>CM066994.1:60555952-61155952 GCA_033977485.1 Hydrangea macrophylla
CCAATATCTCGGATAAATGATCTATTTGATGAGTTACAAGGATCTAGGATCTTTTCCAAGATTGATCTACGTTCGGGATATCACCAACTTTTAGTTCGACTAGAGGATTCATCAAAGACTACATTCAGGACAAGATACGGGCATCATGAGTTGTTAGTTATGCCATTTGGACTAACCAATGCGCCAACAGTATTTATGGACTTAATGAATAAAGTATTCAAACTATATCTGGATAAATTCATTATAGTATTCATCAACGACATACTGATCTACTCGAAGACGGAGGAAGATCACAAAGACCACTTGCAGATTGCTTTATAGACACTTCAAGATAGCAATTTGTATACAAAGTTCAGCAAGTGCAAATTTTGGCTACGGGAAGTGAAATTCTTGGGACCTATCATATGTCAGGATGGTATTAAAGTGGACTCATCTAAGATTTATGCAGTCTTAAGTTGGAACAGACCGACCAACGCGACCGAAGTCAAAAGTTTTTTTGGTTTAGCAGGATATTACAAGAGATTTGTAGAAGGATTCTCCAAGTTAGCAGGACCTTTAACGAATTTGACAAAAAAAGAGATAAAGTATGAATAGACAGATAAGCATGAGGGTGCATTCCAGGAGTTAACGGAAATATTGACTTCAGCACCAGTACTTGGGATATCTAAGAGTGGGAAAAGGTATGTAATCTATAGTGATGCATCGTACCAAGGACTTGGGTGTGTACTAATGCAAGATGGGAATGTCATTGCATATAGATCAAGACAGTTGAAGGTACATGAGAAGAATTATCAGACGCATGATTTGGAATTGGCAGCAATAGTGTTTGCATTGAAGATTTGGTGACACTATCTCTAGGAAGAGAAGTTTGATTTGTTTTTCGATCATAAGAGTTTAAAATATTTGTTCTCTCAGAAGGAATTGAACATGCGACAATGAAGATGGGTGGAGTTACTAAAGGACTATGACTTTTCGTTACAATACCATCCAGGTAAAGAGAATGTCGTAGCAGATGCTTTGAGTCGTAAACCTTGACTGGTGATAGCTGGATTCCTAATTCGAGAATGGAGAGCATTAGAAGTGTTAGCTGAATTCGAGCTTTAGCCAGTGAAACCAATGGAAAGATAGCATTTTGGATGTTTGATGGTACAACCAATTTTGATCAGCCGTATCATAGCGGTTCAACAGACGACTAGAGATTTGAAGTTATGGTTTCACTAAGATGTCAGCAAAGGAGCCAAAAATCTGGAGTATCAGTACAGACAGAGCCTTATGATGTAAAGGTAGACTCTATGTACTTGACGAAGAAAATCTCTAGAAAGAAATATTGAATGAAGCACATAAGTCACAGATGACTATTTATCCAGGAGGTATGAAGATGTACAATGATCTGAAGAGAAATTTTTGGTGGGAAGGAATGAAGAGAGAAATAGCCGAGTATGTATCTCAGTGTTTTACTTGTAAACAAGTAAAGGCTGAACATCAAACCACCTGGACTTCTACAGCCATTACCAATTCCTCAATGGAAATGAGAACATATAATAATGGATTTCATGGTAGGATTACCAAAGTCACAACAGAACCATGATGTTATTTGGGTAATCGTAGATCGACTTACGAAGACGGCACATTTTATCGCCTACAGTATGACGTATCTAGTAGTTTAAGCCAAATGTATCTACAACACTTTGTACGGTTACACGGAGTACCTGTGTCTATCGTGTCTGATCCAGATTTGTATTTTACTACAGAATTCTATAAGAGTCTCCATACAGCGATGGGAACGACATTAAACTTGAGTTCAGCCTTTCATCCACAGACCGATGGGCAGACTGAACGAGTTAATCAAGTAATGGAAGATAAGTTACGTGCTTGTGTCATTGATTTTGAAAGTTCTTGGGAGACTCAATTACCTTTGATTAAGTTCGCCTACAACAACAGTTATCATTCAAGCATAGGAATGGCGCCGTTCAAAGCTTTGTATGGAAGATGTTGCCGATCGCCTCTTTGTTGGACCGAAGTTGGAGCTACTCAACTTCTTGGGCCAGAGATGGTACAAGAGACCAGTGAGAAGATCCAGATTGTACTTGAGAAGATGAAGACTACTCAGACCAGACACAAGAGTTATGCTGACAAGCGATGCAAAGACTTAGAGTTTTCCATTAGAGATCATGTGTTACTCAAAGTTTCACCTGTTAGAGGCATCGTCTGATTCAGTCAAAAGAGAGGCAAGCTATCGCCGTGATACGTCGGACCATTCGAGATTCTAGAACGTGCTGGGAAGGTTGCTTATCGACTTGCGTTACTGCCAAAGATGTCAGGAGTGCACAACATTTTCCACATCAGTATACTGAGGAAGTATGCCAACAACCCAGTGCACGAAATCAACTTCGAGGATATTGAAGTCAACGATAATGTCACATTCAACGAAGGACCTGTGCAGATTCTAGATTGTGGGATCAAGAAGCTCAAGAACATAGAGATTATGTTAGTAGAGATTTAGTGGAAGCATTATGATAAAGGAGAAGCTTCATGGGAGCTAGAGTCAGAGTTGCGAGAGAAGTTTCTATTTTTGTTTTAAACTTGTTGTTTTCGATTTCGAGGATGAAATCCTTAATGAGTGGTTGATTATATAATACCCTAAATTTTTGGAGAGTATTAATAAATAATCTTCGTTTCTGAATATTTATATAACCTTTCCTTTTTATTTAGTGAAAATTGGTTACCAGTCGATTGCCTGAATTCCTAATCGATTGCCACTTTTTGGTTACCAATCAATTGACATGTTCCCAATCGATTGCCATGTTACTGACTAAATTTCATTACATGGCAACATAACAATCGATAGCCATTCTTTCCAATCGATTGGTGTGTCGTAACTCACTTGGTCCCTCTATTTGATGTTTTTACCAGTTATTACGTAGAGTAGATGTGTAAAATGTATGATTACAACGTTAATATATGTTTTTTTATCAATTTGCTGGTGAAGACGAAGTGCCAATCGATTGGCATTATTCTTAATCGATTGCCATCAGTCTGGACCCAATCATTGGATAGAAATCCAATCGATTGATATTCCAATTGTTTGCCAATGTTAGCAATCAATTGACATTGTTTTGGACCCAATCGATTGCCAGTTTCCTCAACAAAGTATGATTAATAATAAATGGATTAACATGACGATGTGGGTAACGTGTTGATTCGTGTATGAGTTTGATATCCGTTCCTTTCAAATCAAGAGTAGTCAGGCCACAATAGGAGGGGATGTCCTGTATCAATCATACTACGAACCTTACATAAGTTTTGATAAGTTCTTGGGAAGTGGTACGTAAATGGACGTTTGGTCATATGATGCCCTTAACGAGTGGTGGATGGGTTATATCCTTAACGAGCAGTGGGCGGGACCAAGTAGTTCAGAGGCAGTCTGGTGATTTATGTTATATCTTTAACAAGCTGTGGATGCGCTATATCCTTAACCAGCGGTGGATGGCAGATCACTGGCAAAATATTGATAAGTCGAGGCAATAGAATGATATGTCGTGCTCAAGGCATTGTATCCATGAATTGTGGTAGATTGATAATATGTACTCTATGTTATTAACCATGGTCAACAAGAGCAGTGGCGTATCCAGGATTGCTACAATCAGATCGGGGTCATAAGAGTCAGTAGGTCTTTGTGCAATAAGACGTGGATTCAAATTACGCAAGGTTGAATAAAGAAAAGATATTACTTAGTAAAGCTGTATCTTATAACTTCCATAGCTTATTTTTACTTCAGATCATTGGTACCTTCATAGTATATACTCACTCAGCTCTCAGTAAGCTGAAGGCCTTTATTGCCTGGATTTTCTCCGTCCAGGCTACCCTATACCATATTCTGCAGATGATGGAGCCTACAACGATGGTTACTATCTGGGAGAAGAATACACTGAGGGTGGCCCCACTGATGATACTTATACCGGGGAGGATTAATATGCTGATGTTTATGCCAGTTGAAGACCTGGAGATAGTTATTAGTTTATTATTTCTGTTTAGACTACTTTGTTATATTTGGTACTTGGGCATATGTTGCTTCTAAACCTTATATACTTCCGTTGTAGCTTTACCATTGTAATAACTCTGATGTTGTAATAAAAGCAATGGCTATATGTATCTAGTTTATTTTATTACTATTCTTGTTGTAGACTAGTACTGTGTGGCGTGGATCATTAGTGACATTCACCAGTCATTCCCTATGAACCCAAAAAGGAAATTTATTTTTCTCTATTTTGCTGCTCCGGGGCGTGACAGTAACACTTAATCGAGATATCCTACTAATCTATGTATGGATAGTATGTATGTGTATGCATGATGCATGGATAAGCATGAATAAGCTATACTAGGAATAAGCAATGCTAGAATATAATAATTAGGGTATTATGGTCCCTAGTGAGATTGGAACAGCCATGGCTTGGCTACCAATCCCACTAATGGTGGCTATTCCATGGTTGGAATCGGGACCACTAGGGATAGCCTATTCACGAACAGGATAGAAGGCTAACCTAGAAGCCTAGAAGACCTAAACTACTAAGAAAATAAGAACTACTATGAACAAACAATAAAACAAATCTAAACTTTGAACTATGAATATCTAAACTATGCAAAACAATGAAAAGAAGAAAGAAAAGAAGGAGAAAAAAACTTACCCCAAGAACTCCCCTCAGAGTATTTCTCCGGCAGAGCTTTGCTGGTACCGTGGACTCCAAAACTCAATCCTAACTCTTAAAAAAACTTATACTTTTCCTATGAATCTCATAGGAGTGCTTCAGAATCCTCCAGAGGGGTTTCCTTAGCTCTCGAATCCTTTGGATTTGTAGGTGTGTTGGATGGGGAGGGAAAGACTCCTTTTTATAGTTGGAGATTTGGGTGAAAAAGCTTGTAGTTAAGCGATGTGGGACAAAAGAAACACAAATTTTCACATTTTTGGGCATTTTCATGCCAATTGGGGTCAAATCAAGGGTCCACAATGCATCTAGGGTACTCGAGAGCCATAGGGGCACTCAGAGCTACCACACAAAAATCCGAGAGTGCCGCGTGGCACTCAGCTGAGAGCCACCATGGTTCTCAGCCCAGAAGTTGTGTTTTCACTCAAGACTTCCCTGACTTCGTTCTCTCACCTCGGTTATCATTTTTAGGCTCATAATATACCATTGGAAATATATGGAAGTCTAGTTAAGATACTTTTGGTCTTATTCAAAAAGAGTTTGTGGATTTTGAGTTATGGGCAAAAGAGTGTGGATGACTCAAAGAAGGAGTAAACCTATGAGGTGCAAAACTGTATGAAAATTCTCCTAAGTGGTTTTTGGCCAATATGAAGGCTTAGGTCACTAATTTAGTCTATTTTTGGACAATTTTGTAGAGGGAGTTCTCAGGATCCCACCCCGAGGTCTGGATTTTGCTTGGTAAAAGGCGATTTTTTATCATTTCATGTGAAAAAGATAACCTAAATTAGGTTTTTCTTTTAATTGAGTTTCTATCATACCTAAGTCTTCCTAAAGGTTATTCTAACGTATCTTGGAGACCATGGTGCTTGACAGAGTTTTGCTTCATATAACTGACATTCCATAAATCCTGATTCTGGTCATTGGGTTATTTTTGAGGTGGGGTCACTTCTGTCGAACGGACGAACCAAAATAGGGTGTCTACAGTGCTGTGAAAGGTAATTGACCTGAAACATGTTTGGTCCCTGAATTGACCATTTTACCCTCTTTCTATGCATTAAAAGACACCAAATCCTACTTATTTTGCCTAAAAATTGGACCCCATTATCCCCCCCCCCCCTTTGATACACTTGGGAAAGAGATCAAGAGATCAGAGGAAGAATCCCATCAAGTACTTAGGATCCACTTAAAATTCATGTAGAATATCTTGAAGTTGGGAGTAGAAAAACAAATAGTTGTGCTTGTCTTTTCTTGAATAGAAAATAAAAAAAATGAGATAAACATTCTTTTTGTTTTCTTGAAACTTTAAAAGAAGTAGTACTCTAGAAGATCCAAGCTAGATCATGAGTTGACATATTTGTATCCTTTGCTTTGGAGTTCAAGAATACATGATGGAGGAACAACTTTCTTCCAACATTCTTTGCATTTTTGAGAAATCTTCAAGAGGTAAACTCTAAACTACCTCTTTAATCTACTAGTTTTGAATATATATACATATATGTTTCTACAACTTGGATCTTTTTCTTCTTCCTTTTGTTTTTTTTACACCTTTGCTTTGATTCATCATACCAGTTGCACAAAGATCCAAGTTCTAGTTGATTTTGTTGATAAAATATGGATTAGAGGTGCTATTTTCATATTTTTCATTCACTTTGAAGATGATTGGTGTTCTTGAGTTTTCTTTCCTCTTTTAGTAAAGAACATATGTGCACAAACTAGAACTTGCATCATTATTTGCCTTTTGCTTTAAGTCCATGATGAAGATGTATATTTCCTTTTATGAGTCTATGTATCTATGTACTTTTGTTTCCTCTTTTGGGCATACTAAGATGATAATTGTAATTCCTTTAACCAACTAGCTTGGTGTTTTTTGCCAAGAAAGACATGTTTGATTGGATGTCATCTTGAACTTCTTCATTCTTGGGTTTGATCTTTCTAAAAGGTTTTTCACTTCATTAAAAGTGTTTTTACCACAAGATAAAATATATGAATTAAGAATTGTTCATTAAAGCAAATTTGACTTTATCCATGGGTTTAGAACTCATTATTACCCTTGAGGCTTGACTTCAAAATTCATGGATGAATAAGGATGAAACCACCTTCATCTGGTTTGCCTTGATGAACCTCACTTATTTCCAAAAGATTATCGGAAAGACAGTTGATATACTTGACACGACTTATTTATGGTTGAAATTTACAAAATGGCTAGATGATGTGACCTACACTCTTTTAGAAGTAATCCTTGTTAAAGGAGATAGTGACTAATCATGGAGATGAATATGGGAACAGTCAACAATCATCTTCCTCAAGCAATTCAGCCCCAGATCATGGGTTTTGGTCAACCAAAGAAATCGATGTCACTTAGTTAGCAGTCTCTTTATGACTTATGTAATTATTATCTATTATGTAAATTGATCCCTTGTAAATGTTTGTAATGAACTCTCTGACCAAAGGAGAGTAAGCTTCGAATTTACAAACTCTTTAGCAGAGTTTTTTCATGGTTTCAGAGCTAAAATCTGCAAACCCAAAAACCACATCTTCTCCCCCAAATCAAATGGAATAGCCTCAAATTACTATCTAGTCTTTCCACCAGTGTTCTAGCTTAATTTCAATCAGTCTAAACAATACCAATTATCTCATGTGGGGTTACCAAATTCTTCATCTTGCTCGTAGCCTAGGCGTGCTTCAGCATCTTCAAAATTACGCTGCAAAAACCTATTGAAGAAATATAGGACGACAAGGGAAACAAAGGTCACAACCCTATCTATGCAAAATGGATTAACAATGATGGATTGCTTACCTCTTGACTTCTTGGAGCTATGAGGGAAGAGATGTTGAGTTCGATTCTTAACGCTGAGACTGCATATCAAGTTTGGACTTCATTGGAGGAGCAACTTCTTCTAACCACCATAAAGAAGGAAGGACTCTTGAAAAATATGCTCATGACCATTAAAAAGAGATCACGATCTCTAAACGAATATTTGAAAATTTTCAAGTCAATATGTGATAACCTCGCTGCCATAAAGAAACTAGTTTCTGACCTTAACAAAGTATTTTAGTTTGCTTGCAGCTTGTGTCCAAAGTATGAGAATTTTCATCTTGCAATGGTGACGAAACCTCCATACCCAAGTTTTAATCAGTTTGTGCTTGCACTTCAAGGGCACAAACAGATGATTGCTACTCAGCGAGAGGACGAATGAACATACATCAAGCGTGCGCAAGTTTTTTTTGGACAGCAGGGTCGAGGTCGAAACGGTCGAAGGGGTAGAGGACAATTTAACTCAAGAGGTAGAGGTTTCACACCAGCTAGGCGATACAATGCTAAAAGTGGAAGTCAAAATCCTCCAAACAACAACAACAATAATCAAAGGTAACCTATCAATATTGCTGGCCAATCATCGAGACAACCATAACAACATCCCAACAATGCAAACAATAATAGCAAAGTCATTGCCAAATCTGTGGGAAATTAAACCATCCTGGTATTAACTACTGGTATAGGTTCAATTATTCATATCAATCTGAGAAATTTCCTCAAGCTCTTGGTGCTTGCTTTACATGATTCCAATCCATCATTTTATGTCGACTCTGGAGCCACCTCACACATGACAAATGACGCAGGTAAACTATCTTACATAAAGCCATATGATGGAAATGATGTGATTTATGTTGGAAATGAAATAGTTTACCTATATCTCATACTGATGATGCGTGTATGTCTACAAAAGAAGGAGAATTAAATTTGAAAGTTGTACTTTTGGTTCCTGAATTGAACTTTTTGCCTATTGGAAAATTTACTTCAGATAATGTTTGCACTTTTGAATTCACTTCATCTGGCTTTTTGTTATGGACCAAAACTAGAGAATAATAGCGAGGGGGCATAAGAAAGGGCAACTCTATGCTTTGGATGAAATGTTTCAAGAGGCTTTGAGTGCAATAAAGAAAGGCGGCTCCTCAACTATTTCGCATTAACGTCTTAGACACCCTAATCCTAAGTTACTATCTTTGCTGATAAAGAAGAAAGTCATTGATGTCACCCATTGGGTAACTAAACCTTTCATATGTATTAGTTGTTAAATGGGAAAGAGTTGTAAGCTACCTTTTAATTTTTCAAATAAAATCTCAAAGTTTCCTCTTGAAAAGATACATTGTGACCTTTGGGGACTAACTCCTATAAATTCAAATCAAGTGTTTAGTTTTTATTCAATTTTGTGGATGATTATTCAACATTGACATGGCTCTATCCTTTAAAAAGGAAATCTTAATTTTTTAATTGTTTTCTTCGATTTCAAAGGTTGGTAGAAAATCAGTTTGATCGAAGAATTAAAATATTTCAATGTGATGGTAGGGAATAATTCAGCTTAAATTTATTTCTTGATCATGTTCAAAATTATGGTCTTGAATGTACATCTCATGTCCCCGAACTCTACAGCAAAATAGAGTGGTTGAACAAAAGCATTGGCATATTGTTGAAATGGGATTAACGATGCTCTTTCATGCAAATTTACCTTTTTATCTCTATGGTTTGAAGTGTTCCTTACTGCAGTGTATCTCTTCAATAGATTACCCTCATTAGTTTTGAAGAATGATAGTCCCTCTCACTAGCATTACAAATGACATCCAGACTACAGTGGCTTGCGAGCGTTAGGATGTCAATGCTTTCCTTCTTTAAGCCATCAAGGAGGCTCAAAATTCACCAAGAAAACCTATCCATGCATTTTCATTGGCTACAGTCCAATTCACAAGGGGTATCTTTCCTTACAACCTTCAACGAAATGTGTCTACATCTCTCGGCATGTCGTCTTTGATGAGAATACCTTTCCATACAAATCTTCAACGACAGACTCGGCTCCTTCACAATTGGTATAGTCTAAATTTCTATCTCTTGATGAATGCATTGAAACCACCAAAACTGCAACAACAACAGCATATAGAAGAGTCATCTCCAAATTCTGCAGTTTTGACTGATGAGAATATTTTGGAGCCAATCTCGACCATTTCTCAGTCCAATCTGGGCATTGACATACAACAAGTTGTTGATGACCATGCATCAATCTCGAACATGATTGTTGCTCCACAAATCACCGATCTTCAAGTAACGTGCTTACTGGAAGCTCCTCAATCTGAGGGATTAAATGAGCCCTTAGATGTTGACTTACAAATTATAGGTTCAACTGAAGCTGGGAATTTCTCGCCAATAGATCAAGTTGCTATTGATGGAAATGACTTAATTATAAATCAGCCTGAAGGTTCTTCCAAACCATCAAGAACATGACGACCACCAGCTTATTTAAGTGAATATGTTTACCACCCTCCTAATCCATCTAATGTTGTTCTTTTCACCATAAATAATAACCTTCTTGTGGAGCCAAAGCTCTAAAAACTTCCTTCAATGATACTCGATGAATCAATGCAATGAGAGAGGAACTTCAAGCCCTTTGTAAAAATAAAACATGGGAGTTTATGCCTAGACCTTCCAACGCAAACGTTGTTGGATCAAAATGGTTCCATAGAATTATGTACAAAGAAGATGGATCCATTGAAAGGTTCAAATCTCAACTTATCGCTAAAGGGTTTACTCAAGTTTTTGGGATTGACTATAATGAAACATTCAGCTCCAAGGTTAAACCAACCACCATTCATCTTGTATTATCGATTAGACTCTCTCTGAATTGGAGCATATGATTAGACGTGAAAATGCCTTTTTGCATGGCAATCTCAAAGAGACCATTTACATGGAATAGCCAACCAAATTTGTTCATCAAAATGTTCTGGATTATGTGTGCTTATTAAAGAAATATTTGTACGGTGTAAAACAAGCACCACATTCTTGGTTTGATCACCCCCTTTCACAGTCTTTACTTCACCTTGGGTTCTATTGTAGCAAGGTGGATTCCTCTCAATTTGTTGTTCCAACAACATAATTACTCTTCTACTTATCTATGCAGATGATGTTCTTATTGCTAGAAATGACAATGACTTCATAGTAACTCTTCTAAACTAGTTGAGTTTTGAATTTTCCATTAAAGATTTAGGGTTGTTGAGTTATTTTATTGGTGTGGAGGTTAAATCATTTGATGGTTGTGTCTTTCTCTCATAAACAAAGTGTATACATGATCTTCTCATAAGAACAAAAATGCTTGAGAGCTCCCTTATAGCAACGCCAATGGCAATCAAAGAGAAACCAACGAGTTCTGGTAATGAACCCGTTGATGCATCCTTATATCGAAGCATAGTTGTCGCGCTCCAGTATCTCACATTCACTCAGCCTAGCATCATTCGTGTAGTCAATAGAGTATGCCAACATTTCAACAATCCAACTTTGGTTCATTTTCGAGCAGTTAAAGCGCATATTAACGTATCATAAAGGCAATCAACACTTTGGAATGTGTTTTCTCTCTTAAAGTACTCTTTCTCTTGTGGTTTCTATGATGCGGATTGGGCTGGTTATCTTGCCATAAGAAGAAGTACTACAGGTTTCTGTGTTTTTCTTGGAGCAAATTGTATCTATTGGTGCTCCAAGAAATAACCTACTGTAGCTCGCTCAAGCTTTGAGGATGAATCTATGGCATCCACTACTACAGAGATTACTTGGCTCACTTTCTTACTTCGGGACATTGGCCTTTTATTATGTCAACCGCCACAACTTTGTTGTGATAATATCAGTGCATTACATATGTTCATTAATCCCTTGTTTCATGCTCGATCCAAACATATCGAGCTTGATTATCATTTTATTCTTGAGAAGGTAGCCATGGGAACACTCATCACTCAGTATATCTCATCCTTCTTATATCCAGCTGATGTCTTCATTAAACCTTTGCCAAAGGATGCTTTCACTCTATTTTGCGACAAGCTAGGCATCCATGCACATTCCCTCTCCAGCTTGAAGGGGCATGTTAAAAGAAATAGTGACTACAATCATGGAGATGAATATGGGAACAGTCAATAATCATCGTGCTCAAGCAATTCAGCCCAAGATCTTGGGTTTCGGTCAACCAAAGAAATGGATGTCACTTGATTAGCTTTCCTTTTATAGCTTGTGTATTGATAATGCTAAAAATTAGGTAGGAACAAGAAGAATTAAAAGAGAGATTTGAGTGTGGTTCAGCCCCATTAATTAGGAGATCTACATCCATGGGTGTATCAGAGCACTTGTACTAACAAATCACCAGTGGCCCTTGCTGAACCAACAATGAGGGCGCTACTCCTGGAGATCGGTCAGGTATATGCGTATGAATATTAGGTATGCTATTCTGTGGAACAAGAATGTGATCCACTTTTGAGGGGGGTGAGGGGTCTGTTTTATAGGTGCAAGAGGCTACTCGTACAAGGTAAGTCAACTGATTAGGAAGCCTAATCTAATTGTAATTGATTGACACAAATCATGGGAGTTTCCTAAATGGATTAGGAAATAACTTGTAGCCTCCACTAGTCTTCTAGTTGGGATAGAAAATTGCCTAGAATCTTGTAGGGCAAGTCATGTGACATACTTGAGCTATGCATATTGCGTAATAAAGCCATACCGTATGCCCGGGCTATGGGCCCAGATTGAGCTGTCTTGGCTGGACAACCCGAGATGGTCGAATAGCAAGTGCCCATTCTGGATGACTTGGCATTTCCCTGTTGAGGTGGCAGTTTGACTTTGACCTAATTTTTTTCATACATATCAGCTGCCCCCCATTTTTAAAGTTGATGTGATGCTTCATTGGATAAGGATTAAAAATTAGTACTAACTTGCAAACCGTTCGAGAACAAAGTCGGGACCTTGCTCGGGTTAAGACCGACCGCCTAAGTTACTCAGGATCTAAACCGATCGGTGCCACCATGGGCTCGGGGCCAGTGTCTGCCACGTGTTGGTTAGTGGATGGTCCAGTTAGGATCCAATGAGACCGATGTGAGTGTAACTGAACGGTCGCAATGCAACTAGACTATCCCATCATGCATTTAATGTGCGTACCTTTTAAGGTGTCATTTTGCGTGCTTGAGGTGACAGTTGTCGGACGATTTAGGCGCAAAGATTTCCTAGCCATTGGATGTTATCTGATCTAGACTATTCATGCTTCATATATAAGGGACACTTATTCATTTCTTCCATTCCTGTTGTCCAGAGATAGAGATTACCGAGCAATTTGATAGAAAAGCATCTAGACGAGATCTCCTATGTAATTCTCCACCTCCCAGTTTCAATTCATTTTACACTTCCTTCTCTTTTTTCCTTTTCTTTCCGAGGTGAAGCTGGAGAGCACGAATCCACTAGGGCTCGTACAGGAGTGGGATTTTTTCTTCCTTAGGTTCGTCTTCCTCTTTAGGTCAGGCAGCTCATCTTCTTTGATTGAGCGGTTGAACTAGTTGGGTTGTCCCGAGGTAATGTTGACCGAGTATTATATTACCCTAGAGGCCTTATACGCCTTGCCCCATAGGCTACTAGACTTGCCCCCCTTGTACCTTAAGCTTGGGGTTACAGACCCTTACTTAGGTCACCAGCTACTGTCCCATTCCACTGTAGGAGTTCTAGAGATGTGCCACTCTAGCTTCAACTCGTCATCCCGATCGAAAGATGAGCAATCTAGGTCGAGGACCCTAGATACGAGCCTGGATCCTCCTAGCACAACTCTGTTTGACCAGCATAGTGAGGGTAGGATTCTCGATCGGGTGTCCAATGATGAAGCAGTCCAGGAGCTCCCCATAGATTCAGTATCTAGGGGGTCGGGCGATGAGGTATCTGTACAAAATAGTCCCAATGTAATCTTTTCTTGCGAGTCAATCACTACCAGCTTGCGTAGCCAGGACCTGGGTCGGATCAGGGATAGGTACGACATTCTTGACCATTGCTCCTTGGGCGTACACAACGGTGGGGCCTATTTTCACTGGTCAGGTTTCATCACTCTTTATGAGGATGCTCTTATGGCGGGCCTTCGCCTTACCCTTGACCCTCTTGCCCAGGACGATCTAATATACCTCCTGATTGCCCCCAGGCAGCTCACCCCAAATGGGTGGAGGTTTTTAATGGGGCTTATCTCCCTATGGCCCCAGGCTCTTGGGTACGAGCTCACCATATAAGATCTTTTCTGGACCCATCGACCGTTATTTATACACGGGGAGCCTGGCATCTTCTCATTGGGGGCCAGACAGGGGAGGAATATAATAGTCAACTGCCTGAGCAACAGGGGTAGAAGAAGAAATTCTTCCAAGTGTCCACCCTCGGGCTGTGCAAAGACGCCCCGGGGATACAATTGAGGACTTCCTGGGTAGAGGAGTTTAGTAGCAAGCTCCAGTCTTGTCCATCTTGCTTTATATCGTTGTTTCTGCTGAACTAATTATCCTTTACTTTTACAAAAGGTTCAACTGACTTGCCTAGCATTCCCGACGACTACCAGGCCAGGATCAATTCTTTGGTTGAGGACCCCACCAACATCAACATACTATTGACCCAGTCGAGAGATAAGAAAACTTCTTACAAGCCCGACAAGCATTTTATGGCACCCGCGCTCCCTCCGATTATTATAGGTACATATTCTGGCCACTTTCAGATTACCTCTATGTGACTGAGTTCTAATGCAATTGGTTGATGCCTTTTCTTGGTCTCGCAGAGATGGTTCCCAAGGACACAGCTTCTTTGAAAGAGAAGGAGGTTGTGCTGGCCACCTGGGCTAGCCAGAGCAGAAAGTGGTAGGACCCCACAGAGGGCCAGCAGTTCAAGAGGATCTCTAGGGGGCCCTGAGTGGGGGAGAGCGTGGTCAGGACTTCAGCTTCTGGAGTGACAATTGCTATGCCGCCCAAGCTTTCTCGTCCTACCATACCAATTAGGACGTCGACCCCACGTGTTGACATGCCAACGCCCCCCAGACCATACGACAAACAAGATGGCATACCGATGGTAGAGATAGCAAATGAACTAGCGGGAGGGTCCGACCTGGGTTGCTACAAAGCCAAGTGGACAAGTGCTCAGTGTTGGGTTCTGAGGCCCTGATTGGTTGGCTATATAGTGTCAGCCGCATGGTTAGTGACTTCGTATGCATTGTTCCTTGCTTTTCAGCCCGAGGTACTAACGACTTCTATTTCCTTTTTGTTGGTTGGCTGCTTGGTAATAGGGGCTGAGGCTTACCTGTTTGGGGTGACCGAAAGCCTGGCAGCTGCAAAATCCGCCCTGTCTATAGAGAAGGTGGCACAGGAATCTTTATACTTTGCCCTTGCCGTGGAGGAGAAGAGGATAAAGGTGCTAGCCTAGGAGTTGGGGGATGTCCGGGATGAGCTAGTGGCGTAACGGGCAACGTAAAAGGCTATAGAAGCTAAGGCGGTGGCTGCAGAGGCTGGGAGAGAAGTGACTAATGCCGAAAAGCTTGCTCTTTCTAAAGTTACCACTGCTCATAAGGTGGGGGCAAAGTACGCGGAGGAGGAGTTTGAGGTTGGCTTCCTCACGGGGTATGCTGACCTGTCTGAGCGGGTGACCGCTGACCATCCAAATTAGGACTTCTCGGGTTATACTTAGGTAGAGTCCAACTACTAGAAGGAGAACAGGTCACAAAGGCGGCTTCCATAGAAGATGCGACGGGAGAGGACACTACCACCGGGGATGGAGTGGTTGTGGTGGACGACTCTTAGTCCCCAGCCTGTGTCTTTAATTAAATTGGTGTTTTTTTTTTGGGACTACAACTACCCCCAGGCATTGTACATATTTTTGCTGTTAATGAAAAGGTCCTTCATGGCCGCCTTTTGCTTCAATCGTTTATATTCTTGTACTTGTATGCCAGTGTTTATAATTACCTATGTCCAACCATTTGTAAGCCTTGCCAAAACCTTGACTGAGCAAAAGTTTTAGGACTGTGACCGGTGGAGAACACTTGGTCTTCTAGGGACCTGTACTTTGAAGGTCCCGTTTGGTATAGTGTAGGATTTTGTTCTTGTTACTGACCGGACAATTTCTCTAGGCACTCTAGGTACTTAGGAATGTTTTGGAATTCCAACAGTCCTATTAGTGCTCGGTGTGATTTCCTATTTTAGTCTAGTATCCCCCTGGCCCCTAAGCTTTTACTAAGGCAGGCGCTAGTAAAGGGAGTGACTGTAGGCAACCGACCTAGAATGTTTGTAGTTGTAGGATCTTTTAAGCTTGCTATCATTAGCCACCTAGGGGGATTTGCCCCCATCGTAGATTTAGGGCCTAAACAAGACCAATGCCTTAGTAAAAGCTAAGGTCATTTTGGTTCCTCGGGTGTAATCTCGAGGACTTTTTTGCTTAATGGAACGCGGGATAAAATATTGTTTGGCAAAAGAAAATTTTTATTCGATAAATAAAATTGCACGGAAAGAGCTATAAAGTTCCTAACCAATACTGATCTATGCTTTACTAAAAATACTTGCAGAGATACTGTACTTTCCAAGGGTGAGATAAGTCATGCCCGTCTAGAGTCTGTAATCAGTAAGTCCCTGGCAGATTGACCTGGGTTACCCTATAGGGTCTTTCCCAGTTTGGCCACAATTTTTCGTGATTTAGGATTTTGGTAGACTGGTTCACCACCTTAATAATGAGGTCTCCTATCTGGAAACTGCGGTGATTAACTTTGCTGTTGAAATACCGAGAGACCCGCAGTTTATAGGCTGCTACTTTCAGATATGCCCAGTCCCTTCTCTCTTCTACTAGGTCGAGCTTTTCGAGTTCTGTGGGGACCACTGCCTCGAAACCATAGGTAAGTGAGAACAGAGTCTCCCCTGTTGCCGCTCGGGGAGTGGTACGATAGACCCATAGAAGGTCGGTAGTTATTCTGCCCAAAGCCCTTTGGAATTTTCAAGTCTGGATTTAATTGACTGCAGAATTGTTTAGTTTGTCACCTTGGCTTGGCCATTGGCTTGAGGGTGCTCAGGAGAAGAGTAGTGATTGGATACACCAAAGCCCGAGAAGAATTGTCTGAATATCGGTGTGTCGAATTTCCTGCCATTATCACTTACCAGTACCCGGGGAGTGCCGAACCTGCTAAGGATGTTCCTTTCAACGAAACTTTCCATCTTTTTCTCAGTGATTGTTGTCAGGGGCTCAGCTTCCACCCACTTAGTAAAGTAGTCTATAGCGATGACGGCAAACTAGACTTGTCCTTGGCCATAGGAAAGGGTCTGACTATGTCGATGCCCCACTATGCAAACAGCCAGGTGCTAAGGATCAGGGTCTGGAGTTCTCCCAGGTGGTTGATCATGGGTGCATGTCTCTGACACTTGTCACACCGCTTGAAATATTCTTGGGAATCTCAAGCCATCGTTGGCCAATAATACCCTTACGGGAGAGTGCCCTGGCTCTAACATGGTTCCCATACACCCCTTTTATGTATTTTGTATAGTATTCCTTGGACCTGAGTGGGGTAGATACATCAGAGATAGGGGATAGAGAACCCCCTTTCGTAGAGAACACCGTCAACAAGATGGTATCGAGCTACCGATATTTGACCAGCCGGGCTTCATCTTTTCCGTCCGGTAAACCACCAGTTGTGAAAAACGTCATGATTGGATCCATCTAGCTGGGCCCTAAAATGATCGGGTCAAAGTTGAGCACACTCGCCTCTAGTAAGTATTCTACCCTTATCCCGAGTAGGTCAGACTCTGAAGATGAGGCGTGGTGGGCTAACCAGTCAGCCCTTATATTCTATTCCCTCGGGATTTGTGTGATGAGAACCCTGCTAGCTTCTTTACAATTGTGCGAACGAGGCCCAGATAGGCTATCATGTTATTTTCCTATGCTTCGTAATCTTGATTAACATGGTTGACAACAAACTGGGAGTCAATATACCCCTGAATTTGCTGTATGCCCATCGAGTTGGCTAGCTATAGCCCGACCAACAAAGCCTCATACTCGGCCTTGTTATTAGAGGTATAGAATCTGAATCTCAATGCATACTCTAGTTGGATTCCATCGGGCATGGTTAGGATGATGCCTGCCCCGCTGCCCTATTTGTTGGAGGACTAGTCCACATAAAGCACCCAAGTCGGGGTACCAGGTTGTAGACCAGGCAGTAATTCAGACGGAGTAAGCTCTTTGACTAGATCTTCTGGGTATGTGAATTCGACTATAAAATCCGCTACAGCCAGTCCCTTGATCGCTGTTCGGGATCAATAGACCACTTCAAATTCTTCCAACTCCAACACCCACTTAACCAGTCTCTTGACATTTCAGGCCGATTGAAAATCCAGTGCAGTGGCTGATCTATGAGGAGCACAATGATATGGGATTGGAAGTATGGGTGGAGTCTCTAGGTAGAGGTGTCAAGGGCGAAAGCAAGCTTCTCGATGCGAGAGTACCTGCTTTCTGTAGCATGGACCGCCTGGCTTGTGTAATACACCGAGAATTGTATACCATGCTCCTCTCTGATCAATGTAGAACTCACTGTTGAGGGTGACACTACCAAGTATAAGAATACCCCCTCCTTTGGTATGGGCGTTGAGAGTAGAGGAGGCGATGTCAGGTATTTCTGGAGGTCCTGAATGCCTTTTCACATTCTTCCAACCACTGGAAAGCATTTCGAAGGATTTTAAAGAATGGTAGGCATCGATCGGTAGCTCAGAATACAAATATGTTCATTGTTGCCACCCGTCTAACCAAGCTTTGAACTTCTTTTATTGACCTGGTTGACCAAATGTTGATGATTGCTTGGATTTTTTCGGGGTTTACCTCAATTCCACGTTTGTTTACTAGGTGTCCCAGGAGCTTTCCGGATGAGACTCCAAATGTGCATTTGGCTAGGTTCAACCTCATCTAGAATTTTTTTAAGATGTTGAAAGCCCCGACCAAGTGCTCAAGATGGTCAGACTCGTTTTGGATTTTGACTAGGATGTCATCAACATACACCTCCATTGATATCTCGATTAGATCTTTGAACATGTAAATGACCAGGCGTTGATAGGTTGCTCTGGCAATTTTAAGGTTGAAGGGCATTAATTTGTAGCAGTATGTCCCCTGGTCAGTGCTGAAAGAGGTCGTCTCTTTATCCCCGGGATATATACGGATCTGATTGTACCTAGAGTATGCATCCATGAATGAGTGCAACGAGTGTCCTGCCGTTGCGTCCACTAGAAGATCTATCCGCGATGGTGGGTAGCATTCCTTAGGACAGGCTTTGTTCAGATCAGTGAAGTCTACGCACATCCTCCACTTTTTGTTGCTCTTTTTGACCAGGACAACATTGGCCAACCATTCGGGATAGAGAACTTCCCAGATTGATTGTGCTTTAAGAAGTTTTCCGACCTCTTCACGCACTACTTCTTACCTTTCAAGGGCCATGCCTCTCCTCTTTTGCTTTACTAGGTAGAAGGTTGGGTCAACGTTCAACCGATGTGACATAACACAGGAATCAATTCCAGGCACATCTTCATGGCTCCAAGCAAAGACATCTTAGTTTTCTCTTTGGAATAGGATCATCTTTTCTCTAAGATCCAGTTCCAGGACAACAACGATGCTGACGGACTGATCGGGTAACCCGAGGTCCAGCATCACTTGCTCTAGTTCCTCAACCGATCCTACTCCACCCCTTACATCCCTCGGGTCCATCTCCTGGATGTTCCATATTTTTGTGACTATCTCTCTACGCAGAGAGCTGACATAGCAGCTTCGCAAGGTTGCTTGATCTCCACAAAGACTTCCCGAACCTTAGGGGTTAGGAACTTGATCATCAGGCTATAAGTTAACAAAATTGTCTTTGCTTTATTGACCATTGGCCACCCAAGGATGACGTTATCTGCTGATGGAGCCTCTATAACCACAAAGTTTCCAAGTACGGAGACCTAATAGGGGTAGGTTCCCATAAGAACATGAAGCTCGATGACATCGAGCGGTTGTGTGTTAAATCCATTGAACCCTACCAAGGGAGTGGCCACTGGTCAGAGCCGATCCCTTGATATCCCAAACTGATCATAGGCTGAGATAAATAGAATGTCTGATGAGCTGCCTGTATCCACTAACACCCTTTGTACCATGTAATTGGATATGGAGAGCATCACTACTAACGGATCGTCGTGGGGGTAGTGCATGTCCATTACATCGTTAGACGAGAATGTCTGCACATCGATTGGTGGGGAACTGGCTAGCTGAACATGGAAGATATCTGCTCGGGATGCCTGTGCATGCCGCTTCCTAGTCGATTGTAAGTCTCCTCTACCCGATGTTCCTCCAGAGATCACGTTAATTTAACCAAGGGGTTGTGGTTACTTGAGAGCTCAGGCGTCTGGCCGGGGTCGTCTATCTACAGCGAGGAACTCGGTGAGGTGACCCTGATCGATAAGTTTCTCAATGACAATCTTTAAAATGAAGCAGTCCTCGGTGTCATGACTAAGATCCTTATGGTACCGGTAGAACTTATCCAGGTTTTTCTTCTCGGGCAGGCTCTTCAGCATTGTTGGTTGTTTGAGCAACCTTTAAGACTCGACGGTAGCCATGACTTCATGGATAGGCCTGGAAAGAGGTGTGAAGGCAATCAAGTCCTAATCCCAGCCGCCCCGTTGTTGATCCTGATTCGGTTTCTTCCTTGAGCCCTTCTTAGATGCTTCGTATTTTTGTTTGGACTTTGTAAATTCGTCTTCAACGAGGCTTGCACACTTAAACTTTAGGAATTCTCCCGTGTCGATGTGCTTCCTAACCCTCTCGAAGAGCTCAACCAGGGTTATCAGTCGGTCATGGTGGAACGATGTAGCAACTTTGGCAAGCTAAACTCCCGAGAAGAAGGCTGTGATCGCGAATATCATTTCATTCAGATGGAGAATCTGGAGCCTTTGCTAATTAAAATGATCGACATAATCTCAAGGATTCTCCCTTGCACTGCTTGACGACCAGCAATTGGGTGTCTGGCTATGATCGGTCGAGCATTCCCACGAACTGGCTGATGAAGAGCTTGCTGAGTGCCTTAAAATCGTCGAGTGTTCGGGGTTTGAGAGTGTGGAACCATTATGCAGTTGGCCCTTTGATGGTACTGGGACAGACCAGGCATAGTTGTTCGTCGGCGGTGGTGACCAGCGCCATTTGGGCATTGTAAGTTTGAACATGATCCATCGGGCTTCCCGAACTGTGATAAGAATCAAGATGCGGTTGTTTGAATTTCAGTGCAATAGGAAATCCTATGATCCTTATGGTAAAGGGTGACTCGATTTTAGTATTGGTGTGGTCATGACCTGGCTTGTGGCTCAATTTCTCGATTTGTTTATGTAGGACCTCGATTTAGGCCTTGACATCTTCCTGATTAGTCCTCCGCTCTGAATCTTGGCGATAAGTCGGGTCGGACGAAGATTCCTCCTCTTTAAAGTTTTCCATCCTTAGAGATAGAGCTTGGCTACGACTCTTGTTAATCATGTGCCTAAGATCGCTCTGGCTTTTGACTAGATGGTCCTATGCTGATTCTCGGGCCTGTCGCTCATGCTTGTCCCCTCTGGCAGCGCGTCTCTTGTTGATCATATCTCTGGCATCTCCCTTATGATTTAAACTTGCCCGAGCACGTTGTTGGGTCCCTATGGGATCCTGACCACGCTAATCATTCCCGAGTTGTCCCATCGCCTGGGAGGCCAGTGCAATACGGGTGCTTCGTCGGGTCAGTTCGGGGACTCGAGTGTGCTTTTCGTTCCCGTCCTGTACCTTGGTTTGTTGAAGCTTATCCTACCAGGCTAGCAGAGCTTTGATCTGCTGCTGGGTTTGATGCTGGCTCTCAAGAAGTTGAGCCACTGTCATAGTAACGTTTTCGGAGTCATGGAAATTGTTGACCGGTCGGCCGATGCATCCTCCTAATTGGTCGGCTGAGCAGTCTTCTGAGAAAATTTGTCGATGCCCACAAACAGCGCCAAACTAATGATGCCAAAAATTGGGTAGAACAAGGAGGATTAAAGGAGAGAGATTTGAGTGTGGTTCGGCCCTATTAACTACGAGACCTACTTCCATGGGTGTGTCGGAGCACTTGTACTAACAAATCACTGGCAGCCCTTGGTCAACCGACAATGAGGGCGGTACTCCCAAAGACCGACCGGGTATATGCGTATGAATGTAATGTATGCTGTTATATGGAATAAGAATGTGATCCCCTTTGAGGGGGTGAGGGGTCTCTTTTATAGGTGAAAGAGACCACTCGTACAAAGTAAGTCAACTGATTTGGAAGCCCAATATAATTACAATTGATTGACACATATCATGGGAATTTTCTAATTGGATTAGGAAACAACTTGCGCCCTCCACTAGTCTTCCAGTTGGGATAGGAAACTGCCTGGAACCTTGTGGTATAAGTCATGTGACGCACCCGGGCTATGCACATCGCATAACAAGCCCATACCGTATGCCAAGCCTGTGGGCCCAGACCGGGCAGTCTTGGCTGGATGACCCGGGATGGTCGAGTAGCAAGTGCCATTCTGGATGACTTGGCATTTCCTTACTGAGGTGGCAGTTTGACTTTGACCTAATATTTTTCGTACGTATCATGTAATTATTATCATTTGTGTAAATTACTCTCCTGTAAATGTATACAATGAACTCTCTGATCATAGGAGAGTAAGCTTCCAATTTACAAATTCTCTAGTAGAATTTTTTCAATCATTAGCTTGATAAGATTACCTTGGCATAAAGTCAAGATGATCAAGCTTAAGATTATCTTTCAAAAGAATGAAGAAAGTAAGACTATCCTAGAATCTTCCAAATCTCTATTGTAAATGAATCATGTGTACAAGATGATCATACTTTGTTTTCTCGGTAATAAACCTAATACATGGCATAGAAACCATTTTAGGATAATGAAAAGAAAGATCAAAAACTTAAAAGAATATGTTTGAGTGATTTTGTTTGTCTACTTTTAATATTTTTTATATGTCACATGATATCAAAATTTTAGAATAACAGAGTCTGATTCAACTTAGTATTCAGAGACCTTAAGTTCAATCTGGGTTTATGGAAGTATTTTTTCTATAAACGTCAATGAAATAGTTTTCTTTTCATATTAAATAGACCTTCATAGATGTTTTGTGAATTTATTTACAATTTTCGCAAGATCAGTCAACAAGTCTGGGCATTCATTTATATTAAACTTAATTCTATATTAATGAAGTCTGCTTTAAATCAATTTTCAGAAAACTTAATTTCAAACAGGGTTTATGAAAGTATTGTTCCTATAAACTTCAATGAAATATCTTTCTTTTGGCATAAGATATGCCTTTATATGTGCTTTTTGAATTTAGTTATGGTTTTTGTGAGATCTGCGACGAGTCTAGATAGAGACTTTGAAAATGAATAGAACTCACAAACCGTTTATGCAAATAAGGTCCCACTTTTGGAAAAAGCTTAAAATTCATTGAGCTTATGATCTAGAAAAGGAATTGAATTGATTCATTGTTTAAACCTACTTTTGGAGTTATTTTATTAAGGTTTTCAATTCTGGAATTTTGATTGATGACTTTCTCTCATCTTTCTTGAATTTCACTTCTATGCTTGGATTTCTTTTGTTCTTGTGCAATTCTTGGTCTATTTTGTGGCATTTTGTTGCAAATATTCGAATGACTCAGATTTAACTCCTTGGATAGATCTTGCCTCTTCCGCATATGACTTAGTGTCCATGTGTCATGTATATTCTTCTATCCTTCTCTTTAGAGATTTTGCTAGGTTTTACATCTTTCATCAACGACACAAATCCTTTAGGAAAATCTCCGTTATATGCTTATTTGATAGAGACAAATTATCTAGGATTGTTGCATGCTACATATCACATTTGTCTTTGATTGCCATTGCGACTCCGCTTGAGTCACCCCAATGTAAGTTCTCTTATTCTCTTTGCATCCCATTCACATTTTCCTTCTTTGCATTTTATCGAGAGAGAGAGAGATCGGCCCACTGTGAGTATTTCCATCCTTCTCTAGCATCATGTGTACAACCGCTTGCTATTTGAACGTAATCTCTTGATTGATTTACTTAAATGCTCTTTATGCCATGTATATCTTATGCAGTATGATTAAGAAAAGAATACAAGTTATGAATTAAGAACAAAGATATTGGCAAGGCCTACCATAAGGTAGGGTGAGGAGTGGGTGCTTTAGCCTAAGCATATTGATCCTTCCCCTTTCATAGAAAGACCCCCGAGCCCATTTTTTGGCACTGAAGGATGTTAGCCCAAAATGGAAACCTTAGAGGGGGTGAATAAGGTTTTAGCGAAAAATTAACCTTTTAAGAAACTTAATACAAAATTAAACACAATCACAAATAATAAAGTAAATATAGAAGGGAAGAGACACTTGCAAACCGAGTTTTCAAGTGATTCGGAAATCCGTACACAGTGGCCTACGTCCACCCCTCAAAAATAACTCTTGAGGATTCCTTTAATCTGACCTACTTCATATATGTATATCAAACCGTTCCAGGAGTTTTCAACTCTCCCAAAGATGAACACCTTTTCTTTGCACACAAGGGTCACTAACGCTCACTCTTTACAAATAAATTATTTGGGTACAAATGATAATTCTTTCTCTAGAGTGGATGGATAAAATTATAGCGCACACACAACAACTCCTTAGTGAGTGCATAAAATAAATGAAAGCTCACTACAACTTGATCTCTTAAGAATTACATTTGAAATCAAGAACAAATTGATTTTTCACTCAAACTAGGTCTCAAATAAGAATGATGATTAAACAAGATGTTTAAATTATTTTCCTTGAAATGGTTTGGGAAAACATTTATTTATAGGCCTTGAAAGATTATAGCCGTTAGTGGCAAAATGGTAATTAAAAAGGCCTTTCAAAAACTAGTCGTTGGCTGTTCTGCGTCAATCCAGTCGATTGAAGTCGCGATCGAGTCGACTACTTTTCTCATAGTTAGAAATGCGCCATAAGATCAGTCGACTGAAGTACGGGTCTGGTCGACTAGTTTTCAAATAGTTTAGAAATATGCCAAACACCAGTCGACTGAATTAAGGGTCCGATCGATTGAAAATCTTTGAGACAGAAAGTATGTTTTTCAAAACACAAACTAGTCGACTATTTACCATGATTCGACGAAACTTTGAAGAAGCCAGTCGATTGGGAAAACGATCCAGTCGACTATTTTTCCACTGAAAAATAGTTTTTCTATTTTGAATGTTTTGAAACAGCTTTAACCCTTTACTGAAAAATATTTTTTCTATTTTGAAGGTTTTGAAACAGCTTTAACCCTTTTAAGCTCTTGAGAGAGATTATTTAAAATGCTTTACATGTAAATCCTAAACCTCAACTAAGGACGAAAGATCTTCAAATCTTCAAGCTTCAAAACTCATGGGCTTCACCATATGCTATCTCACGAAATCAAACAATGTTATAACATTTAAGTGCATGAATCAAGAGATTAGCACATTGAAAATGACCATATAATTATTTGGAATAGAACCATTAAGAACATGCAATTATGACTAGATTTTTCAGCAGCGAAACAAATATAAATAATGCCTCCAAGAAATTCAAGGCTAACAATTTCCCTCCTTTTGATGATGTCAATGGCAAAAAAAAATAGGTTTAAAATTATTTAAACGCATAGCGGAAAACAAAGTTCAAAACTTTATATTGGTAGCCTGGATCTACTACTCGTTACCTCTATAGATACATACAAGAAGGGACAAGAATTATAGCTTTGAGTCTTGAACCCAATTCTGAAACTTTCAGCCTTCTTGATGGTGCAGCAACCTCCACTAGGTTGTCTTCACTCTTATGACTCCGACGGATGCTTACCGGAAAGACTAGGGTTGGTGGTAACCCTAATAGAGAGGATGGAGAAGGATTGGGAAGTCCTAAACAGTTTCTACAACTTCTAGTATAATAAAACAATGAACTCTAATTTCTGGACGCATCTGCCCTATTTATAGATTCCCAGAATCAACTTCACTTTCAATCAATTGAAGTGGCTTCGATCGATCGAACCTTCGATCGATTGAACTACTTTTGATTGATCGAACCTTTCTTGACGTTGATCGATCGAGACTCCTTCGATCGATCGAACCTGTCTTAACAAGATCCTCAAGTGCCTTTCCAAACATCCTAACGCAGCTAAGAGTAGAACCTCCTAGGCTCTTTATTAATGGCTCAGACCAGTTGTTAATTCCCATGATTAAATTCTTTGATTAGTAAACTAACCAACTGATCAGTTAACGTTTACTCTACTATAAAACGATAACTAAACTCCAACGCAAAAGAACATATCTGAAGCGATAACTAGACTTGTATGGTGTACTAATGTCCCTCTACCGTCAGCATTCATAATCATATTCAGGTATTCAGATAACTATTACTGTCAACCTGAATGATGATTACATCTTCCATTCCTTGAAATCCATTCACCACTCATGATTACCAAACCTATTGATAACTACTTATCAACAAGACTGCAGTTCTTAGTAATCGACTTTGTGACATTCTCAAGGGAATACTTACTCTTTAATTAACAGAGGATAGATTCTATCTTGACAATATATGTTCACAACACTGTGAACCTGACATACCCAAGATACCCAGGTGTTGATTTTTAAGACCACACTGATTGGTGAGTCAAAGCAGTCATATCCATAGTCTATGTTCATAATCATCTCAAGATTGAGAACACGTACCTTATACAAGTTATGAGTTCTTGTGGACTGTTGATAGTTAAGTGTCAAATAGGAAAACTCAAGTTCGTCAATGTAATATAAGCACTAGCATACTAACTAAAAGTTAAACTCTAGTGATTGAGATTCTTCACTCCATCCAATGGTAGTTAATTATGCTACATTGCAAACCTGATGAGATGTCCAGTCTCATCATCCACTATGACAAATTCTAAGTATCAAAGAATAGTAATTCGTATCTCGCTTTTATATATCTCATGCACACACGAATGACTTAATATGATATTTAAGGATTAACAATCATCTCATGAAAGAAACATACATAATGAAATGTGAAGCTGATATCCATATACTAAAATGTTAATGTCTCATACATAAAGTAATGGTTTGAGGGCACAAACCCAACAGTCAAAACATGCAATAGAGATATAGCAATTTAAGTACAATAAGAGTCATTTTCATGTTATCATTCAAAGCAACAAGATAAACAAAGTATGAATTCAAGAAAGATATCATTTTAATAATTTCAATTATCAAAAACACGTTTTTGCTTTCCCAAAAGCCTATTCAAACATTGTTCACCTTGGGTAAATCTGGCTAAGGTTTTTGATAAATCTTCAATCTCGTTTTTCAATTCAACCTTTTCTTTTTCAATAAACTCACCTGAAGGTTGATTGGTTAAAACAAAATTTTCATTTCTCAAAATTTAATTTTGAGATTTTAAAATCATCCAATTGCTTTTTCAATTCTAAATTTTCATGGGCAGATGAGTTGGAGTTTACCTCTTTTACCTTAATTCATGGGCAGCTTCTTGGTCGCTTGACTCGTTTTTGGATCCATCACTATCCAAATTGCGCCAAGTGTGCCTCCTTTTGCTATTTTCTCATTCTCCTTATCTTCTTCATTGGCAAATAGGCATGCATAACTTTCTTCTTTTTCTTGTACAAAATCCTCTTTTTGTACTTCTTGTTGATGAGTTAGGTTTTCAACATTTCCTACAACATCATTAATTCTTTGTAGCAACTTAAGGATTTGGTTAGTAGCATTATGAATATTTCTAAACATAACCAAATTTCATTAGCATTAGAGCATGAACGAATTCTATTATATGTTGTATTATCTAAAGTATCATACAGAATTTTCATTACTCTAAGATTTAATAGAGCTTTATTTTGATCACCATCATTCCATTCAATCTTTGGTTTATAGGAGAAAAACCATTCTTGACAATACTCCAACGATTGTAGTCAAGTGAAAGAAAATAGATTTCTATTCTCCTCTTCCAATGATTATACTTATGATCACTCAACGATGGAGAAGTGTTAATGCAATGACCTTTTTCAAAAGATGTAGTTTCCATGCATCTTAACTCTAGATTGTAAAATATTTTAAAAATAGAAGAGCCGAGGCTCTGATACCAATTATTAGCCCAAAATGGAAACCTTAGAGGGGGGTGAATAAGGTTTTAACAGAAAAAAAAACCTTTTAAAAAAATAAATACAAAGTTAAACACAATCACAAACAATAAAGTAAAGAGAGAAGGGAAGAGACACTTGCAAATCGAGTTTTCAAGTGGTTCGACAATCTGTACACCTGTGGACACGCGGCCTCTGGGAGTCCACCACCGTTCTTTCCCAAGGTTTCAGAATTGATTTTCCTTTTGAAATTGTTGGAAGAAATGAATTAAGTTTGTGAAACAGATACATAGTCACCACTTGGTTTTTAAGGTACCAAGAAATCTAATTTTGACTCACCCAAACGGATAAAGGGCACTGGCCCTTCATAACCGAAGAACTTGGCTTGGGGTCTTGGTATGAGAGAGGAAGGAGCCTTTGCCATGACTAAAACACCTTCGATTTGCCCCGTCTCTCGACGTGCCTCAATCAGCATCCAAATAATCATCTTATACTATGTTTGGTTCGATAATTAATACTATGATAGTATATTACATCACGCAAGACTCTTGAAATGGAAGATGAAAAGATAAGATATCATTCATAAGATCTAAGCCAAATACCATGCAATACAAAAGTGAAAGATCACACAAACTGTAATACCCTGTATTTTTGTATATTAATAAGACCTGGTATTTCATTTCTATACTCGTATAAACTTTCTCTCCCTTTTGGTGAATTTTGATACCAATCGATTGATTAGTCTTCCCAATCGATTGACACTTTTCAGATACCAATCGATTGACATGTTCCCAATCGATTGACATTCAACCGACTAAAAGTGATGACGTGTCAACATCCCAATCGATTGCCATCTTCTTCAATCGATTGACATCAAATATCTGTCGTCAATCGATTGACATAGAGTCCAATCGATTGACATAAGCTGAGAAACATTTTCTTCTTTCCTTCAGCTTTGAACGTGTGGCACTCTTAACCCTTATATATACTTGCTCATTTGTGGCCTTGGGCCAAGTTTGCAGCCTTGGGAGAGAGAGATACATACTCTCTCATATATATATACACACACATATATATTGTATATATATCACACACACACTCTCGGGTTGAGTAGGAGAAGAAGAAGAAGAGGAGGAGGACAGAGAGAGAAAGAAGAGACAGACAGAGAGACCGAGAAGGAGAGGAGAGAGATCAACCACCATAACCGCCGCCGCGGAGCTCGGGACGCCGTCACCGGAACGCCGGGAGAGGTGAGTTTATTAACTCACTCAAAGAGGTTTGTTTTTGTGATGTTTATGTGTGTATAATAACGTGCATGAGGAGGAAAGAGAACCCCCAACGTTTTATAATAAAACCCAGCAGTTTTGAAGAAGAAGACAGAGTTCAATCGATTGCCATAGAGTTCAATCGATTGATATATCAATCGATTGACATTAGTTCAATCGATTGACATAAAGTCCAATCGATTGACATGGTTGTTCAATCGATTGGGTAAGAACAGAATGTTGTTTATCTATTGTTATATGTTATGAGCTGATTGTAATGTACCCAAGCTGTTAATGGTTGTACCATACGTGATATTGGATATGTGCTTAGTCAACATGATACTACGTAAGCCTTATATGATGTTTATGTTAATGTTACAAGATGAACTGTTTATTATTTACTGTCGATATGAGATGCTCTAATGGTTAAGTAACTGTCATATGTTATTGAATAGTAGAACGGAACACGACAGCATGTTAATAATCAGAAATGAGTAGATATGTTGAATACAGAGCATGTGGTATTTCCTGTACTTAGTATATGAGCATTTCACAACATGTGTCAGCATGCATGGAATAGTGTTATGACGAGATAAGAGAATCTGATGAGAAATGGGATATTGATATGAAGAGATGAGAAGATATGATGAGAAATGGGATATGTGATTTATATGGAATAATGAGATATGTGTACTTGGATCCGTGGGATCAACGACTGACGAGTCGGGTGGACGTGGGATGGTTAGAGTTCCTAGTGCGCCTCTCGCTGTTGAAGACGTCCAGTGATGCGTATGCACTGTTGAAGACGTCCAGTGTACCGTTGAAGACGTCCGGCTAGTGCTCTAATGTATTCTCAGCTGTGTAGACGACCAGTGAGGGTATACACATCGTTGAAGACGTCCGATGTGCCGTTCTATCGTTTACAGATAGGTGGTACCGTGTAGACGACCGGTAACCCTATCAAGGGATTGTGGGACCTGTTGCCTAGTCGGGTGATTCCGATTGGCATTATTGTATCGACGTATGGATACGGATATGAGATTTTGGTATCGACGAATGAACACAGATTTGTAATAATGGGATTGACGTATGGATACAGAGATGGATAAAGATATGAATATGAGTACGGATATGATGAGATAAATGTTCAGTCGTGGATTCAGCATCCCGACGTAAAGGTATATGCATGGGTGGTTGCACGGTTACATGCATGGATTTGGTGAATACGTGATGAGATATGTTATACCATGATGTTTATCCTTGTCATTACTTAATATGATTTCTGTAATTATATTGATTAATGCATAGTTTAATCAGACCTCTGCTATGTCCGTGAGTGACGCCATTGTTAAGAGATTAACCGCATTTTAAGATGCTGACAGCAATAACGGTGAGGAGTGTTGTTTAGTATACTCACTCAGCTTTGTATTCAAAGCTGATGGCGTTAATGCCCTGGACATTCCAATGTCTAGGGATTTGTAGGTCTTGAAGACTGAAGACTGATAGTTCTGCCAGACTTGGAGCTGAAGGCTGGAAGACGAAGATGTGCTGCTTTATATTAGTTGGTTCTTAACTGTTGTACTTCTGTTAATGTTTGTTATAGGCTTCAGACTCTAAGCCAGCTGCTGTAATAGTTTTAGTAGACTTTTATAATTGGTACTTGGGCATCTGTTGCTTTCATACCTTTTATAGTTTCCGCTGTAGCCTCTGATTATGTTAATAAGATATGTTCTATGATTAGCATCCTCCCTAGCGTGGTGTTTGTTGGTTGATTAGATGACAATGCGGTTATTCACCCGTCATTCCCTATGGACCCATAAAGGAAATTTATTTTTCTCTATTTATGCTGCTCCGGGGCGTGACAGGATTTTTGGTATCAGAGCCTAGGTTTTAGTTGTTAACCGCTTGTCTTTGGTGTTCGAACCTGAATTCTAAGTTAATATCGGTAGCATGAGGATTAGCTGAGATGAGATAGAACTGTTGTCTTGTCACACAGATAAGAGGTTGGAAGAATCTGTCTGAGGATGTTTCTTTGGAAGATAGTAATTGTTGGAACCAATAAGGATGTGGATAGCTGAGTTAGCGGAGAACAGGCGTTGAGAGTTAGTTGTGGTTGTGGAGATCCTAAATATAGAGCCGTTGGATGTTAGACGCTGACGAATTCCTGAGCGATCTCGGAACAGTCAGTATGTCCTAGAAATAGAAAGAGGTTAAGGATAAGATTATCCTGTTACCTTGAGCCACATGTTAGTTGAGCAGTACTCGTAGTCTGGAACCTGGGAATGGAAATAGAATGTTTAGATTTGACGTTACGCGTAGAACCTATAGTTTCGTAAACCGTGTTTTGAGCATAGATATATTGGAGTACACTTGGTAGATAGACTGACCTTGTGGTTATTATTATTTTATGTGAGGTATTCGTATTACTTGATGTGATCGTGTTATATAGTGGTACTATATATTGGTTACCACATGTTTTGTTCTTGCTTGAGCTGTAAGATAGAATGCGTCTGACCGAATAGATTTTCATTGTAGGTAGCGACACTGAACCCTACCAGTACTCGTTATGGTTAGGACGACTCGAGGAAACCAGGGCCAGCTGAATGGAGTACCTGAATTAGTATCTCCTGAGATAGATCCAACAGGAATGATTGGAGTTTTCATTCGTCGCATGGAACAAGTTATCAATCGTGCGGATCACGTCATCGGCAATGAAGCACCAGTACGTCAGACAAGAGTCAAGTTGTTAAAGGAATTTCGTGCTCTTCAACCAGAGACCTTTACCGGATTAACGGGAGCATGGCAAGCTGAGCAATGGATTCGCCAGATAGAATTGATATTTGAGGTACTTGGATGTACTGACGTTGAGAAAAGACATTTGGCCGTATTTCAACTGACGTTCTCAGCAGCAGATTGGTGGGACGCAGTGAAAGCTACGATAGGTGAAGAAGCTGTAGGAAGGATGACTTGGGAATCATTCAAGACTCGATTTCTAGAGAAGTACTTTCCAGAATCTGAGAAGAACAAAAGGGAAATGGAGTTCATCCAATTAATTCAAGGTTGTTTTACAGTGCCCGAATATACAACTCAATTCGAGAGGCTATCACGATTTGCACCGCATATGATCGGTACACCAAGAAGGAAGATCAAAAGATATCATCAAGGACTAGTTCCGCATATTCGACATATGACTATAGGACATTTAAATCAATCTTTCGAAGCTCTGGTAGAAATGGCAACGAAGCTAGAAGACGACACTCAGATTAGTGAAGGACAACACTTTGATAAAATATTTCCAGAGTACGATCAGTTTCTCCTAACGGATCAGAGAGGAAGAGATAGTCAGATTGTGTTGGCCACTAACCAAGTTCAACAAGGAAATATAGAAAGAAATTACATAGGCAACCGCCAGAAGCGCAAGAGATTTGAGAATGACAAGAACGAATCAAAACCCGTGACGACCCCAACACAGCACAGAGAACGAGATATCTGCTACAATTGTGGAGTGCCGGGACACCATTCCCAAGAATGCAGAGCGTTAAGGAAATCTAATGGACGAGGGATACGATGCTTTAACTGCGGTAAAGTTGGTCATGTCCGTAAGTTTTGTCCAGCACTAGAGATGCAACACAATGTTCCGTCGCAACAAGTACCAAGAGGACGAACCTGTCGAACAAATGATTTATCTCAACTTAGACAAGGACGATAGACAGAAGGTACAATACTCATCACCTACATCATGTATTACATATGATCCCAATATTGTAGGAAGCTTTGCACCCGTTTGATTTGATTGTAAGAGGATTAGCCTACACCGTAAATTGTAGTTACCGGAACAATTCATTTGACACTGATCAACAGTAGTTATCCAAGTATAGATATGACATCATTTGCATCCCTGTATAACACCAATTGCATCCCATATGACATCTTTTGCATCCTTATATGACGTCAATTGCCTCCCTATCGAAAGACTACGCCAACCATTGGTATGTTGGACAGAGACTAGAGATGAGGAATCTAAATTTGCTTTAGATGTAGCCTTAACAAGAAAGGACGAACTAGAAGATTGCGAGTATATGAGAGAGATACTAGTGACGCTGAGACAACACCAGAATTACAAGAGTACCATAGAAGGATTCTTTTCGACACCGATTGTCTGTTGCTTTCATCCAGTCAAGAAGCTATACAATAGATCGACTCACGATATCAGTACGTAGTCCTGCCTAACCTATTTGATTAGTACGTGAAAGCAGAATGAGTATTCAATGGATTGAACGACCTCAAAGAGATGATTATATCAATAGTACGTGGGAATTTGGAGAGCCATGAGGAAATTTGAGTTATCAAATGACGATGCTAGAGTCACAATACTTTCAAGTCAACATATTGGAGGATGAAGGACGACAACAACACGGGAGTTAACAAGGATGTCGTGTGCAACACGAGGCTGACTAATAACGTTGACGATCGTAACGAGAAGTCCAGAGATAAGAAGACAGTCAACTAATGACGCAGTAGAGACATCGTCAGCACAGTATGAAGCATCTTCAGAGACCAGAGTAGACGGCAACGCTTTGCTAAGACTTAGACGAGATTTGAACACTTGATCAGTAAAACCCTCACATTGTAGAGTTTGACCTGAGGAAGGAACCTTCTGTGTTTGGAGACTAGCCATTTCAGATTTTGTAAGATGATTAGATTGTGCTACCTAGAACCTTTTCCCGAAGTTCGACATATGAATTTTCAAATAGCTAACCCGAGGATTGATAGTTGTCACCCTAGTATTCGTAGATCAGTGATATCTTTGCATCGCGTGTTTAGAACTTAAACCTTTGGCCGCTAATGTGATCGTTTATGTAAAACGAGAACTTGAGCATTTTAGAGTATGTCTTCCGAGATGATTTGTGTGTTTATTTGAGGGCCTACTGCTTCAGATTTCGAGGATGAAATCTTTTGATGAGTGGTGGATGATGTAATACCCTGTATTTTTGTATATTAATAAGACCTGGTATTTCATTTCTATACTCGTATAAACTTTCTCTCCCTTTTGGTGAATTTTGATACCAATCGATTGATTAGTCTTCCCAATCGATTGACACTTTTCAGATACCAATCGATTGACATGTTCCCAATCGATTGACATTCAACCGACTAAAAGTGATGACGTGTCAACATCCCAATCGATTGCCATCTTCTTCAATCGATTGACATCAAATATCTGTCGTCAATCGATTGACATAGAGTCCAATCGATTGACATAAGCTGAGAAACATTTTCTTCTTTCCTTCAGCTTTGAACGTGTGGCACTCTTAACCCTTATATATACTTGCTCATTTGTGGCCTTGGGCCAAGTTTGCAGCCTTGGGAGAGAGAGATACATACTCTCTCATATATATATACACACACATATATATTGTATATATATCACACACACACTCTCGGGTTGAGTAGGAGAAGAAGAAGAAGAGGAGGAGGACAGAGAGAGAAAGAAGAGACAGACAGAGAGACCGAGAAGGAGAGGAGAGAGATCAACCACCATAACCGCCGCCGCGGAGCTCGGGACGCCGTCACCGGAACGCCGGGAGAGGTGAGTTTATTAACTCACTCAAAGAGGTTTGTTTTTGTGATGTTTATGTGTGTATAATAACGTGCATGAGGAGGAAAGAGAACCCCCAACGTTTTATAATAAAACCCAGCAGTTTTGAAGAAGAAGACAGAGTTCAATCGATTGCCATAGAGTTCAATCGATTGATATATCAATCGATTGACATTAGTTCAATCGATTGACATAAAGTCCAATCGATTGACATGGTTGTTCAATCGATTGGGTAAGAACAGAATGTTGTTTATCTATTGTTATATGTTATGAGCTGATTGTAATGTACCCAAGCTGTTAATGGTTGTACCATACGTGATATTGGATATGTGCTTAGTCAACATGATACTACGTAAGCCTTATATGATGTTTATGTTAATGTTACAAGATGAACTGTTTATTATTTACTGTCGATATGAGATGCTCTAATGGTTAAGTAACTGTCATATGTTATTGAATAGTAGAACGGAACACGACAGCATGTTAATAATCAGAAATGAGTAGATATGTTGAATACAGAGCATGTGGTATTTCCTGTACTTAGTATATGAGCATTTCACAACATGTGTCAGCATGCATGGAATAGTGTTATGACGAGATAAGAGAATCTGATGAGAAATGGGATATTGATATGAAGAGATGAGAAGATATGATGAGAAATGGGATATGTGATTTATATGGAATAATGAGATATGTGTACTTGGATCCGTGGGATCAACGACTGACGAGTCGGGTGGACGTGGGATGGTTAGAGTTCCTAGTGCGCCTCTCGCTGTTGAAGACGTCCAGTGATGCGTATGCACTGTTGAAGACGTCCAGTGTACCGTTGAAGACGTCCGGCTAGTGCTCTAATGTATTCTCAGCTGTGTAGACGACCAGTGAGGGTATACACATCGTTGAAGACGTCCGATGTGCCGTTCTATCGTTTACAGATAGGTGGTACCGTGTAGACAACCGGTAACCCTATCAAGGGATTGTGGGACCTGTTGCCTAGTCGGGTGATTCCGATTGGCATTATTGTATCGACGTATGGATACGGATATGAGATTTTGGTATCGACGAATGAACACAGATTTGTAATAATTGGATTGACGTATGGATACAGAGATGGATAAAGATATGAATATGAGTACGGATATGATGAGATAAATGTTCAGTCGTGGATTCAGCATCCCGACGTAAAGGTATATGCATGGGTGGTTGCACGGTTACATGCATGGATTTGGTGAATACGTGATGAGATATGTTATACCATGATGTTTATCCTTGTCATTACTTAATATGATTTCTGTAATTATATTGATTAATGCATAGTTTAATCAGACCTCTGCTATGTCCGTGAGTGACGCCATTGTTAAGAGATTAACCGCATTTTAAGATGCTGACAGCAATAACGGTGAGGAGTGTTGTTTAGTATACTCACTCAGCTTTGTATTCAAAGCTGATGGCGTTAATGCCCTGGACATTCCAATGTCTAGGGATTTGTAGGTCTTGAAGACTGAAGACTGATAGTTCTGCCAGACTTGGAGCTGAAGGCTGGAAGACGAAGATGTGCTGCTTTATATTAGTTGGTTCTTAACTGTTGTACTTCTGTTAATGTTTGTTATAGGCTTCAGACTCTAAGCCAGCTGCTGTAATAGTTTTAGTAGACTTTTATAATTGGTACTTGGGCATCTGTTGCTTTCATACCTTTTATAGTTTCCGCTGTAGCCTCTGATTATGTTAATAAGATATGTTCTATGATTAGCATCCTCCCTAGCGTGGTGTTTGTTGGTTGATTAGATGACAATGCGGTTATTCACCCGTCATTCCCTATGGACCCATAAAGGAAATTTATTTTTCTCTATTTATGCTGCTCCGGGGCGTGACACAAACAAACCTAGGAAGAATCATCTAATCACATATCAAGTAATCAAGTTTTCCTAGTCTAGAAGGGGTACATGATTTGTTCTTGAAACAAATAATCAAATAAATAAAAAATGTGCTTAGCAAGCTAGAATGTATACATGTTGATTATTGAGGTAAATGGGGGTAAAGTAAATGTATTAGGAAGATTTTACAAGTGGTGTTGCCTTAATACCTCACGTATTTAATTCAAGAAAAATCTTTGAACTCAGACCATTCACTGTTTTGCATCACTGTTATGAAAATCCATTTAGTTTTTGGAAAAGAATTTGGGATTTTGATTGGGGGCTTGAAGTAGATGCTCAAATCATGGATTTAAACACTTGAGTAGATGAAGTAACCATCAAGAACAACCTCTTAACACTTGAAATCTCAAGGACTTGGAAGAAGAAGAAATCAAAATAGAAATGAGGTTGAGGGAGAGATGATGCAAATGATAAATAAATCAAAATAGAAATGAGATGAGGGATAGATTATGCAAATGAAAATGAACCAACATAGAAATGGGGGTTGAGAAGAGATTATGCTAGAATGAAAAGAAATCAAAATAGAAATGGGGTTGAGAAGGTGAAATGAAAGTATGATAAAGAAAAATAAAAATAGAAATGGGATAAGGAAAGAAGAACAAATATATAATCAATGATCATCAATGGTAGAACCACAAGCATAACCCCTCATATGTATGTGTCTATGGATTGCTCTCTAACTCATTAGAAACTCAAAGAAGATGAAGAAAATGAATTGAAATCTTGTAAATACTAGTTTAGTTTTGAGAAAAATAAATAATAACTCACATTTTTTTGGTTGGAAATATGAAAAACCTCTATTTTCTGCTCTCTTTTTTCTCTTTTCCTCTCTTCTTCTCTATTTCTTTCCCTAAGCCTCAACTAAACACCTCATGTCCTCTAAAATGGAAGCCAAAGGATCTCTTTTATAGGCCAACTTGGGGAGGTATTTTGGGTTTTGAAAAGTCTCCAATTGGTCCAAAATGTTTAGAATTTCAAAACTATGTCATTTTGTTTATTGAAAATATGAATTAAAAACCAAAAATTATAAAATAAAAAAAATGAAAAATGACTCAAAGTGCCGTCGCGGCACTCTGCCAGTGCCACCGTGGCAATGGGCCAGTGTTGTCACTATAGTCAACCCTCCGGTTGAACAGATTTTGCATTTAGGCCCCTAGAATACACGAAATTTGTGAAACGGCCCAATTGCTTCCAAAACTCATAGAAAATTCATACGAAATTCCAATTGAGATTATGATATACCGTTTGAAAGGTATTGAGATCTATTTTCCATAAACAATAGTTTAAAGTTAGGTCACTTTGAAAAATTTTGCGGTATTCACGAAAAAAGCCGATTTGATCTCATTTTTCACTTTCATAAATTCATAACAAATTCGTTTTAAGTCCAAAAATTATATGCGATATATCGTTGGAAACCTATTGACCTCTAGTATTTGATAAAATTATTTCAAAGTAAAGGTTTCGAATCGAAAAATTATGTGCGATATATCGCTAGAAAGCTATTGACCTCTAGTATCCATGAAAATGTTTGAAAAATGACACAGCACTCCGGTTTCAAAGTCAATTTTTAGGTCAAATCGGTCAAACCTGGGATCTTCATGAAGTTCTGGGAACCTCTGGGAGCTCCCAAGAGCTGACATTTTTGTCCGATTTTCTTTTAAAAGTCATTTTAATATTTTTCACATGATCTAGGAAGATCTCAAAACTTTTTGGAGAATTTGGATGATTTCAATCAAACCCTGGTCAAACTTGGGTCAAACCGGTCAACGGGGACTTTCCGGGAACTTCCGGGACTTTCGGGGGTCTCTGGGAGCCGACTATTTCATCTAATTGTGCTTCAAAACTCATTTTTAGTATTTTTATGACATAGCATGTTTCAAGAACTTTCGGTCCAAATTTGGAGTTGTGGGGCTTTCAGGGGTATTTTGGTCATTCTGAGCATTTTGAGAGATAGTACTAACTTCCAAGAGTCCTTTTTGAGTCATTTTCGATCATTGTGAACCACCAAGCCATGGTTCTCCTAAATCTTATAGCCGACAAAATGGGGTGTCTACACAATCAGACCCAAATTCACTTTGATTTCCAAAATCAGGGGTCAATCTGACCCAAATTCATTTCAATTTCCAAAATCAGGGGACAATCAGACCCAAATTCACCTTAAATTTGAAACCAGGGGTCAATCAGACCCAAATTCATTTCAATTTCCAAAATCAGGGACCTAATGACTCCAAAACAAATTTATGGGGACAAAAGCGCCAAAAGTGGGAAAAATCAGGGGGTTTGAATTTAAATTTTGGGGTTTATTTTGAATTTTGGGGGGGAAATCAACGACACTTAAACTGCCATACTCGCGGCACACGCTTCAAAATGCGGCATTTTGTGAATGCCTTGCAACACTCACGGAGTACCGCTGCAGCACTTAGTGAGTGCCACACGGTAGTTCATAGACTGTCGCGCACAGTTCCCGGAGTGCCGTTCGATGGGGCAATAGCCTTATACGTATGATTTTTTTTTTCATTTTCATTCTCACTCCTCCAGCTCTCTCACTCTTGGATCCTCTCTGGAGATTTTTCTTCCCCTCATTTCATTGATCTTAGGAATTCATCAGGTTTATTTTTTCGTGATCAAGGACTCTGTTAGTCTCCTTATTTTAGTTGTTTTCTTGATAATCCCAAAGTTAAACTTTCAGTTTACTCTTTTTTCTCTACTAGGCTATGGCTAGCGGCTCGAGGAGCAGGAAGAAAGCCAAGTACACGGCCACCCCTCACTCCGATCCTGCTTCCTTGCTCCGGGACCCCGACCTGGATCTGTCTGCCCGAGCATTCCAGCGTGAGGTATACATGCTTGTGCCCGTTCTTTTCTCTCTCGATTATTCTTCTATGAATCTCATAAATGTTGTGACCCAAATTGTATACCTATATATGAACGCAATGCATGATGAAACTTCTTGAATGTGATGGGACTGTCGCTCTTATGAACCACGTTCATTTATCCATATTCAGTTCATCGTTCTTCACCTTATTTAATTCTTCTAAAATACTTACGAATGCAATGTATATCAAACGAGACTCTACAAACCCTTCCTTGGATATGACTGTTATGCTTACGAATCTTTCGAGTGCTGCCCGTACTCTTTCTTTATGCATTTACTTTTTGTTTATTTCTTTATTTCCTCTCCTTTAAATGCCCTTTACAAACCATATAAGAGAGTGTATGATGGCAAAAACTTTTCAGAAATATGAATGCCATGCTTGGATTGTTCTAGTTGCTCCTATCCATTATTCACTTTTACTTTGTTCCATTACTTCCATTTTATTTCATTCTATTACTTTCATTCATTCACTTGCTGATGTTGAATTTTGCGACTTTTACAGCTCCAGCCCGACGTGCTAAAGGGGCACGACAGCCTGGCTCATGGTTTCATCGTTGCTGCTGGCTTTGGAGATTTCGTCCAGGTCTTGACGAAGAGCTCAAATGATCTCCAACAGATACATGCCCTAGCTGATCATTGGTAGGACACCACCAACATGTTCCATTTCAAGTTCGATCACAGGGATCCCCTTCGGGGGGAGTGCTTGAGGTACTTGGACGTGGACACAGAGTGGGATCAGGTACTGCCGCTGGTAGGAGTGCTCCTAGAGGAGCCCTTGGTCACGGCCAAGTGGTTTATGGACACGCTCAGGGGCTAGCAGGGCTTTACCGAGTGACATCGAATTTGGTCAAACTTGCAATCAAACCAGTCAAATAGTGCATTTCTAAGAAATTCTGGGAGCCTTAAGAGACTAACGTTTCTATTCGATTTTATTTTATAACATATTTTAGGACTGTTTCACACGATTTAAAATGATTTCAGACCTTTCGGGCGATTTTAGAAAATTTTGGTCAAACCGAAGTCAAACCTTGGTTAAAACGGTCAAACGAGAACTTCCAAGTCTTCCAGGAGCCTTTAGGAGCTAATGTTTTCAAATGTTTCTCTTTAAAAATACTTTTTTGGTTTATTTTGAACGACATTGAACAATTTCGGAGCTTCTGGGTCAATTTCTAGAGTTTTGGGATTTCAGGGGCAATTTGGTCATTTTCTGCCAATTCTTCGACTTCTTGAGAGTGAGAGGTAATCTCTAAAAAACCAATCTTTCTAATCATTTAGGTTTGACTTTCTTGTGGCCTCCTAAATCTGTTAGCTGACAAAATGGGGTGTCTACAACAACACAGCCTACGTCCACCCCTCAAAAACACCTCTTGATGGATTCCTTTAATACAACCTACTTCATGGGTGTAGATCAGACCGTTACAAGAGACTTCAACTCTCCCAAAGAAGAACACCTCTTCTTTGCACACAAGGGTTACTAACCCTCATTCTTTACAAATCAATGATTTGAGTGCAAATGATAACTCTCTCTCTCCCTCTAGAGTGGATGGATAAAATTATAGTTCACACAACAACTCTTTAGTGAGTGGATAATACAAATGAAAGCTCACTACACTTTGCTCACTCAAGAATTACATTTGAATCAAGAATAAATTTATTTTTCACTCAAACTAGGGCTAAAATAAGAATGATGATTAAACAAGATGTTTGAATGATTTTCCTTAAAATGGTTTGGAAATACATGCATTTATAGGCCTTGAAAGATTATAGCCATTAGTGGAAAAATGGTAAATAAAAAGGCCTTTCAAAAAACTAGTCGTTACCTGTTCTGCGTCAATCCAGTCGACTGAGGTCGCGATCTAGTTGACTACCTTTCTTACAGTTAGAAATGCGCCATAAGATCAATCAACTGAAGTACGGGGTCCGGTCGACTATTTTTCAAACAGTTTAGAAATACACCAAAACACCAGTCAACTGAAATAAGGGTCCGGTCAACTGAAAATCTTTGAGACAGAAAGTATATTTTTTCAAAACACAAACTAGTCGACTGGGAAAATGATCTAGTCGACTGTTTTCCACTGAAATATAATTTTTCTATTTTGAAGGTTTTGAAACAGCTATAACCCTTCTTGAGAGAGATGATCAAAATGCTTTACATGTAAATCCTAGACATCAACTAAGGATGAAAGATCTTCAAATCTTCAAGCTTGATCCTTGTAGAGCTTCAGCACTCTCAGGCTTCACCATATGCTATCTCATGAATCAAACAAAATTAGAACATTTAAGTGCATGAATCAAGAGATTAGCACAATGAAAATGACCATATAATTGATTGGAATATAACCATTAAGATCATGCAATTATCACTAGATTTTTCAACATCAAAACAAATATAAACAATTCCTCAAATAAATTCAAGGCTAACAAAGGGTGAGTACTCTTCCATTTTGAGCAAGTCAGCTCACAATTTCCTGATTCCATAAAAATCAGGTGGCGACTCTAGTCAAGTGGATTTAAAGTAATAAGGCCTAGTTCTTTGTATGTAGTCTTCGATCTGTCCTAGGACATAATTGATACCGACAGGACCTTGCGACTTTATTGCATCGTCCACTGTCTGGTGACTCTGCTGCACTACAGCAACAAACCCTTATTATGACTTTAACAAAGAGTCATAAATGTATGTTTACGACTTTTTTTAAGCTTTTAAAATAAGTCATAACATTACAGTCATAAGCAAGTTCGAGTTTGTTCAAAAAAATTCATAAATAAATATTACTTTTACAACAGTTCTAAAAAAAAGTCATAAAATATGAATTATTTCAAATTATTTATGACTATTTTTAAATTGATACAATCATAAATAATCTTTAAAAAGTCATAAATAACCTTCCAAACAGTTATAAATAATCTTCAAAAAAGTCATAAATACCTTTTAAAAAGTCATAAATAATCTTCAAAAAAGTCATAAATACCTTTAAAACAGTCATAAATAATTTTCAAAAAAGTCATAAATAACTTTTAAAACTGTCATAAATAATCATCAAAAAGTCATAAACGACCTTTTAAAAAGTCATAAATAATCTTTAAATATTCATAAATAATCTTCAAAATAGTAATAAATAACCTTCAGAAAGTCATAAATAATCTTTAAATAGTCATAAATAATCTTTAAAAGAGTCATCAATAACTTTTTAAAAGTCATAAATAACCTTTTAAAAAGTCATAAATAATCACACTATTATTTATGACTTTACTCAAACTATTGCTAATTTATGATTGTTTTTTATGAAACAATCATATATAATATAAAACACATTTTTTAAATAAAAAAATTTGTTGGTAATCCAATAATCAATAATTACACAATTCAGATACATCAAAACATTTAACACAATTAAGAATATATATACATATACAAATCAGCTCAAGAACCACATTCAAATATCATCTTTCTTCCAACCAAAATTTTTCATTCATCAATCTAATAATTAGTTATGTACAACAAAATGTAATAGTAACCACAAAATATGTATTAAACCAATAAACCAATAATGTGTATGTAACATTGCTAGGAAAAAAAATCAGATTAATGTCTATTTAAACTCTTCAATCGCTGCTAGTACTTCAACTTATTTCCGATTTTTGTTCCATGTAGTCTAACTAGAAAACACTGAAACAAATATTAAAATCAATATATTAGATTCTATGTAACAAGTATAAAATTTGATTAAATTGTAAAATATGGATTACCTGGAAAACGAAAAAAATGTTGAAATTTTCAATACTTAAATGTATTCTTGAATGAACTCAAGTTGAAGTGCATATAGCTCGTGGCTTTCATATTTCACTTTTTGAGACAACTCTTTCATCTGAAAAAGTTCAGGAAAGAATAAGACGTTAAGACAACTCTTTCATTTGAAAAAGTTGAGGAAGGAATGAGATGTTAAGGATGTATTCCCCCCTCCCCCCCCCCCCCCCCCGCCGCAACAACAACAAATACCTCCAACACATGAAAAAAAATTCCACAATAAATGAATCAAAGTAAAACAAGAAAAGAAAATTTGCCGACAATTTTACTAAGAATACTATGATAATACTTTTATCTTGATAGATTTGGATGGATCCTCCATTACCACTCTCACGAAAAGTAACATATAGAATCCACATTCATAATTTGCTGCTTCCTTTGGTCTCTATGAATAAATGTAAATATTAGACAAATAATAAATTACTGCAATCACAAGTCCTGGTAAAACTAACTTATCTTGGAATGAATGTTGACCTAGAATTTCTAAAAATTCCAACAGAGTCTCCTCTATAAATAGAACCTCCCAAAAATTTCATGCAATGAAAACATACCCAGCAACAATTTAATAACCATAAACATACATTATATATATCACTACATTAACCATAATATATACTAAGTATAATTTAAACAACCACCATTATATCAACCATGTTTTTATTCAAGTTTAATCACTTGTACGAATTGCAAAATTGGTTGTGGCCTTCTTTTCCCTTTGAAATTTAAAGCCTTAAGTCCACTTCAAGACAATGTAAAAAGTTAAAATTAGATAATAAAATGCCACTTATAAACATGCAATAATATTTTACTCACATGCAATAATAATTGGTTGTTGTTTTCTTTTCTTTACCCTCCCTAAATCCATCAAAGAGTTTTTCTTTTCATTTCCTTTCCCTTCTCTTTATTAAAAACAAAAAAGAGTATTAATGTATCATTTGGCATACCTCCAAGTGGAATTGCAGGAAGTGTTTAGTCTCGAGATCAAATAGACTTATATAATTTCCAGATGCAGCAGCTAAAAGTTTCCCAAATCGAGGTTGGAATCTAACTTGTCTTGTAGCTCCCTACAGTTATTTCACGGGAAGTTCTAGCTGAGACTTGTAAGAAAAACTAGAATCACCAAAATATAAACTTCAAATGAAAGGGAATAAAAAATGTTTGCATTTGTACGAATTTCAGAGCGACATGATTTAAATTTAAAAACCACGCATAGAATTGTAGGATAGGAAATACCATGTAGTTTAGCATAGGCTTATGAGATAATCATAATTGTGAAATAAAAATCAGGTGAAAAAACCTATATCACTATTGAAAACACTGATATTGAGGTTGAGTTATGGACTTCAATACTGCATTTGATGCAATTCCAACAAAGACAAATCAAAGGGAATATCTACGGACCTGTTTGGGAATGCTTAAAACAGTCAAGGCTCAGACGTAGTCTCGTTTTTATCCAATCTTTATGAAAATCAATTGTGTGGGTTTGATAAAGAAGCAACTCATGGGGTATTTTTAAGCCAGATACCGACTCCTATTGAACCAAAAGGCAATAAAACAAACAACATAGTAGTATCAACGGTTCTTTTCTAAGCAACAAAACTTATTCTTGTATTACAATGCTCTAAAGATTTGCGATTATCCAAATAACTGTATGTGAATGCTCAATTCAGAGAATCAATTTTGGAGAAGCAAACAGAAAGTACTAGAATTCATTGAAGCACAAAATCAAGGTCAGTCTTCATCAACAACTATAGAATTCACTGAAGTATCACCCAAATTTGACAAATACTTGCTTATCTCTTCAAAATAATATAATGCAAAATACTAAAAAGCGTTTCCACAAGCGTGTATACTGACCTTAAAGATGTGTGCACAAGCACATTAGCAAATATTCCATAGTCAGATTTCATCATTGTTATCGCAAGAACAAAGTTGATCCGTCATTCTTGGGTGGAAATCCAATGACATTACTTGATCTGTGTGCCCAATAAGCTTAAATAGCGATTTGCTAGACTACAACACCATGTATGATAAAAACCAGTAAGAACAAACTGCTTACTCCAAAGATCTATTACAAATTTAGGAAGCTCATTCAATGAATCATAACGTATACACGACTACAGATATTCAATAATACTATTACGTTCCGTTTCAGAGTAACTGGACTCAGATTTAATCTCTCAAACTTAATTGAAGCTGATAGATAGTATTGAGAAAGATAGAGAAAACTACTTTGGTCACATTCCATATTTTCGCAGTACTGTCGAAGGAAGACGAAGTGAAAACAATAGAGTTTGGTCTAAATCGAATGTCTGTAATGATGTGAGAATGCGATTTTACAATGTCAAAGAAATCCAACGTGTCGATGTTCCAAATTGCGACCTGGTAAAGAAAAATGCAATAAATTCTAATCACAAGAGAGAAAACTTTGATGTAAGATATGCTTAAAGTCAAAGATTGCGCATATTTAGCCTAAACCTTCTTTGTATGTCCAACACTAGCTAATAACTTTCCATCAGACGAAAAATGGCAGCATTGGACCTTGATTTTGCTGGAGTTAAGGCAATAAAGTTTATCAAAAGAGAAACCTGCATGTAAATGACATATTATTATCATGTTGAATTATAGATTGACGTGGTAAGAGTATACTACAAATTAGCAACCCTTGCATGATTCGCACAATGTTTTTGTACATGATAGTTTTTCAGCTCTACTAAGAAACATAGATGATAAAAAAAAAATTGTAGATTTTTTTGCCATGAATGATAAATAGATATCACCACGTACATATTAGTTCTTTATTCTCACAATTTTCTTTTATCCGTATGATTTCATTTCCAGTATAACTATTTGGACCAACAATCACTTATTTGGGATCACTGAGATATCTACATTCGTTTGGCAAAAAAATTCCACAACTTTTTCAAAATTCAAATCCACTTTAAGATGAAAAAAAATAAAGAGAGCTTAAATTAGACTCAAACAATTTGTTGTTTCTTCAATAACTTGTCACAGAAAAAAAAATCTGTTATAACGATAGCAATATGAAAAAGGCCTAAATGAATGGATGGACATGTATAAATAGAAGGCAAGAGTATCCGAGAGAGGTGAGAAATAAATAGAGTGCTATTTGACTATGCAAGGTAGGATAGCACTGCACTCATTAGTGAATGTATAATAAAAGTCTAGGAATTTTATTAATTATTTGGCCTTTTGCAATACTTTAGTGTCCTTATGCTAGTGAGGTGGTAGGGACTTCATTGTCCATTTAAGAATGGCAACTTCATACAACTGGAGCAGTGTGACCACTGATTTAATCCTACATTTAAGTTATATGATATGACTCTGTATATTGTGCTATTTAACATAAAGTTAATGGTGCAAGACTGGGCGGCGACTTAATCTAGCTGATACCTTAGTAGAGAAAAATTTCCAGTCGAATAAGCAGTTATGACTTTAAGTTTCTGAGCTGATATTAGGGGGTAGATAAATAAAGTTTCTTTAAAATCTACCTTTTACTTACCCTGCTCAGTTTGTAGTCAAAAGAAGATTAAATATTTTAAATTTAAGTGAGTTACTTCCTTTCTTGATTTCACTAGAATATGGAAAGTTTAAATGTCTAATATTATTTAATCACGGAGGAAAATAGAATAAAAGAAAATATAGGGAAAAGTAAATTAAAATTTTTGTGAAGCACATTCCTTTTTCTTTTCTCGAGTTTCTATTACATTTTGGTACGTTTGGGATTTTTAATGTGGTTTAAGCATAGAGGAGAATGGTAGGGAAAACACCAAGGAAAGAGTTTTCCTTCTCATTTTTCTCTTCCTTCTCTAAAATTGCAAACCAAACAGAGCCTAAGGGCCAAGTACTGATGCTAACCATCTACTATTTTCAGTCTGGAAACAAAGCACGAAATATAAAATTTGACAACCATAGCATTACTCAATTATGAATCTATAGATTTTTCTTAAAGACTAAAGGCTTAGGTGCAGGTTACTAAGATTGGTAACCATATTGGTAACCACAACAGACCAATATTTGTACTTGATATCAAAATGACACTAGCCTGGATGTTTAGAAAAGTGTTGATTTCTGAATAGAATTGAGGCCCAAAAGTAAAAGCAAAATCTGAATTTAAATCTCATAATTCCCAAATTGCTTTAGTCTATGAAATTGGAATTGATAGGAATCAAATCATTTTACTCCAAAGTGGAAAGAAATGAGAGAAAATGTTGGTCCATGGGAGAAAATTAAGGGAAGAAAAGGAACAAAAATCTATGGTCTACCTCAGAAAGTTAAAATTGATTCAAAAGAAAGACAAATTAAAAAAAAAAAAATCTAAAGTTTGAAATCTCATCAACCAAAAAGAGCAACAGAACAAAAAAAATTACAGGGCTATTCCTATGCTATTCATCCCAATGCCAATAATGATATGGTTCAACAAAACCCATAGAATTGATGGATACCCAGATTGAACCTGCTTAATATTTATCCTTAGAATTGATGGATACCCAGATTGAATACTATGTCTACAAATGCCCAAACTAACCTCCAACAACCAAAACACTATGATTTCTAAAAGACTTGTACCCATTTTTCGTTCTTTTCTTTTTTTTTTTTTTCTTTTTTGGATAAGACTTGTACCCACTTGTATGAACCACACATAAATCCCTTAAATTTATGGTATCACAGGCTCAACATTTTTAGATTCAATTAAGGAACAGATAAAAAAATTCAATGGTATATAATGCAATTTATGTGCATGTGTGCAAGCTATGTGCATGCGTGGAATTGCCATATAAGAATGGTAATTATTGATCAGTGGTAGAGCAGATCGATGCTTAATCCATGGAGGCCAACAATCAGGTGAGAGAGAACAAGTGAATGGATCATGAGAGCAAGTGATTGATGCTTCAATAATAACTCAGATCAATCAGATTGATGCTTCACTAATAATGAGCAGATCGATGCTTCAATAATAACTCAGAATGGTACTTACTGAGTTGCAGACTGAATTGATCATGAGAGCAAGTGAGAGAGATTGGAAGACTAAAGGAAACTGATCATGTGAGTAAAAATACGAGATCGTAAGAAAACCTAACTAAAACACCCAACCCAAAAAAAAAAATTTCGTTTTTGTTTATCCAAAATCCAAAACTAATGGCGTTTTGGCGGGAGACCCTTTTTCACACAATGTTTTTATTTTTTTGGCGAGGGTCCATTGGGGGCCCAAATAATTAATTAATATTTATATTCTTAATAAATTTTATATCTCAAATGTGGTTTTTAACCTAGCTATGTGGTATGGTAGTGGGACCACTTTTAATCAATAATTCTGTGCTTTTCAATTTTGAATTCTAAATTTGGTTCCAAAATGCGTTGTTAATTTGTACCACATAATGTGCGACCATTCACTATCATAGCATGTAGTACAACTAACAAAGCATTTGAAAAACTAAATTTGGAATAAAATTTGGAATCATAACATTATTCCCTTTAAATGTAATGCACTAATAGTGGTGAGATCACTCTTGATCAGCATCGTCCAATGAAAGTTATGCTATGCTTGCCAAATTTTGTATCCCAAATATGATTTCGGACATATGTGGCATGGTATAGTGGGAGCAGCATAACACAGTACCATATATTTTGCTTCCCAAATTTGAATCCTATAGTTGGTTCACACACACACACACACACACATATAAACGCGCACATATATATGTAGTACTGCTATATATATGCACATATATATACTCAAAACTGTTATATATGTGCATAGATATATATTCAAAACAGAGAGAGGGAGAGAGAGAGAGAGAGAGAGAGAGAGAGAGAGAGAGAGAGAGAGAGAGAGAATACCTAACCTTGAGTAGCAGGCGTGTTGCACTAGTGGCAAGGAGCGGTTGGAGGTGTCGGAATTGAGAGGGAGGTGTAGGGTTTGAGAGAGTGATTGAAACTAAGAGGGATTGGGTTGGGAGGAGTCCTATAGTGTTTTTTTAAGTAGTATCATTAAAATAGGTTTTTCAAACAGATATGACATTTTTGGATAAACAATCATAAAAATCGGGTAATTTATTTTAAATGCTTATTATATATGACACTTTTAAAAACTCTGTCATAATTTTTTTTATCATTTATATGACAATTTTCAAAAAACTGTCATTAAAAAACTAATATGATTCTTAGTAAAATCAAATTTATACATGAAACCAAAAGTAACTATCAAGTGTTAATAGTCCTATTTCAAAACCAAAAAAAAAAAAAAAAAAAAAAAAACAAATCTTAAAAAGTAGTCCCTCAAAGGTTTAAGTGAAATTTCACTTAATATACATGTACAGACACAGTAAAATTTCACGTAATATATGTGTATGCCAAGTGAAATTCACTTAATATTTTTGTACAGAGAACCTTTCCCTAATCAAGAATCTTAGCATATTGTCTGTTTTTTAGTAGTTTTTCCAAAAATAGTACTTACGTTTGATTCTAGAATTCAAAGAAAAAGAGTCATAAAAGTAAAGAATTTTTATGAGTACCCAAATATGAAGTTGTAAAAGTCTTGGGGCTTTATTTAAGAATAGTTAATGCACAGGTAGGGTGAGATAAACGGTAAAAGTGTGTGGTGATGGTCATAAAAGTCTTGTTATTGAAGACACTAAAAGAAACATGTCATACAAAAGCTAATATGATTCTTCGTAAAATCTAAATTGAAGACACTAAAAGAAACTATCAAGTGTTAATTATCCAATTTCAAAAAAGAATTTCTTAAAACCTAGTCTCTCAAAGGTCGATTTAAGTGAAATTTCACTTAATGTTGATCATGTACAAATTCAATGAAATTTTACATATATAAGTATGTGCCAAGTGAAATTTAAATAAATATTTTTTGTATAGAGCACCTTTCCCTAATCAAGAATCTTAACTTTAAAATATTTTAGCATACTATCTTTTTCATGATTTTTCAAAGAAAAAGACTCATAAAAGTAAAGAATATTTATGACTACCCAAAAATGTAGTCATAAAAGTCTTGTTATTTATAACACTTTTCTAAATACTTATTATATGACACTTTTCAAAAATCTGTCATAAAAAATCTTATTATTTATGACAATTTTCAAAAAACTATCATAAAAAATCTAATACAATTCTTCGAAAAAATCTAAATTTATTATACTAAAAGTAACTATCAAGTGTTAATAGTCTAATTTTTATAAAAAAAAATTTCTTAAAAACTAGTCCCTCAAAGGTCGATTTCAACGAAATTTCACTTAATATTTTTATTATAAAGGACCTTTCCCTAATCAAGAATCTTAACTTTAAAAAATCTTAGCATACTATACTCAAAGAATTTCTATTTCACAAAATTGGGAGTCGAATCAGACTCAAGGAATTTTCAAATTCTCTTTTCAATTTTCTAAAAATAGGAATTAAATTTAGACTTAAAGAATTTCTATTTCACAAAATTGGGAGTCGAATCAGACTTAAGGAATTTTCAAATTTTCTAAATATAGGAGTCGAATCAGACCCAAAGAATTTCTATTTCACGAAATTGGGAGTCGAATCAGAATCAAGGAATTCTCAAATTTTATAAAAACAAGAGTCGAATTAGACTCAAAGCATTCACATTTCACAAATTTGGGATTTGAATAAGACACAAAGAATTTTCTTATTTCCAAAATTTGGGAGTCGATCAGACTTAAAACAAAATCCAACTTCACAAAACAGGGAGTCACTCTGACTCAATTCAGTTGGGAGTCAAATAGACTCAAAGAATCTTTGTTTCATGAAATTGGGAGCCAATCAGACTCAATTTAGTTCATATTCGAATTAAGTTCTCATAACATAGAGTCCATCAGACTCGAGTTCAATTTCACAAAATCTAGAGTCAGTTCAACTCAACTTAATTTAAAAAAAAAAAATCAGGAGTCGGTCAGACTTATTCAAAAATTCAAACATCTGGAGTCAATCAAACTCAATTCAAATCGTATCTCAAAATCGGGAGTCAACCAGACTAAATTCAATTTTCAATCGATCAGGCTCGACTTAATTCATTTTCTGAAATCTGGAGTCAGTCACACTCAAACAAATTCAATTTTACCAAATCCAGAGTAAAAAATTCGACTCAAATCTATTCTCATTTCCAGGTATGGAGTCGATTCAACTCTAAATAATTTCCATTTCAAAATGAGAGTCACACTGGCTTAATGAATTCACAATTTACAAATAGGGAGTCATATGATCTTGAAAATTCACATTTCCCGAACATGGAGTCATACGGACTCGAAAATTCACATTTTACAAACAAAGAGTCACATGAACTCCAAAATTCACATTTTACAAACACAGAGTCACATGAACTCAAAAATTCACATTTTACAAACACAGAGTCACATGAACTCAAAATTTCATATTTTACAAAAAAGGAATCACGTGGACTCAAAAATTCATTTTTTACAACACGGAGTCCTACAGACTTGAAGAATTTTGAACTTTATAAGATGGGTGTCTCTTGGACTCAAGAATTCATATTTTTTTTATTAACGGAGTCATTCCAACTCAAGAATTCATACTTTACATCATATAGACTAAAAAAGCATTCTTTCATATAATCAGAGTCAAGCAAACTCAAAGCTCATATTTCATACAACGGAATTATGCGGATTAAAAATTCATGTTTTCCAATAATTCATTTCTTTATTCAAACAAAGTCACACAGGTTGAACAAATTCATTTTTTACACAAAATGGAGTCACACGGACTCTACAACTTAACTTTTTATACAAATTGAGCCATACGGACTTAGCAAATTCACGTTCTACATAAATAGAGTCACATGGACTCAATCAAATTCATATTTTACATAAACGGAGTCACACGGACACAAAGAATTTTATTTTACAAAAATGGGGAGTCCTCAGACTCAAGGAGTTGATTTTTTTTTTTTCAAGATTTAGGGAGTCTTGAGACTCATAGAATTTGGACAAAGCTGATAGAAAGAATGATTTTCTTCATTTGCGGACCTTCGGAAGAAAACATCGATCTTGTCAATAGAGGGAAATCACCTTTGTCCCTAGTCTTGGACTCTTCTTATATTGTCACTTTAGCATTACGTTGTGATGGTGTTCGAAGCCTCTACACGAATTGCTCTTAGGATGCTCATGGAGACTTTTTAAATCTTTAATTATCATCTTAAACCCACACATTTGAGACCATTATTGACTTATCAAAGGAGGACAGACTTGACAAAGCAATTACGCAAGACGACTGACTCAAACTCTATATTTTCATGAATTAATGTGCTTTCATTGTGAATAATGTATCATGTCACCTTTCATTTATTCATTATCATACAAATGGTAATGCTTTGCTCATAAATTTAAACTTTGAAAACTTTCCCTTTTCGATTTAGCGAATTCTTTGCCCATCTAGAATGTGCTTCAAATTAGTGCTTTACCTTATAGAATGAAAGGCACTCTATTTCAATCCTTTCAAAACAAACTCAATTACTTGAGAACTTGCCTCTGGCATAGAGGGATTTTGTCAAAAAAAGTTTGCCCCTAGTTTGAAAGAGACTTAGGGGCTTGCTTCTATGATAAAAGGGAATTTCAGCAAAGGAAGTTTGCCCCTTGTTTGGCGATATATATGTGGCTTCAGGAAAACGTAAGTTTCCCCCTAGTCTGAAGGAAGGAAACTAAAGGCGCAAAAGGTTGATGCTTACAGTTTAGCGATGGTTATGGACCGAGAACCTTGGAAGGTTCGCCTACTTATCCCCGAGCAGGAATCAGGTCCAAAGTAGTTCAACCAAGACCTGAAAGAAAGATAGCATGAGACGATGGACTGAAGACCGAACCGAGTAGGTTGACTACATATCCCTAAGTGGGAATCAAGTCAAAACGTAGTTCATCGACTCTGGAAGTCTTAAAAGAATAAGGCTTCAAGAATTTGTGGGCTTTTTGAGCCATGTTTCCATATGGGTCCAATGGGAGCTCTCTCTTGGGCAGATTTTCTGTAACAGATTCCTTGTGATAGCTTTTGAACAGGATGATGAGAATATGAACTACTTCGTTTTTTCTTTTTTTTTTCTTTTTTTTTTTTGTGGCGGTTGATTCTTTTCACCTCTTCACTAGCCAGTCAATCTTTACAACTCTCATAATACATCGTGTTTTAATCATACTCTATCATACTCACAAAGCAATATTAGCCTTCCAAAACACTCTTTATTTTTCTCAAAGACATCTTTGCATTGTTTTAGGCCCACTTAGCCATTAAGCCTCTTACAATATTTTGAGACTAATTGATACTTTCAAATCTCTCTTTTTATATATATATATTTTATATTTCTATTTTATTTTCTTTGTCTAGAACAACACACAGCCTTGGGATAATTCATGTACCAATGATGTTTTTTGAAGTGCTCAAGAATTCTCAATCTCTTTTCTTATTCTCCGCCTTTTCTTTCATCTTTACTTTCTTTACTCTACCTCACTATCCCTTATTCTCTTCATAATTTCGACTGGCTAGGATTCAGGTTTTTGAAGTCAACATGCATCTTATTATTATTGTTATTATTTTATTTATTTATTTTTTTAACTTTTGCCTAGGTGCCCTTCCGGGTTTTCATTCTAGCAGGCTCTTTTTTTCTTTTCCTTTTCATTTTTTTATTTTTTATTTTTTTATTTTTTTGTGCTCTAACTTTTTCCTAGGCGTCCTTTCGAATTTTCATCCTAGCGAGCTTCTTTTTCTTTTTTTCTCCCTTTTCTTACTTTTGAAGAAGAAGTTCATTTAAAATATCTGGCTACCATCAAGGACCCAATTTATGGCTTTGGACCGTGGGCTCATCTTTTAGGCTTGGTATTTAGGAGAAGGGGTTGGTGAGCAAGCCTCATGTCCCAAGTTTAACTTTCCAAGATTGAGCGAGAGTATCTTTGAATTCTAAAAGTAAAGCTAATCAATTTTTTACTTCTCCTTGGATTTGGCACAACATTCGCTTTGTTATTTGGGGATCCATTTTTAATGCAAAGATTTATCAACAAAATATCTTCCATTATTATTTGAAAAGTGATTTTATTTTTGTTTTCTTCCTTTCTTGGTTTAACGATCCATTTATTCACAACTATGCACATTTATCTAAACTGAGATTTTATTCAACTAGAGGAGTACATCACTTGACTCAATAGACTTGACCAAGACTTAAAAACTTGATAAAAAATTGACTAGAAGACTCGACTAGACTAGACATTTGATTCTAACTTGGACATGACTCGACTACAGACTAGACTAGACCTGACTCTGGTCTTAAAATGGAGTGTCATAGATAATTTTCAATTTATTGGGTCCCCAAGAGCATCCACATTTGATTCAATAGTAGCATTTTCAAGTACTATTACCTCACTAGCATCTTCCTCAGGTTCATCATTCCCCTTCTGTATCTTTGTAGGAATATCATCTGCCCTTATGGTCCATTTTTCAATCGAATGACCCTTTTTTGACTCATACCGAGTATTGTCAATGCCTTTTTCGATTCTGTTGATTGGGTCGGGGCCAGTTAGTTGTTGCGCACTCATGGAGGCAATGAATCCCTTGAGAGTATTCAGCGATGGCTATGATTGAAAAGATTGTATGTCATGCCAGATGCCACTCGGTGGGTTCAGCAAAGGAGTGATGATTTTTACTCAATGAGATCTTGGATATCATGGCGGAGTTTCATGCAATAGCTAGTCGTATGGCCAGGGGTCTGGTGGTAGGCGCAGTATAAAGACAGGTCACATTTGTGGGGCTTTGGTTCCAGGGGGTTGAGGTGACCATTCTTGACAATATGACCAAGGGCCATGGATAATGGCATGCCAAGGTTGGTGAAGATTCTCAGCTTTTAGGTTTGGCTTGATTTTCGATTTGATTTAGAGTTGGCTTTTGGGATAGAGGGGATTGGACCTGGATATGGACTTGAGTCCGGAAATGGGCTTTGGAGAATGGCCGGGTATGACTGTGGATTTTGGTGATTGGTTGGGCTTGGGATTGGATATGGGCCTTGGTGCACAGGTGGGTTCAGACATGCATGTTGGTGCCTCTTTAAGCGATCCATTATTCTCTTCTCCAACCGATTCATCTTTTTCTCATTAGGGCCTATTTTATCTTTCAATAATTGAACGAACTCAAGCATGACCCTCTCCAATTGCTTCACCCTTGAATCTTGATGCTCAACAACGACTTGCAGTTTGCTCACTTTCTCTTCCAAAGCTCGCAAGGCCATTGGTGGATCAATTGCAACATCATGGTCCATGTTCTCCTCTAACCAAGAAAGACGAACCCAAGAACATTAGAAGTGTCCTTACTAGGGATATGGTTTTTCCACTCTTTCTAAAAGGTTCGCCTGTAGAATTGATTTTCAGGAGGCAAGGAATTTTGAGAAACTATTGGATTACTTTGATCTTGACTGGAAAGAAGATGTGAATTTGTATTCTACATGCATGCAATGATATTGATTGATGAGAGTGCAAAATGTACATGCTCTAATGATTTGGATAAATGCACTACACACATGGCACATAGACGAAATGCAAGTGTGTGTGTGCCTACTCACTCTATATGCCAAAGAAAAGGAAAATCCTAATCTTAACACATAAGACACATAAGGACATAAAATCCTCATCCATGTCAAGTGTGCTAATTTCTCCTTTCATTGTGATCCTTATTACCCCTTCAAGGATTTTTAAAAAAATTTTGAAAATCATTTAGAAAGTATTCCTTGGATGATAAATTTTTTTTGAAAACAATGCTTGAGAATTCTTTTGAGAATGAGGATGTTGAACATTCTTCTACAAAAATGATTGGATTTTTATTTTGAAATTTATCTAAAAAGCATTTCTCCCAAAATAGTTCCAAAGATTTTTGAACTTTTTCTTTTGAAGATGATCAAGTGAAAATATGCCGTAACAAAGGTTAGTTTGGAACTTTGCTTGACCGGAAAACATTTTGGGATAAGGAATGGTGGTTTATCAAAATCTTGTTTGCTTTCAAATGTGAATTTTAAAACTTTTGGGTAGAAGGAACACAAGATCGGATTGTCACCATACTTTTCTTGAATTTTGATGCATACAAGGTCAATGATGCTTCGCTAACATGATATAAGAAGTATAATCTTATAATCAAGGTTCGGCATGTTCTCCAAATGTCGTGGAACATGAGGAGAAATCACTAAAAGGTGATTAAAAGATTATACATCTTTCATCAAGCAAGTATCGTCATCATCTCAAGTAATCCCTTCCGGACATACAAAACATCCTAGCACATAATCCTAATCAAGAATTAATTTCCTAAGATTGAAAGGTTCTATAGAAGCTATCATGCAAAGGCTGGATTTTGGTCAAATAAGGGACCCTTGAGACACATCCGATAGGATGCTTCATATACCGATTCATGGTACGAGATCGAGGGTGATCACACAGTGCCATGATAACATGAGTGACCGGGTTGCCCTGAGCCTCCAAGGTCATAGTTCCATGCAATCGACTGGCTGGACATGCAAGTGAAATGCAACAGGCACACAAAGATTGATAAATTTGATTAAAGGGATGTTTTCCAGTCTAATTCTCGAGTAAACCCAAAATCAGGAATTCTGGTCAGCGAAACCAGAGAGTCGAGGTTCGATCCCCAGCAGAGTCGCCAGATTGTGGATATCGCATTTTTCTTACCCACAGCTATTTAAATTTCTTCAAAATTCAAATCATGAGTCGCCACTTAATTTTTAAAAGGAAAATTAAGATACCATTTGAAGCAAACTGATCTTTTAGGAAACCAGAGTATTCTAGGTCTGGGGATTATGGAATGAGAGGGGAAGGAGCCCAGCGGACTAAAACACCCCCTCTCATCCTATCTCACGATAGGCCTCTACTCAACATCCTTTTAATCGAATTATTAATCTAAATGTGCTCTCAACTAATACATATGTATAAATATACATTACGAAATCATGTCTAAAGGGTACAAGATTGAAAATGATAAAATATCATTCAAAACCTCATAATTCAATTACCAAGCAATATGATATGCAATAAGGAACAAGAGAACTTACCCGGGATCCGATCGCGAGTATGAAACGTGCAATGCATGCAAATAAATAAAACCTAGGAAAAGAGTCCCTAATCCATACATGCAAGTAAAGCAAATCCTAATTCTAAGGTGTCACGCTTGGAGTCGAAAATTAATTAAAATCAAAGAATACAATAAACTAGAGAGGGGTTGGGAAATCGTACCTAAATAGCTCTACAAAATACAGGGCTAGTTCACACGCCTTAATCGAGATAGAGTATGAAATTCCAAATGACATTCTTAAACTTCTAGCTTAAATCTATCAAGTATGAGAGAACGACCGTAATCATGGATTCCTTCTAATTAGTTGGAAATGCATCACTTGTATAGATATACAAGTCTCAACTAAGAGCCAATGTAATGTCCATATAGAAGTGGTATAGTCCCAACATGGTCATAAGGAACCCACAATTAGGTCATAAGAAAAAGCATGCTTTCCATGGTTTGATGTCGTTGAAATTTGGACACAAGATGCCTCTGTGTGTCTAGTTTCCATCCCTAAAATAAAATCAAAGTTACAACGGTTAGATATCTGGGAAACGGACAAAAACAAGACGTCACTCAGAGATTTACGAATCTCTGTCCAGAGATTTTGTACGATTTTGTAAAAATAGTAAAAAAATCAGAAACACTTTGATCGTTTAAGGGTATCCTCCTAACACATTGAACTACCCAGAAAAATTTATTTGGAGTCAAGAATGCTTGATTAAGGCTCTGAATTACTCATTTCAAAAATGTGTTACTATTCTGAAACTCTAGACAGATTGTAGTTGTCTCACAAAACTCATGACCAAACCACTTTAAACATGAAATCTCCTTAAAACAAAAATTACAGTGGTAGAACTTTGTGTTATTGACATTCTCCAAGTGACTTCACTTAATTCCAATGGTTAAATATTTAACTAAAAATCTATGATCAAAAACAGTTTGTGAACTCACTGCTCCACTATTGGGCTTATCACCATTTTGTTACATCTATCAACAAAGCCATGGGTATTGGCTTATCCTAAACCTAATTCTCTTTTCCATTGAGGTCATTGGAGATCAAAACATGACTAGTACTCATGAGTCTCAAAGGAATATAAAAAAGATTCCATGAAACATCAAGCTAGAGAACCCAAGTCATAAGTATAGACTTGGATTCATCTATTTGCTTATAAAATGAAGTGATGATCAAACTTTCACTCCCATGTGAAGTATGAGCTTTCATGAGATTGAAAAGATCAAACTCAAGAGCATTCAAGAGAGACATCGATGGTCTCCAAGAATCTCAAAAGAAAAGTATAAACAAAAGATGAAATGAAATAAAGAAAACTAAGAGAGCAAATGCTCTAAATCCATCAACGAATCATTTGGTAAAACTTGTTTACTTCAAATTCATAGATGCTTTTAAACCAAGCTAAGAAGAAACAAAAGAGAATGAAAACTTAAACAAGATTAGAGGATCACCTCCAACTATCCACAAACTTCTATGGTTTGAAGATCTTCCAAGCTCTTCTTCAAGTTCTCAAAACTCTCTTTATCCCAAAAATTCTTTTTATTTTCTTCTTGAAATTCCCCTCTTCCAAAAATTTGTAATAATCCCACCCCCCCCCCCCCACCCCCCCCCCCCCCCAAAAAAAAAAAAAAAAAAGATCCCTTGCAATGGAGTATTCACCCTCTATTTATAGGCAAATTTTAGAGAGTTATTTTGGTATTTTTAAGCCAAAAACCTTAATTTTGGATGTAATTTTGAGGGTACAAAACGTGCTGTATTACAGTTGGCTACTAAAAATGTGGCACTGAATGGAGATGGAAACGGCACTCACTGAGAGCCGGAATGGCACTCACAGAATGCCGGTGCAGCATTCACTGAATGCCTGCCGCCGAAGACAACTCTATGACTGCCATCTTTTTTTGTAAACTTTGGTTTTCGTGGCACTTGATGTGTTTTTGTGGCAGTTACGGACTGGCAGTCTGGCAAACACAGAGTGTCGTTGTTACACTGCGTGACTGCCGCAGCCCACACCATGTGCCGTTCTATTCCTTTTTCTTTTCTTTTTCTTTTCTTTCTTTTTTTGTTTGAATTGAAGAGTCTTTTGGAGATCTTAAATCACCTTGGAAGCCTTAGTTTTGTTCGTACATTGTCATCATCGGACTTGGAGGTAACACTCCCCTTAATTCGATGTTTGGTCAAAATTGGGGTGTCTACAGGAGTTTATACGCATTTTTTGTGAATTTTGGACGAAATAGAGTCTTTTTGCGAATACCGAAACCTCTGGGGGCCTAAACAGAATAATCTGGGCAGTTGAGGAGCATTTCCTCTGTGACACTGGCCTACTGCCGCTGCAACACAGGGTCCTCCAGACTGGTCCATTTTTGTAATTTGTTTTGGGGTCCAAATTGAATAATTAAAAGCCAAAACATCGTAGTTTTTTGTTCATAGATGTTTGGGACTAATGTGAGCACCTTTTAAATCCCAAAACCACCCCCAATTGGCCTATATAAACCCCCCTTTGCTCTTCATTTGGGGGTCAGGGAATTAAGTGCAAAGCTAGAGAAAGTTGCAGAGAGATAGAGTTAAAGTTAGAAGTGAGAAAGTGAGCTTTAGCTACTGTTTTTCTATAGAAAGTGAGTTTTAAACTCTAGTTCTTCCATTACTATTATTCATTTCTTACATTCAAATCCTCCCCAACCACCATACTTGAGTATTCTTGAGTTAGGAGTATACTTCCATGTCCAAATGTCATCCTAGATGAGTAAAACACCAAGTTACAATTCCAATATCTCAATGATCATCATCTATTGATTGCTATTTGCTTGCTTGTGTATATATGTTCATCTCTTCTTACCTTATTTCTTTTTTTATTTTCTTTGTTTACTTGTTTATCATCATCTAGATGATGACATGGTGTTTGAGGTGAGTGAATCCTTATGGATAGTACCTCTTGAACTCAAAAACATGTTTGATAGATGATGATTCTAACTTCAATACTTCCTAAGTATTATTGAAGTTATGTTTAAAATAAAACAAAGTCTTGCCAATGAATTTAGAAAATCTTGAGGTGAGTTTGATTTTGATATTCCAAGTGGTTATAATCTCCATTTAGTACTGGAAATATTATCCTAAAACCTCCATTGCAAAACCCCTCTTAAACCCTTCATTTTGATTTCAAGAAATAAAACATTTATTTTCTCAAAATCTTTAAAGCAGTGAGTTGGTTACCTAAAAAATGTTATTATGAGTTCAATACTCAATGGATGATGGTAAGGCCACTTGGTAAGTCTTATTAACTTATTAGGGAATGTCCACAATGTTTGGTTTGATTTAAAAACACTTGAAAGGGTTCCATTTTGACCCAAACATTCCTTCCAAACATTATGTTTTTTCTGTCACAGCAGCAGTTGAATTGAAACTTGTTTTCCAGAAAGCTTTTCAAAAATGAGATGTCCCAACCTATTTATCTATTGAACTTCAGTGTCTTAGGGAACTCTTTGTGAAATATGGGCTTCCAAATTTTTTTTTGCATTTTCAAAGATTTTTCTGCATTTTAGTCGACAATACAGATTCTATTTCTAAGTAACATCTCTTGTTTATATGATTTCTCTCATCTATAACTTCAATTTTGATTTAGATATTTTATATGTGTTCTAGACATAGTAAGGATGATCTCTATAAATTTTCATGAATTATAATCATTCCTAACCCGACTTTTCCATTTTTACCAAAATAGTTCACTGTTCTATCCACTATTCACAGCAAGCATATTTTACTTTAATTCTTTGATTAGTTGTTCACATGCACTCCAAATTAGTCCATATCTTAAGAAGTAGTTCATACTACATTTGTACATATCATACAATGACATTCTTCATTCATTCATGCATACTTTAGATTTCTAAAATTACTTTAGAAAATTCATGAACACAAACACATTTCTAATTTACACATTCTAGGATCATGCATTGCATCCATGCAAGACTTGGAGTTTTTGTGACTCCTAATCTAAGAAGATTATAAGGAATTAACTTGATCACACGTTCATGCTTCTCCTTATCCATCCCGGGGATTGAGGGATATTATTTTCTCAAGATTTAACATGCATACATTCTAGCTTGCTAAGCATTTTTTGTTTTCTCTGATTATTTGTTTCAAGAACAAATCATGTCCCTTTTAGACAAGGAAAACTTTATTACTTGATATGTGATTAGATGATTATTCCTAAGCTTGTCTTGTGTGATCTTTCACTTTGCATTGGGTGATATTTGGCTTAGATCCTATGAATGATATCTTATCTTTGGATCTTCCATTTCAAAATTCTTGTGCAATGTAATATACTTATCATAATATTAACTGTCAAACCAAACATAGTATAAGATGATTATTTGGATGCTAATTGAGGTCCGTTGAGAGACGGGGCGAGTTGAGGGCCTTTTAGTCATGACAAAGGCTCATTCTTCTCTCGTACCAAAACCCCGAGCCAAGTTTTTTGGTTATGAAGGGCTGGTGCCCTTTATCCATTTGGGTGAGACAAAATTGGGTTTCTTGGTTCCCTAATGTCACACCCTGGTGTAGCCAAAATAGGGAAAAATTCAAATTTTCCATTTTGGACCTTTAGGCATGTGACTTGTTGAATCACCGTATTGTCCAACACCAGACAACACAATAAAATATAATTAACAAGGATAAAACTAACATCTACATACATGATTTTAGTACAATAAAAAGCCACAATACTAGCTAACAATTACAATATTGTAGACACATCAAGGTCTCCAGGCTCTTGGGCCTAACAAAAACTATTACAAAAGATAAGATAAGTTTTCTGATAGAGATTACAACCAAAAACATTTACAAGATTACAACTACTAGTCTTCTCTCTAACTAGAGTAGCCACAATCCTCCTTGGTGTACTCCTGTTCCACTTCGTCCTCCTAGGCAGCATCGTAACCTATGTACTCATCATCTGGATAAGTTGGACATGGAAATGTCTAATGACACGAACGCCGTTAGCTTATGAAAGCTGAGTGAGAAAACTTAATCAGAACTTACATAGCTATGCACAAACAAAACACATTTACTCCTTTTCACTACACCAAAACAGCAAAATTGTCACCCTTATTTGCACTAACTTTGTCACTGTCCTCAGCAGTGACAAATTTGTCACCGTCTTGTCACTGTCAAGGACGGTGACATGTACGAATTGGTGATAATGCAACATTTTGTCACCGCTATAGGTTGTGACAATATTTATGATACAATACTCACTGTCACCGACGGTGACAAAATTGGCCAAAATGAAATATTTTATAGGGCACTCTCTCCCCCCCCCCCCCCACCACACCATCCCATAGTTTCCCAACCCCCCCCCCCCCCCCCCCCCCCCCAATTTCCCACCCCCATTTTTCCATATCCCCTTTCCTTGCTACAAGAAAATATCACACGCAAAATTGCAAAATCCCACTTCTGAACCTAACCAAGACCCTTCCTCCCCCTTTCTCATCTTCATCTTCTTATTCATCTCTCTCTCTCTCTCTCTCTCTCTCTCTCTCTCTCTCTTAGTCCCCAAATCCTTCGGCAAGTCTTCTTCTTCTTGTTCATCACATCTTCTTCTTCTTCTTGTCTCTCTTACTTTTTTTAGGCAAATCATTTTGTTCTCTCTTTAACTCTCAAGCTTTCCTCTCTCTAACACCCTCGATTCTCTCTCTCTCTCTCTCTCTCTCTCTCTCTCTCTCTCTTCCTCTCTCTCTCTCTCTCTCACTCAAAACCCCTCTCTCTCGCACTCCAGAACACTGACACCACCACACCACATTTGGCTCCGCCTATGACCGGACAGGTACCAAGTCAGTGTCATCGCTGATTCTTTTCTCTCCGATCTGTGCAAGCTCTGACCCACACAAAATCGAAGGTTAGATCTATTTTTTTCTCACTTCTATTTTGTAATTTTTGCTTCCTTTGTTTCTGAGTTTTTCAGAATAGTACGAGTTTTTTTTTCTTGCACCCTTTCTTATTTTTGCAAGCTCCGACCCACACAGAGTAAGAGTTCTTTTTCACAATCAAAGGGAGGTTGAACAAGAGGTTTTTTTTTGGAAATGAGAATCTTCAACTTACTGTCCAGGTATGTATAGATTTTTCTCCTATTTTGTTTAATTTTTTTTTTATTGTTAGTTTGAAAACACTTCTCGATATGCTTGATAAAATCATACTACAATTACCAACTTTCTTTCCTCATGAAACGGCTAAGCAAAAAATTCTAAAAAAATCTGAATTTCTTTCACCTTCAAGTTTGGCTGGATCTGTGTAATTACTTTGCACTAAAAATGGATTTATTGTTAAAGGTTGTATATCAATTATGCATGTCCATTTGCTCAGCGTGTGTGGACTGCTAGGAATTATAAGGTTTGTTTTGTATACTTCTCTTTTATCTCTGTGTTATTCAGGATTATGTAAGCTAATATTGCCTTTTAGTATATTGTGATTTCATTTTTGTTCAAGTGCTTGTTTGTCTTATTCTTCTACAAATTTTGGGATGCAGGGGTTACAAGATGAGATCAAATTGGCTCCTTTGTGAGCTAAGTTGTCTTACTCTCATATTTTTATTGCAAATATAAGGTGACTTTGTGAGCTAAGTTGAAAGAGTTTCAGACTTTGCAGTATTTGTTGCTTGTGTTGTGTTGTTATTAGGAGCTAAACTTATCATCAAGAACTAAATATTAGCCATTCGTTTTACCTGATCGAGTGACTTTTTTCTTTTAACACTGATGTGTATGGGCAATGGTGGTTTTCAACTTCTCATACATTTAGGATGTACCCTTCAGGGTTTGATCAAGTGGTCGAGTTTTGGAGGGGTTCCTTGTCAGCTGAAAAATAAATAGATAAATGAAACTTTGTTTAACACTTCTCTATCAATGATATCTTTTATTATTTATGCTCCGTTTGGTACGGAAGTAACTTTTCCCTTAGTATATGCTTCGAGAGAAAACAAAATGCAAGGGAGATAGAAATTGGAGTACAAAACATATTAGAGTGCGAGTTATTTGGTACAGAAGTTGAGGATCATAGGGTTCCATCAACCCCCAGCTCACGTTCTTGTATGGAAAACACCGTCTACAACTAAAAAACAAAAGCAAGTTAAGACTTGTTTTTTTTAAAGAGTTAAAAATTATTAACTATTTTCTGAGCATTTCAAATAATATTTACTAAGTTGAAAATAAAAGAGGACAATGTAATTAGAATGAGTGTGAACGCATTCCAAGGGTGTCATTCCAAAAACATACTTACTTATTCATATAAGTCATCTACTCCTTGCAGGCCATTGTTATTGGTAGCCAAAATATTTAGTCATGTTGTAATGGTCTTGTGGAATAAATGAATCACTCTTGGTGGTTTCTAAATTTTGTGGATATCTAGAATCAGTTTCTTATTACTCATTATGAACTCAGTAGTTTTACGAGTTTCAGAATGATTGTCACAATAACGACTCACGTGTTCCCGAAACATAAATATAATGAGAGACTAAGTGCAGAAGTCGGGAATTCTATGATGATGTGGTTGGCAAGATGAATTGGAATTGAGCGGTTTTGGAAAACAAGAAATAAAAAATAATACAACTATGAATGCCTCTAATGCCACAATTTCAAGTTTTGGTCCCAATTTAATGTCACCAAATACAACATTAGACATTTTGAACTTGGTCATTCTTCTACTCTCCAAACTCTTGGCTACATCAATACTTTAGAAATCTATTTTCCTGACTAGCAGTTTGCACCATTTAATGTTTTCCCCTTCACAAAATTCGTCAGGAAAATTAAAATGCCGTACTAATTTTTAAGAGTTCTCTCTCTCTCTGTCTCTCTGTCTCTCTCTCTCTCTCTCTCACTTTGGCACAATTATTGATGCTAAAAATAATATAGGATCCGACAAAAAGAGAATTTGCTGAGGAATTATTATCCTACATTGACACCTTTGTCGGAGTAGTATACACTTCATTTAAGGAAGACCCTGTCAAAGAAGTTTGTGAGATTCTGGACTTCCCATGCTCAGAGCCATGTATATGAATCCTAAATTTACATTTATCAACTATTTTTTGAGCATTCAAATAATATTTACTACATTAAGTCGCAGTAGCTTTTTACCCATTCATGTCTATATGGTAACCGTGTAATATGTTTTGTACAGGTACAAAAATGAACTAACAAAGGAGGATAAAGTTGAGCTTAACACTCTTGTTGGAAAATAATGGCATAAACTAGAAACACTTAAGGGTTGGAAGGATCATCAGACTCTAGAATGTGTAAATTTAAACCATGAACAGCTATTGCAGGCACAAGAAAGTGATCAGTTATTAGTGACAGATCAACACCAAGGACAGTCAACTTGGGTAGGTGGCCATTTAGTATGAATCATAAGAGGGCATTGGATGGTATGTTTTGTGATGTCTCTTGCATTGGATGTGATAATTAACACTAAATGTCCTCATTTTCTATTTTTCCTTACCTTTTTTCCCTTGTGGAAATTTCTCTGATTTTGAGTTCTTTATTCTTCAGGTCCTTGACAATGATTGGGGTGGTATTGGTTTATTGTAGGCATTTGCAAGTAAACAAGTGAGCATTTACTTTTTGACCTTCTTCTGTCATTGTGTACGTGTCGGTGCTTGCTTGTGTCACATGTTTTGTGCTACAGAAAAGTTTTATTATAGGTCTGAGTTGGACCTTAGTATCCCTTGGGTTGGATCATTTCCTTGGTATAGCCACTTTCATATCCCTTTGAGTTACATGATTCTCACTGGGTCAAATTATTCAGATGCCCATCTTCACAGGTATGCATTTCGTTGGCACAAGAACCATAGACACATGATGAAGTGAATAGCTGCTTTATTGTAGCTTTGATAGCCTTTCTTATTCTAAAGTCTATATCATTGTCGATAGAGGACTGAAAATAGTGAAGTATACTCTAGGACTTTGAGTTACTAGTGTAGAATTTAAAGGTGCCATTTGGAGAGCATTTCCTAGAACTAGAGCCTGTTTAGTTTAGCTTTTAAAGTAATCAATTCTTGGAATAAGAGATGTTTTAAAAAGCATTGGAAAGGCTAACCCAAATTGTCACAATATTTAAACTCTCACTAATGAGCTAATCTGAAAAAGCTATCCCAAACATGCCTTTAGACTTTGTTGAAATTATCCATAAATTTTGAAGGAAATAAGTTTTTGAACATTTGGTTTAGGTTAGTTTATTGTCTTATTCTCCATTTTCCGCACGTGGACACTTTGCTCAATGGCCTTTTTTGGGGTAGGAAGTTTGTGTCATTTCTAGCACATATGCAGTGTGATAAATTAATGAACATCTTCATACTTTAGAACCATGTATTCATGTCAAATGGCAAATATATACCAAACAAGGACAGGTGTAGTTTACATACCTTTTATTCTATCACCGCAACAGTTATAATCCATGCAAACCGTCAATTATTTGTTCATTATAATTTCTACTTTATATCTTGAATAAACATATGCAAAGAATTTCACCCTTTACATTCTTCTAAAATGACCCTTAAGTTCCTAACCATGGAACGACCCTTAAGTACTTAACGTTCTGGAACGACCATGGCTATCGGCCATACTGAGTTACATAACAACCCTTAAGTACTTAACTTTCTACTGTGGTAATTTACATTAACAAAATGGTTACAGTCAAATGGTAACAATATCATAGTAGGTTTTAACAGTAGTATATCTGAAGTCAAAACAAATATTCTAGGGAGCATCCCCGTTGTTTCTCAAATCTTCGATTTTGATCTCTTGTACAAAAAACCAAAGCTTGACAAACGTGTGCTTTGCTGATGATGAGTTCGATCATATATCATCACCTATTTGTTCTGTTTTAGTTTTAATAGTTCACAAAATGTTTATCTCATCACTCTGTATTCCCACTTTTTTTTTCAGAGTGTTGTCATCCAGGATGTGTTTGACCTGCCTTTTCCCATGGCTAGAGACCAAATAGAAGAACGTCTCCGAAACAAGATGCCTTCTATAAAGGTAGTTAGTTGTTAGTGTACATTCTCGTACAGTGGTTCAGGTTGACAACTAGTCCTTCATATGTTTGTTCTCTGATCTAAATTTAAAAGAACGCTGGGTGAAATACAAAATGCACAACTGAGAGGAGCTTAAAGCTCAACTTGTTAAGCAAGGAGCATATTTTAGGAGCAAGTATGTACCATCATCACTAGTGCATGTAATAATTGTGAAATTCTAGTATCTTAGTCTGTATTTGGTTGAATTTATCTAGTGCACCTTGCGTCATCTTTCCCCTGCGCCTCTTAACCTAGATCATTGCCATTACGTATTAGTTTTAGAAAAACTATATCCTGCTTGTTGCTCTCCTCTAACCCTTATAATTGTCAAAACCTTCATCTACTTTTGACCTCTCTGAATTCATTGAGACTACAACTATGATGCTTTTGTTTTCCTCAAACAATACACTTTTTGTTGGCTTCCATCCAACTTAATTACAAATGTTTTGTTTCTTGCAAGCAAATTACACATAAGTATCTTCTTTTGTCAAAATTTGTCAAGTTATTCTTGATACTTGCCTAAAATTTGATCTTTAATATGTTTATGCATGTTTAAGGTTTGATTCAGTACATGTATTCATGCTGGAGATTGAGTGGCCATCTGAATTTTGAAAGGGATTCTCTGATATCATCACCGCCTAAAGTTTGTCATTCCGTTTAGTTGTTTCTTCCATTTCTTCTGGTCATTTGAATACCACGGGGTAAGTTTATCACCAAATAGCCAGTTAAGGTAGAGTTTGTCATTAACTAGAAACATTTCCTGAAGTTGTTTTGATGGTTCTTCCTACATAGAAAATTATCTTGCTAAGTAAAATTACTCATTCTGTATCAATTCAATTGTTGCACTCTACTTGATGCGGGGTCCACAAGAAGATGATTCACTTATCAGTGTTTTAAACAACTAGTCTTTTAGTTTATTTTGCTGTCTTTTATACATGTAGAAATATTTGCAATCAATTGTTTTCTTTAGAGGTACCCCAAAAAAATTAATCTAGAGAACCTATATTGCTATGGTAATTTTGCCTTGGTAGGTAGTCTGGCTTCATTGTCAATTTTGATTTGTGAGCTTCAATTTTTATCATTGAACTTGAGGAAATATTTGGGATTCGAAATAATATAGTTTGTCTAAGAAAAGATAAGATACTTTGGAACTTAATTATGATTTGTGAACTGAAAGGTGCTCTGTACTTTCAATAATTCAGGAATTGACTTCGGATAAAAAACTATTTTTTAGCACTCTTTTGATATATAATTGAATATGTCTGGTGATGTCTGAAAAATTTGTAGGATCTATTCCTGTGGTGGTTGGTGCTCCAAATATCCAAGATTTTGCACCTTCTGATTCCTGTGGTGGTTGGTGCTCCAAATATCCAAGATTTTGCACCTTCTGATGACTCACTTTTACATATTAGGGAGCTAAAATATGTTGATTCACTTTTATTATTGATTACTTTATTTTACTATATGATTTAATTTCACATTTTACTTTTTCGTTTGGTTTGGTTTTTACAAATTGAGACCATAATACAACTAAGTCATTTTGATGGATCTTAGATAGAGTTTTTAGTTTGCTTATTAAATCTTTTGTTGGCCAATAGTTTTCTCTAGAAGTAAAAATAAAAAATAAAAAATAAAATAGAGGTTCAAATGGTGATTCTGCAAGGATTTTCCATAATGGATACATGGCGTACAATTTAAAGAGGTAGAGAGCATATGTTTGTATGATATGGAAATCGCATATCATGTACAGATAACCTATCTATTTTACATTAATTGTAAATGATATATTGGAGATAGTGTACTAGAAGACAAAATACAACTTTATTTCATGAAAAGTCACAAGATTGATTTCAATTTTAAATAGATGTTGTTTTGGCTGGAAGAACTAAGAAACAAACAAAATTTGTGAGTTCAAATTCTCCTTCATCTTTATTTATGCCTGAACGTGGGTACAAATATGGTATGAAATTTCAGTTATACTCTCTATCTTGCTAAACGTAGATTGGTGCAGGAAGATGATACTGCTATTCAAAATTTGCTTCTGGCCCTTTGTTTTATATTTCATTGTGATTCTCCCTTAATGTTATTGACCTTATGGTACATATACCTTAATTGGTGCTTATTGAGTTGAACTTTTCAATGTGATTCACCCTGACCTGCTATTTATTATTGTTTCTGAAAGATATTAGGAACTATTGCGTTCCTAATTTGTGAAATAACTTAATCATTTATACATTTCTGGTTCATTTAGATTAAACTTTGTTGAATGACCCCATTCTTAACCTTCCCAAATACAATGACCCCATTTAGATTAATAGTGAATGCATGGCAATGGTTTTAGGAATAGTGAGAAATGAAATGCTTTAAATTACTCCATGCATTAGCATTAGGGGCTATTCTGCAAAATTAACAATAGAGAAGCTCTTATAAATATTATTGTTTGGTCAATCCTGATATGTAATTTTTGTATTGGCATTCAGGTCCTCATTGGTTTTGGATTCAACACTAAAACTTAAAACTTGAGACATTCAACCGAGAAGAAATCAAAATTTTATAACCTTTTGGACCTCCCTAATCGGTTGCCAGGTAATAATCATATGAAATTTCCAAATTAATTTAGGTCCGAGTAGAAATTGGCACGAAGCTTTAAAACTTATTTTTTTTAGTGTTGCGTTCTGTTATTTAGTGCCTAATCGGATTTTAAATTTTCTCTAAAATTTGTAGCCCGAAGGAGTAGCTTATCATAATTATCTCACACAATATGCTCTTGCTCTAGTAGGTAATACATGAGTTTTTCAGTTAAATTGAAATTTAGAAGAAAAATCAATGAATTACACATGGGAGTTACCGTATACACAAATGTTGAATGACTCTTGTTCTCCCTGAATTTTCCAATTTAGTCATTTTCTATGGTTCTAGGGAAAATACAACGTGATTGAGAAAAAGGTTCAGCTTAGATTGAAGAAACTTCTTTAATTTGCTACAGTTAACTTACGACATACTGGAACTCATTTTGGTCTCTCAAACGTCAAAGCTTAGTTTTAGAAGGCCTAACTTTATGAATTTGTGTATCTGCGTCTAACTTGCAATCCGTGAGTTGTAATTGAGTGTCATTTCTTCCTACAAGTTTATTTAGGTGAGTAGGAAGGCATTCAAAGCAATCTTCTAAACCGACTTCGCACTCTATTTTCTCTCCCCCTCTCTCTCCAGCCGGGGAAGGTCAACTAATCTCGATCCAATGTTCTCCTCTCCTAGCTCCATTTCCGGAAATGACGCGGAAGCATCTGACCTAGGTGAACCTAGCCTTCGAGGGAAAGCAGTCTATCCTTCGAACCGATTCAAGCTCCTTTGCAGATACGGAGCCGGACCGAAGCAATGAAGAAGGTGAACTCCCAATTACACATGGGAGTTACCGTATACACAAATGTTGAATGGCTCTTGTTCTCCCTGAATTTTCCAATTTAGTCATTTTCTATGGTTCTAGGGAAAATACAACGTGATTGAGAAAAAGGTTCAGCTTAGATTGAAGAAACTTCTTTAATTTGCTACAGTTAACTTACGACATGCTGGAACCCATTTTGGTCTCTCAAAAGTCAAAGCTTAGTTTTAGAAGGCCTAACTTTATGAATTTGCGTATCTGCGTCTAACTTGCAATCCGTGAGTTGTAATTGACTGTCATTTCTTCCTACAAGTTTATTTAGGTGAGTAGGAAGTGTAGGTTACAGTCCTGTGTAGTTTCGAGTGCCGAAACCCATTTTGGTATCTCAAAACGTCAAAACTTTGTTTTAGAAGGCCTAAGTCTATGAATTTGCGTATTTGCATCTAACTTGCAATCCATGAGTTGTGATTGAGTGTCGTTTCTTTCTTTAAGTCTATTTAGGTGAGTAGGAAATGTAGGTTCCTGTCCCATGTTTTTTCGAGTGCCGGAACCCATTTTGGTCTCTCAAAATGTCAAAACTTAGTTTTAGAGGGCCCAAGTCTACAAATTTACGTATTTGCATCTAACTTGCAATCCATAAGTTGAAATTGCGTGCTGTTTCTTCCTACAAGTCTATTTAATTGAGTAGGAAGTGTAGGTTCTGGTCCCGTGTCGTTGCAAGTGCCAAAACCTATTTTGGTTTCTCAAAACATCAAAACTTACCTTTACTCTTTTATTATTTTATATATACGACTAATTAATTAATTAAACTTTTTTTTTCTAGGTACAAAGGTTCAAATTTTGATGGGAAGTTCTAACAAGCGAAACCACTTTTATTTGTTGGGTTAATTTTTTTGTTGTTTCCATAGTTTTGGTAGTACTTTTTGATGAATATAACATGTGTGGACACGCGGGTTTCCACCTCTTTGTTTGTTTGTTTTTGAAATCATTTTGAAAAGAGAGAGAAAAGGACTGTTGAAAACAGATACAAAGTCGCCACTTGGTCTTTAAGGAACCAAGAAACCTAATTTTGACTCACCCAAATGGACAAAGGGCACCGGCCCTTCATAACCAAAGAACTTGGCTCGGGGTTTTGGTACAAGAGAGGAAGGAGCCTTTGTCGCGACTAAAACACCCTCAACTCGCCCCATCTTTCGATGGGCCTCAATTAGCATCCATATAATCATCTTATACTATGTATGGTTCGATAATTAATACTATGATAGTATATTACATCACATAAGAAAATTTGAAATGGAACCAAAACTACGTCGTTTTGATTTGTAATATATCAAATTGGATCCCCAAATAAATTACAAAAATATGCTATTCTGGAGGAGAGTGCCGCCGCGGCACTGCTCCGCGAATGCCCATAAAATTACGCTTAGGCCCCCAGAGGTTCCGGTATTCGCGAAAAGGCCCTATTTCGTCCGAAATTCACAAAAAATACATACGAACTCCAAATTGAGGTTGTGATATACCGTTGGAAAGGTAATGGAGTCTATTTTACATAAAAAAAAAATAATTCGGGGATAGGTCACTTCGAAACGTTTTGCGGTATTTGCGATAATAGCCGATTTGATCGCCTTTTTTGCCTTCGGAAAATCACAATAAACTCGTTTTAAATCCAAAAATTATGTGCGATATAAGGTTGGAAAGCTATTGACCTCTAGTATCCATGAAAAATATTTGAAAATTGTTACTGTGCTCTGGTTCTAAAGTCAAATTTTGATCAAACCGGTGAAACCGGGGATTCCCGGGAAGTTCTGGAAGCCTTTAGGAGCCCCCAGGAGCTGACGTTTTCGCTCGATTTTCTTTTAAAACTCATTTTAATACTTTTCACATGATCTAGAATGATTCCGGTGAAATTAGACAATTTTGGTCAAACCTGGTCAAACTTGGTCAAACCTTGGTCAAACCGGTGAACGGGGACTTTCCGGGACTTCTGGGGGTCTTTGGGAGCTAATGATTTTATCTGATTTTGCTTAAAAACTCATTTTCTTACTTTTCTTATGACAGCATGTTTCCAGAACTTTTGGACCAAATCTGGGAGTTTTCGGGCTTTCAAGGGCATTTTGGTCATTCTGAGCATTTTGAGAAATATAGCTAACTTCCAGGAGTCCTTTTGAGTCTTTTCGATCATTATGAACCACTGAGCTATGGGTCTCCTGAATCTGATAGCCGACAAAATGGGGTGTCTACAACGTGTATATGTGATTAGTTTAGCACACGGGGATCAATTATATATATATTTTTGTTGATTCCAATTGGTTGAAATTGAGATGAATAGATGAAATTTAATGGTCGAATTAGATTATTGCGCTAGATTTCATTTTGTGCAGGGTGGGATCGATGCAATCATCATTTTTAAAAAAAAATTAAATTTCAAACATTTTTGTCGTTTCTAAGAAAACTGACAAAACTAAATGCACATTTATATCACTTTTATGAAGTATTTATGTCGCTTTTTAAGTATTTATATAACTTTTAAGACTTTAATGTAATCTTTTTGTTTGGTATTTATGCCGCTTTAATACTTTTATGTCACTTTAAGTTAAAAATGACATAACTAAAATGGTATTTATGTCGTTTTTAGTATTTATGTCACTTTTTATTAACATATGTTTTGGTTTATGAAACATTTATGTCGCTTTTATAAAACATTTGTCACTTTTACAAACATTTACTTCACTGCCATTTATGTCATTTATACTGTAAAATGACCAATGGAAGTCTATGAATCATGTTTAACGGGTAAAATGACCAAAAGGCCATTTCCAGCAAAGGGCAACTATAATAGCCTATATTTTGGGATGTATATTAATAAATACGACTTGGTCATATTTTTGTAATAGCTATATGATCCTTGCGCTTCTGTTGGACAAATTTCGTTCCCAATCGATAGCCACTTTTTAAATCCCAATCGATTGCCATTTTCCCAATCGATTGATATCATGTCGACTTGAATCTATGATGTTGACCCATCTCAATCGATTGCCCTTTTATCCAATTTATTGCCTTCATAATATCTGCATCCAATCGATTGCCACTGGTGTATATCGATTACCATAGTTCAGAACTTGGTTTCCATGTTTCTTCGTATTTTGATGCATGACACTTCCTTTTACCTATATATATCTATACACACTACCTCAGGCAAAGAAGAAGAAGAGAGAGAGAGAGAGAGAGAGAGAGAGAGAGAGAGAGAGAGAGAGAGAGAGAGAGAGAAGAGAGAAAAGCTTGAAGTTTGAGCTCTATAGTTCACACATCCACACACTCTTAGAAGTGAGTTCTAACTTACTTGGTCCCTTTATATTAATGTTTTACAAGTTTTTAAAGGAAGAAAGATATATCAAACGTCTTTCCCGAATGTTATATTGCTGGACTAAAATTCTGATATATCAAATGTCTTTCCCGATCAAACATCTTTCTCAATTGGTATGTTTCCCAATCGATTGTCATAGTATGAATCTCATTCATTTGTTAATGTTAGCAATCGATTGGCATTGTTTAAGATCCAACAGATTTAACTTTTTCCCAATTGATTGTTATGATTTTTTCCCCAATCGATTGGACATCTGTCCAAATCGATTAGAAGTTACGGAACATGTATAGTTTCTTTTATTTATTACATCAGAAGTTCGATAGTTCATATATCATTTTATACTTCTGATATGAAACTATGGGGCAATAAGGGTAATGTGATACCAAAGGATAGTATAGTTATGAATAATGGAATAATATTATGAAAATAGAAATATTTCATTCATGTTTGGGTTTGATAATCATTTCATTTCAATCTGAGTAGTCAGGCCATAAAGGGATGCCATGTGTGAGAAGAAGACTTGCTTGAATTACAGCAAGCTAGAGATGGAAGCCATTGAGTTACCAACCATCATCGGAGGACATATTGCGCGAGCACAAGCAGCACCACTAGCACCGGTACCTGATGTACTAGTACTAGAGCTAATAGTGCCTAAGCTGATAGAGGATGATGAGGATATAAATGGGAACGGAGAGGATGAGCGTGTGGATTATGACAAGGATCAAGAGCCTGCTGATATGGATATCGTAGCTAGAGCGGACATTGTAGTAGCAGAGGAAGGCGAGGATGTTGAGGACAAGGAGCCAAAGGAGGCAGTTATACCTGAGCTACCAGCATGACCTATAGCATAGATGGTAGTCATAGCCTAGATGGAAGCATTATGGGTAGCTAAGATGACCGCATAGCCCGATGGATTTATCATAGGAAAGGCTGAGTTAACAAAGGCTATAGCAGTAGTCTAGGGATTTGCTACAATAGCTGTCGACGCCGCCGAGCCAGTGGTGGATGCTGTAGATGAGAACAACAATGAGGTGATGATTGACAGATATTAGGGTTATAGTAGGAGGACTCGCTGAGGAGATGGTTATTGTATCTGAGGACGAGGCCCCACCAGTGGGATCAGATACTGATGACTTTTGAGTCAGGATCTGGAAGGTTAGATGTTACTAGTATATATCAAGACATGTTGTCCACTTGACTTTTGAGGATTTAGAGATAGCTATTTGACCATAGCTCTTTTGTATAGTTAGCAGCCACTAGTAGTAGTATTGTATATAGTTGACTGTTAGCCCTGTAATAGCTCATGTCCACTTGGTACATAGTTTGACTGGTATGTACCTCGCGGTACATCTTTTGAGATATATATACTAGTAGTTGCCCGTGCCCGAAGGCCACGGGTGGAAAAAAAACAATGGAAGCTCTCGGGCATGGGTGAAAAAAAAGCAATGGAAGCAGTTACCCAAGCGCATGTAAAAATCTTTTCAAAATCCCATTACAAATACTCCTTTTGAGTGTGTAGACATCAAAGGATCAAACATGGACAACGTAGATCTAAAAGATATCTAAATATGACCCCAACAAAAAAGATCTAAAAAATCCAGGTTTTACAAGATCAAATTTTGTAAAGTCAACTACTTATATATTCAAAATACTTGAGGGGTCTCAATGAATTCCCTCAAAATACAAACAGAATTGAGTTAAACTAAATAGAGTACCCTATCCTTTCTTATTCCTAAAATGATAAACTGATTGTTGTGAATGCCATTAAGATCTTTGGAACAACCAAACAGTGTCCTTTTTAAGAACAAATAGAGAGAGTTCTCTTTGTAGATAAGAGAGGGAAGAAGTAGGGATGTCAATTTTCCCAGCCCCGCTCCGCTCCTAATGGAACCGGTTTGTAGGAGTTATAATAGGAGTAGGATTGGATTTGGTATGGAAAAACAAAAACTCTATAAGAGTCGGAGCGGAGTTGATATTCGTGAAATACTACCATTTAAAACCCGCCCCACTCCGATTAAATCATTAAGTTACTAAACTACTCTCATACTTACAGTTATTTACAATAAATCAGGGCATATATTTACATCTCTTTCTCTTTAGTGTTAATATATAATTTCTGAATTGTGATTAACAAATTTAGAATCATTTTTGTGAAAGTGATTTTTAGAAAATTAAGCTAAAATATAAGTGGGTTTTGAATTGTAAAAGAATATTTAATTTTGGAATGGTGAATAACAAACGAAGTAGGAGTGTAATATGAGTACCCGATAGTAAACGGAGTAGGAGTTGGTCTTTTACTTAAATGGGATAGAGCGGAGTCAGAGTTGGAGGAAAATGAACGGAGTAGGAGTTGGTATTGGGGGACTCCGTACCAACTCCGACCCATTGTGTCACACCCCGATTTTTGGACAACCAAATATTTATTCCAGAGCATGTATCTAATCAATTTTCAACCACCCAAAAATCCAAGGGTGACAACCTATACCCAATTTTAAAAGTCTATTTTAAGATAAACTGAATTTAATTGCTTTCATAACCCACATGATTTCTATTTAAACAAAACTCATTTATCATCAAATTCATTCCTAAAAACTTTACAAGAAAAATCCACGTTTCAAATATTTCCCATTCTCATTTATTACAAAATGAAATCCAAACGTTTCCCTTTACATAAAAATAATATAATTTCCTCCATCGAATCACAATAAAAATATCTAGTTATAATAATAAACGGAATAATTTCAACACTACACTATCTCAGGTCAGATTTGCTATAAACGTCCCCAAAATTCCGATAATACAACTGAAATATAACTACATCTAATACAAGTTCTCAACCATGGCTCACAATGCCAACTAAAAAAAAAAGAGTATCATATAGTAATTAAAGAATAAAAAGAAGGTATCTTCAACTTCACGAACAGATTGGCTGCTCCACAATGAACTCCAACTATACTATCCTGCACATGTCATCCGACTACGTTTCAAACAGAAACGCACCCGAATGCATAACACACTCGGGTCAGTCACATGACTGGTATGAGTTAAACAAAACACAAGTCTTAGGGATCCAACTTCAACCCGTAGACTACAAATCATACTACAACATTCTTGGGCAAAGACAGGTAGTTCCACACACATATCTGGACAATAGAGTAGTTTCCATTTATGTGGTGGCAAGTAGTTTTTTGCCCGAATAAAAACAATTAAATACTTACCTTTCTTAACTATGGTAGGCCGATACCTGCAAACCATTAGCAGGCCTACCATCCTGTACAAATAGAACTTAACACAATAATATAAGCCAATAATAAGGTGTTATTAATTAAAATGATTTTATCTCTAACAAAGAACTGGAATTAGACAAAACTTAAACCACGAAAAATGTCAAGAATAAAATTTTGAAGAAATGACACGCGTCGTCGTTCATAAATTCTAAATAGATAATTCAGAAATTAATTATTAAAATTCAGCTCTTACATAGACGATGTTCAGCAGATTCTGAAAATCGATGATAATAGTGTCAAGATGACTTTTTTAGAAAAAGTGTAAAACACGAAAGTTGTTCGGATCGTCGCTTTACTTCAGTTTATGAGAAACGGCCATAAACTATGAATCTAAGTATCCAAAATATTCAATTTACTAATCTGGTCCAGTTTATTATCAAATTATTACGATCCCAAAAATGGAACGTTTCACATAGAATGCTAGGTTTCAGCTAACGGACACAACACCGAAATTATTTAAAATTTTGAAAACTACACGACTACCAATTCCTTGAATTTCATATAACTGAAAATCATAAACCACATTACAACTGTAAATCCGCAAATAAAAAAAAACACATAATATTCGATCCAAATTACACCTTATGTTCACCACCTCGGCCACCCATCCATGGTTCAGGCTACACATATATCCCATGTGTCTCCAAACGTAATACTAACTCCCACTCCGGTCCCAACTCCCATGGGGTATCACTGGGATTTGAGTATCAACCGAAAGGCTAGCCCTTACTTTCTTGACGTCAATAAAACAATGTCTAAATACACATGAAATAGACCAACAAGCCGGACATAAGGCTTAAAAATGATGAGACGGGTCATCCATGTAGTCGCCGTCTAATCACACAAGAACGGGTCATCCACGTAGTCGCCGTCTAATCACACAAGGACGAGTCATCCACGAAGTCGCCGCCTAAAATCATAAGGAGCAGTGGTGAACTCTAAGGACTTTTCTAACGTTCAAACATCCACATTTTTCACAAAACTCAATTTTGTAAGAGACTCGTGTATCTCAAATCAAATATCCGTTAACATCATATTAACAACTACATGTTCACACAGATTCATAACCCACACAAAATCACACAGTCACAATGTCACAAAGCTCAACTATACATGAGAACTCATATCTCTCTAAGTACAAACAAATTAATTCATATTAACGAGCACGAAATCACACAAAAGTATGATGTTGCAAATACGCTTATTTTAACTTTCATAAACTGCTACTGTAATATACGTTTTCTGCCCAAACGGTGCAGAATTGGGAAAAACACCATTAGACGATAGTTATCCAGAATTGCGTTTCCTACAGGATCCCGTGAACAGAATCACGAAAACTATAACGTATGATTTATTATGAATTTTCTACTCAAATATGATCCGTGAAAACCCCAAATCCGAAAATTTAATAATTGCTCAAATGCATATCCAATGCTCATATATAAATCTCAAATCACAACTTCAATCATTGTAAAAAAATGCTTAAATCTCATAATCCATAACCATGCTAATTTAATATTATATCTATTTAAATTTCAATCAAACGAGATTGAAAGAAAATAACAAATTAACTCAACAATTTAGGGCTTCAAGGTTGATGATGATTACACAAACCAAAGGTTGAGGTTCCTCTCTTCTTCTTCTTCCCTCTCTCTCTATCTCTCTCTCTCTCTCTCACATACGTCTGTTCTCTAGTTTCTTCTCTCCTCTTCCCTTTTATTTTTTGTTAAATGGGGGCTAGGGTTTAATATATGTGTACTAGTACGTACTCGTGCCCGCGGGCACGGCGAAAAAAAAAATGCAGAGTATAATGACTTCAAGATAATTAGACTATAAATGTTTTAGCGAAAAAAAAAGACATCAGGTTGTAAATATGCATTTTATCACTTGAAGCAGAGTGACTTTTCATGAAATCGTATAATTGTTACATTTATGTATTTTTTTTTTTTTTGAGGAATTTGTATTGTTAAAAAATATTAAACAATGAAATTTGGATGTACATAACAAAAACGGTGTATTTAGCCCTACCCAAAAAAATAATTAGTATAAATTTGCAAAAGCAAAGGAGTAAATCAAAAAAAGGATGACAATAGTAAACTTCCAGAATAATGGTTACAAACTTCCAGAATTGACAATAGGTTATAAACTTAATTTTCAAATGCATTAATTTGAAACTGTAAATATTGACAAAACAACATTGTTTTTTTCTGAAAAAAATACTGTTGATGTTCAAAATCATTAACAATATACTTTCATGGGCAAGGGTTTTTCAACAAAAATACTAAAAACCAAAATACTTTAAAATGAAACACCCAATTCCTAACACCACCCCCCCCCCCCCCCCCCCCCCCCCCCCCCCCTCCTTTCCCACCCACCCACCCACCCACGCACCCATACACACCCATACACACACAAATATAAAATGAAATAAAATAAAAATAAGTTCAAAAGTGGAAGCGTTTAGGAAACCCGTATTTTTCGCTTAAAATAAGAGTGATTTAAGCAATCCACATAGGCAAAATAAAACAAAACAAAAACACCCTAAAATCCACTGTTTTCAAATAATAAAAAATAGAAAAAAAAAACATAAAAATAAAAAAAATTAAAAAAAATTAAAAAATAAAAAAAGAAGAAGAAAGTTGTTATTTGAAAAGAGTTAATTCAAGGGCTCTATTTTTCAATTTTTTTTACTCTAAACACAAAAACAGAAAAGGAAAGAAAGAAAGAAAAAAAAATAAAGGCTATGTTTTTACCCAAGAAGGATATTTTTTTTTACCAAAAATTCTCAAGAAGGGGAAAAAAAAAGGAGGGGGGGGGGGGGGGGTGTGTTGAACCGATTTAAGAAAAAAGGGAAAGAAAGAAAGAAAAAAAATAGTTATAAAAAAATCTTAAGGTTGCATCTATACTAATATAGAAAGAGAAAGGGAGGGGTACCAAAAAGTATTTAACCCACTTCAATAATTACAATAAAACCTACCAAATTTCTTAATTAAAATACTTCCATAATAGTACTAAAATGTCATTTCAAAAAATTTAAATAAAATAACTTCTCCTAACTACCCACCCCACTTTTTTTTTTACTAATTACACTCACATAGTGAGTGTGACACTCCACTATTTAAAGAAAACAAAAATAAAAGGTATGTTTTACTAAAATACGAAATACTAAATACAAAAAACAAAGGTTATGTGATGCCTTATTTGATGGTAATGATGGTTCCGGTGGTGGGTGGTGAGAGAGGTGTGAAAAAACAATGAGTTTGTTTTTCTTCTCCCAATTACTTATTAAAAGAAAGTTTGTAATCTAAACTTAAGAGGTGTTAATTTTAATTTGGTAACCATTGGATTCAATTTTATCTCAAGTGAAAGTGGATATGGGAAGAGAGAAAATTTCGGGTAGAGGGAGAAATGGGAAGGAAGAAGTTATATGATACCTCATTTGTGTTCGTGAGTTTATTTTTTGACTGTTGGATGAGTAAATCTAAGGATAGAGAATAGATGTGGTGTAGATAAAGGCCAAGATTCAAAGTTGATAAATGGTGAATTATTGGCCGTTGGATCAATTCTTTTTGAGACCCACACCGTTGCCCAATATAAGATAGATATATATTTCACACACAACACTTATAAATAAAATACACACAAACATGTGAATCCCGTTTTTTATCTAAGGGCCTCACAAAAAGGCTTTATATGGACCCGAAAATGCATTCTAATGTGACAAATGATTAGCCCAATGGGTACCCATGACCCCAGGCACTAAATTTCTATGTTAAGCACACTACTTAACATACTAACTACCCGTACACGTTACTTCAACATTTTTATTAGGTGTCACTAAGATACATACACACAGTTAATGTCTAATACTTGAAAATAATAATATAAAAATTATTAATAGCACTTAGAAAATTAGGGTTGTTACATTCTACCCTCCTTAAACAAATTTTCGTCCCGAAATTTGAAGCGACGGCAAAACTAATACTTATTCATAAATATTGTTAAACACACAACTAATAGAATACACGGATTCACTTTTAACTCTCAACAATACAAGGCTTAGTACGTCGAGCGAATAATCCAAACAAGGAAACCCTCATGTATATACCTTTAGCCTCATATAGTCAATTGTTAAATGTTAGCAGCTAATTAAGACAAAGATAATAATGCAATATATAAGAATAAAATTATGAATGAAACCATTTACCCCCACTCTAATACTCCTTGGAATACTCAATACTCGGTGATCAACTAATGTATCTGAGAATGCTCATTCTTCCAAAACTCCTTTGATAATAATAAGGTTGAGAAGACAATATTGCCGTTGAAGAGAAATCCATAATCATCCGGATCATAATATGTCATAGAGAAGAGATTATCGTCGATAATCACTCCAGAGAAATCAAATAGAATAGAGTTCCCATATATAATAATAGCAACAACATAATCATAAGAAATCCAGAATATCCGTTGATAACATCCGCATCAGAAGATAAGAAATCCAGAATACCAATAGTAATAGATCCTGCATCAGAATAGCAGTAGATAATCAATAGAGATAAGAAAATCAGTTGATCACATAAGAAGTCCAAATATCCAATTTCTGCCTCCAACTCCCAAATAAGATTTTCAGTCCTTCACATAGATAGTCATCCACATTGCTACTCCATGAGCTAAAATAACACTCCCCTTGATAAGACCTCCAACGTTACAACCAAAGATGCATGCACTTACATGTAAATCTAAACAATATCATGTATGCTACTATTAAGTCATCCCGAAAATGACATACATTTAAGACTAACACGTTACAAAGTACACAGTAGAACAAGACACACAATACCATGAAACACATTATAGCACAAAGCAATAGAAGCACGAAATAACACATAATCCCTGTCCCAAAAATCCGCAAACCTAAGGCTCTGACCAACCCATAAACCACATTCCGAGAATCACTTAGACTCGCTAAGCTAACCTTAAGCTCTGATACCAAACTGTCACAATCCCGATTTTTGGACAACCAAATATTTATTCCAGAGAATGTATCTAATCAATATTCAACCACCCAAAAATCCAAGGGTGACAACCTATACCCAATTTCAAAAGACTATTTTAAGATAAACTGAATTTAATTGTTTTCATAACCCACATGATTTCTATTTAAACAAAACTCATTTATCATCAAATTCATTCCCAAAAACTTTACAAGAAAAATCCACGTTTCAAATTTTCCCCATTCTCATTTATTACAAAATGAAAACCAAACGTTTCCCTTTACATAAAAATAATATAATTTCCTCCATCGAATCACAATAAAAGTATCTAGTTATAATAATAAACGGAATAATTTCAACACTACACTATCTCAGGTCAGATATGCTATAAACGTCCCCAAAACTCCAATAATACAACTGAAATATAACTACATCTAATACAAGTTCTCAACCATGGCTCACAATGCCAACTAAAAAAAAAAGAGTATCATATAGTAATTAAAGAATAAAAAGAAGGTATCTTCAACTTCACTAATAGATCGACTGCTCCACAATGAACTCCAACTATACTATCTTGCACATGTCATCCGACTACGTTTCAAATAGAAATGCACTCGAATGCATAACACACTCGAGTCAGTCACATGACTGGTATGAGTTAAAAAAACACAAGTCTTAGGGATCCAACTTAAACCCGTAGAATACAAATCATACTACAACATTCTTGGGCAAAGACAGGTAGTTTCACACAAATATCTGGACAATAGAATAGTTTCCATTTATGTGGTGGCAATTAGTTTCTTGCCCGAATAAAAACAATTAAATACTTACCTTTCTTAACTATGGTAGGCCGATCCATGCAAACCATTAGTAGGCCTACCATCCTGTACAAATAGAACTTAACACAATAATATAAGCTAATAATAAGGTGTTATTAATTAAAATGATTTTATCTCTAACAGAGAACTGGAATTAGACAAAACTTAAACCACAAAAAATGTCAAGAATAAAATTTTGAAGGAATGACACGCGTCCTCGTTCATAAATTCTAAATAGATAATTCAGAAATTAATTATTAAAATTCAGCTCTTACATAGATGATGTTCAGCAGATTCTGAAAATCGATGATAATAGTGTCAAGATGACGTTTTTAGAAAAAGTGTAAAACACGAAAGTTGTTCGGATCGTCGTTTTACTTCAGCTTACGCGAAACGACCATAAACTATGAATCTAAGTATCCAAAATATTCAATTTACTAATCTGGTCCAGTTTATTATCAAATTATTACGCTCCCAAAAATGGTACATTACACATAGAATGCTAGGTTTCAGCTAACGGACACAACACCGAAATTATTTAAAATCCTGAAAACTACACGACTACCAATTCCTAGAATTTCATATAACTGAAAATCATAAACCACATTACAACTGTAAATCCGCAAATAAAAAAAACACATAATATTTGATCCAAATTACACCTTATGTTCACCACCTCGGCCACCCATCCATGGTTCAGGCTACACATATATCCCATGTGTCTCCAAACGTAATACTAACTCCCACTCCGGTCCCAACTCCCATGGGGTATCACTGGGATTTGAGTATCAACCGAAAGGCTAGCCCTTACTTTCTTGACGTCAATAAAACAATGTCTAAATACACATGAAATAGACCAACAAGCTGGGCATAAGGCTTAAAAATGAAGAGACAGGTCATCCACGTAGTCGCCGTCTAATCACACAAGAACGGGTCATCCACGTAGTCGCCGTCTAATCACACAAGGACGGGTCATCCACGAAGTCGCCGCCTAAAATCATAAGGAGCAGTGGTGAACTCTAAGGACTTTTCTAACGTTCAAACATCCACATTTTTCACAAAACTCAATTTTGTAAGAGATTCACGTATCTCAAATCAAATATCCGTTAACATCATATTAACAACTACATGTTCACACAGATTCATAACCCACACAAAATCACACAGTCACAATGTCACAAAGCTCAACTATACATGAGAACTCATATCTCTCTAAGTACAAACAAATTAATTCATATTAACGAGCACGAAATCACACAAAAATATGATGTAGCAAATAGGCTTATTTTAACTTTCATAAACTGCTACTGTAATATGCGTTTTCTGCCCAAACGGAGCAGAATTGGGAAAAATACCATTAGACGAAAGTTGTCCAGAATTGCGTTTCCTACAGGCTATACGAACAGAATCATGAAAACAATAACATATGATTTATTATCAATTTCTACTCAAATCTGATCCGTGAAAACCCCAAATCCGAAAATTGAATAATTGCTCAAATGCATATCCAATGCTCATCTATAAATCTCAAATCACAACTTCAATCATTCTAAAAAAAATACTTAAATCTCATAATCCATAACTATGCTAATTTAATATTCTATCTATTTAAATTTCAATCAAACGAGATTGAAAGAAAATAACAAGTTAACTCACCAATTTAGGGCTTCAAGGTTTATGATGATTACACAAACCAAAGGTTGAGGTTCCTCTCTTTTTCTTCTTCTTCTTCTTCTTCTTCCTCTCTTCTTCTTCCCTCTCTCTCCCTCTCTCTATCTCTCTTTCTCTCACATACGTCTATTCTCTAGTTTCTTCTCTCCTCTTCCCTTTTATTTTTTGTTAAATGGGGGCTAGGGTTTAATATATGTGTATATATATTTCACACACAATACTTATAAATAAAACACACACAAACATGTGAATCCCTTTCTTTATCTAAGGGCCTCACAAACAGGCTTTATATGGACCCGAAAATGCATTCTAATGTGACAAATGATTAGCCCAATGGGTACCCATGACCCCAGGCACTAAATTTCTATGTTAAGCACACTACTTAACATACTAACTACCCGTACACGCTACTTTAACATTTTTATTAGGTGTCACTAAGATACATACACACAGTTAATGTCTAATACTTGAAAATAATAATATAAAAATTATTAAAAGTACTAAGATAATTAGGGTTGTTACACATTGCCATCCCTAGGAAGAAGAACAAAGAAGTAGTAGACGAGAGTGAGACTTCACAGACTGTGAGTTCCAAATAGCAAGAGCAATAGAACATTGAACAACATTGTACCATAAAAGCAACAAAAAAACCCAAGGAAATTGATAGTAAAGCAAATGAAATAACTCGTAGAATTATTGCATTCAAGTTCTTTAGCTCGCATTCCCTTTTTCTGTAGCCCGTGATTTGAAAAAAAAAAGTATATCTTACATGTTTGAACATCAATTGTCACAATCGATTCACAAATAAGTGCATGGAATTATGCTGCTTTGGTAGTAAATCAAGGTAAAAAGAGAAAAGGCCAAGTTACATAGCTAGATACTCATGGCTCACAATGCAAGTGATTCTCAAAAGCATGAGGCTGAACAAAAAAAAAATGAGCTAAAAAATCAATGATTCAAAAATGAAAAAACAATTACACTTTAAATAAATAATAATGTATAGACCTGTTCTTTAAGCATTCTTTCAGAAAATTCTAAGAGTTTGCCATGAATTAAGCAACTCGGGAACAAATAAGGAAATCAAAAGCAATGGATAAGATTCTGGAATATCAATGAGAACTGAAAACACACTTTTCATTATAAAAGAAAGGAATATATCAATCACTTTACTTGCACTTTGGACTACAATCACTGCTTAAAACATCTAGGCCAAAAGATGGGAAAAAGTCAATTATTGCTCAAAATAGCCTTTTTCATATACCTCATACCCATTTCAAAATCAGCCTCTAGGTTCCATTTGTTGGAAAACAAACATGAGGGGAAGAAATTGAAATCCTAAAAGAAAATATCAGAGTCATAATTAGATCAACTAATGTATTAGCAAAGAGATGAATAGCATTCAAATAACAATCGCAATTTCGTACATTTTAAACCAAACAGAATAGTAATCAAGCAAATATTAGATCAACTAATGTATTAGCTCCTAAAGAATAATACTTCTCTTATCCAACAAAAAAACAAGAGTTCAAACCCTAAAAATCTCCAATAAAGCAATCAAACAACAAATTTAAAGAACACAAACATGGTTGAATCTGAAAGAATCGAAAATGGAAAAAATCAAACATACAATGCATAAACCCATTACCTGATCTCTAGAAGAGTCCATTGGCCGAAGGCCTCTACCATGTTTCCAAGCAAAAATCTCACCAGTGAGAGGAATCAAACCTGAGATGATATTCAAACTCAAACATCCAAATTCAAGGCATACATGAATAGAGAGTAATAGAAGAGTGAGAGTGACAGAGAGTTTAGTGAAATTATAATTTTCAAATAGGTAGATTCAAAAAATGTTGAACCAAATGAAAAAAAAAAAAAGGTTTTAGGTTTTTCTTACCTTCAAAATCCAAAGTGGTAGAAATCGAAAGCGACGTGGGCAAATGGTAGCGTCATAGGGAAACAACACTCCTAGAAGGAGAAAGGTTCGGCCATGGTGAGAGAGAGAGAGAGAGGTTCTCCCTTTATAGACGGCTGAGATCTCTTCTTGGCCAAAAAGGCTAAACAAACATATTATATAGATACGAGTGTTCTCTTTTTGGAGATAGTGGTGTTATGAGTTGGATTTTGATATATTCTTATGATGTAGAATTTATAGTTCATCTCATTCATCGCTTTATCTTGATTCGATTTTTTCAAGAAGAGTGTCAGCTAATTGATTGGTCTTTTGTAGGTACACATCATACAAGGTCACTATGGTAGGAGCTAGGAAAAATCCACCACGCTTGGGAGCACCTATTCTAGAAGGTATGGACTTGAGTGGAGTTTTAGAAGTCTTCATGTAGAGGATGGAGCATGTGGGAGACACCTACAACCATGCTACTCATCAAACTCCCGTCCATCACCCTATTGCACCACCTCTGCTAGGGCAAATCAGTGATAAATTGATAGAACATTTTCGTGGACTACATCCGAAAAAGATTGATAGGTTGATGGAGCTATGGAAGGTCTAACAATTGCTACGTAAGATGGAGTCTATCTTTGAAGCTCTTGAGTGCAGTGAGTAGAACAAGCGCCGCCTTGCTACGTTTCAGTTAACTGACGCCGCCGCTAACTAGTGGAAGGCCGAACGCGCCACCACTGGAATGAACACTGGAAGAATAATGCCTTGGGAGACGTTCAAAGTCAGGTTCTTGGTAGAGTATTTTTCAGAGGACAAGAAGGATCAGCAGGAGAAGAACTTTCTCAGCTTAGTCTAAGGATGTTGGACCGTGAGGGAATATAAAACGTAGTTTGAGCGACTCTCAAGGTTTGCTCAGCACATAATTAATACGCCCCAGAAGAAGTGAAGAGATTTCATCCGGGACTCACCCCCCACCTCCGACATATAATGATCGGTCACCTCAATTAGAGTTTCAAGGGACTGGTAAGACTTTCTATGAGTCTGAAGAAGGATGCATTTCCAGTAGAGTGACAACAGATGACTCAACCTCTGCCGTCGAGTAGTTTTCAACAGAGGAATTTTGAAAACCCACCACAAAGAAATACCCAAGGTTGGAGACCTCAAGGTAGTTTTCAAGGAAATAAGTGCACCTGGGATGGGACCAGGAAGCCTTATTTGAGTTACTCTCATCTTAGCAGTACCATCAACGAGGACCGCTACCCCAAGCATGGCTTACTGCCCCATAATCAAGCAATGTGGGATGTTTTAATTGTTGATTGCCTGGGCACATTGCTAAGTTTTGCACAGTCCCCAGATCCACAATCAGACAAAGGCCACCTACCGTAACTATAATAAGCCTGGCCATGTGAGCAAAGGTTACTGCCCACCTCATAGAGGATATTATGGGGCCTTAGTTCAAGGAATACAAGGACCACCATATCAAGTTCAGTTGAATGCCATCATTCCTGACAAAGCAGGATTTAATGTTGAAGAACAATAGAACCTGGAAGGCACGATTGTACTCTTTTGCAGTCAAGTTAAAGCTTTATTCGATACTGGTGCTACACGTTCGTTTATTGCTATTAGAATTGTGTGCCAGTTTTAGAACCTTAGACACTTGAGCCGACACTTAATGTTATATTACCATTGGGAGTGATTGTTAAGTTGAGTAAAGTGTGTAAGGATTGCCCACTGACCCTGGGAGATAGGACTCTTCCTGTAGACTTGGTAGTCTTGTTAGGTTTTTGCCCTCAAACCATTACTTTATGTATGAGACATTGGCATTTTAATATATGGATATCAGCTTTACATTTCATTATGTATGTTTCTTTCATGAGATGATTGTGTAATCCGTAAGTATCATAGTAAGTAATTAGTGTGTGTATGAGATACATACAATTGAGATACAAATTACTATTCTTTAATAGTTAGATATTGTCATAGTGGATGATGAGACTAGATATCTCATCAGGTTTACACTTTAGCATAACTAACTACCATTGGATGGAGTAATAAATCTCAATCACTGGAGTATGACTCTTGGTTAATATGCTAGTGCTCATAGTGCATTGACGGACCTGAGTTTTCCTATTAACACTTAAGGCTGTCAACAGTCGATAGGAACTCATAACTTGTATAAGATATGTGTTCTCAATCTTGAGATAATTATGGGCACAAACTATGGATATGGATGCTTTGACTTACCAATCAATGAGGTCTTAAAGATTAACACTTGGGTATCTTGGGTATGTCATGTTCATAGGGTTATGAACATATATTGTTAAAACTACAGTCTTGTTAAAAAATAGTTACCAAGTTGATTACTGAGAACTACAGTCTTGTTAAAAAATAATTATCAACACATTTGGTAATCATGAGAGGTGAATGGGACTTAAGGAATACAAGAAGTAATCATCATTCAAGTTGACAGTAACAATTTATCCGGCTACCTGAATATGATTAGAATGCTAATGGTAGAGGAACATTAGTCACCATATAAGTCTAGTTATCACTTCGGATTTGTTCTTTTACGTTGGAGTTTAGTTATCATTTTATAGTGGAGTAAATGTTAACCGATTAGTTAGTTAATTTGCTGATCAAAGAGTTTGGTCATGAGAATTGATAACTAATCTGAGCCAACAGTAAAGAACCTAGGAGGTCCCATTTATAGCTCTAAAGAATGTAAGAAGACACGAAAGAATGAGACCAATTGATTGGAAGCAATCTAACCGATTGGCATGGCAATCGATTGCTATTTTGGGATATTGATTGGGATGTCAATCGATTGCCACTTTTGGTAATCAATTAGACCTATGGTTGGTAGAAATACTTATGATGATGCCTAAAACTGGTAAGAAGGGTTTAGAGAGAGAAAAAGACAAGAACAGTTTGTATGTGGTTCGGTCCCGTTAACAAGATGACCTACGTCCATGGTTGCGTCTGTGCGCTCTCACTAGCAGATCACCGGCGGGCCTGGTGAGCCAACAAAGATGGATGACACTACCAGTAATACCGGCCGGGTATATGCGTATGATGGTGAGTTCTCTGTTGAATGCTTGTTAGCTAGAGAATAATTTTTAGATCGGAATCGGGATCCTTGTAAACAGGATAGGTGGGCTCTTTTATAGATGCAAGAGTCCACCCTTACATGGTAAGTTAATAAGATTAGGAAACCTAATCTAATTACACTTGATTGACATAATTTTAGGAGAGTTTCCTAAGTGGTTTAGGAAACTATCACATCCCCTTTCGCAATCTTGCAGTTGGTTTAGGAAACTGATGGATAGGTCGGGATCTCGGGATGCCATGACCTTCATGCCCGGTCTGTTGGTACGAACCGCGCGGTTTGAATGAACACCTCAGGAATGCTTGGCCCCACAGTGGGCGACCTTACTGGAATAATCGGTACCTCTTGGTGACGTGGCATTGGCTTCATGGCTAGATTATTTTGGACATTTCAGTTGCCCCCCATTTTAAGAACTGACTGGATGTATCATCGGGTGAGGATTCAAAAATTAGTAGCTTCTTGAAAACTGTCCGGATGTCCTCCGGGAATGCTGCTCGGGATAGGGCCCACGCTCCGGCTCCCTCAGTGGAGTAACCGACCGGTACAGGTAGGAGCTCGGGTATGGGTATTGCCATGTGTCAGGGAGTAATGGGCTTGGTTAGGATCCAACGGAGTCGGTTCAGATGTAACTGACCAATTGCGTGATAATCAGATCATCGCGTTGCATATTTAATGTGCGCGCATTTTGAGGCGACCCTTCACGTGCCCGAGGTGACAGCTGTCTGACGGCTTTAGGCGGGAAAGATCCTGAGCCGTTGGATCTAGTTGATCTGAACCATCCGCTACCTCTATATAAGAAACACTTGCTCATTTTTTCAGTTCCTCCTGTCGAGTAAGAGAATTTACCGAGCAGTTTGAGAGCACTCAAGATTCCCGAGTCCTTTTCTGTGCTAAATTTTGTAAGTCCTTCCTTTCCATCTTCAGCTCTTTATTCTCTTCTTCTTTTTTCTGAACAAAGCTAGAGGGAGCGAACCTATTGGGTTAGAATGAGCCTGGGATTTCTTCTTTTTTTGGTTTTGTCACTTCTTTCAGTCTAAGGGTACACTAGAGCAGTTTGACTAAACTGGAGTTCCTGGGAGAGTCTCGAGAGAGTGCTGTCTTATCTTAGAGTCTTGCACAACCTGCCATTTAGGTTGTTAGATCTACCTCCTCTGTACATCAGGCTAGGAGTTCTTAACCCGTTCTTAGGTCATTTGCCCTCTAGGTCTTCCACAGACTTAATCATGTGCCATTCCAATTTCAACTCATCGTCCTGGTCGAAAGACGAGCAGTTGTAGACAGGGACTAGGAGCACCAGCCCAGACCCCCTCCCCCCTCTCATCGGCCCCCTCTGACTAGCATAGTGAGGGAAGAATACCTGCTCGGGCATCTCACGAGGAGACGCACTGGGATTCTCCCGTAGCCTCGACGTCTCGGGGGTCAGGTTATGAAGGGTCTGTACCGAACAGTCTCAGGGTCATTTTCGCGTGTGAGTCCATAGTCAGTATTCTGTGCGGCCCTGACTTGGACCGGATCAAGGATAGGAATGAGCTTCCCGGTCCCTTTTCTCTTGCTGTCCATGATGGTAGAGCCCACTTCCACGAGTCGGGCTTCGTCACTTTATATGAGGATGCCTTTATGGAAGGCCTTCACTTGCCTATCCACTCGGTTTCCAGGGACGCGCTCATCAACCTCAGGATCTCTCCCGAGCAGCTCGCCCTGAACGGTTGGCGATACTTGATGGGGTGCATCTCCTTGTGGCCCCAAGTCCTCGGGTATGAGCTCACCTTGCAGGAGTTCTTCTGGACCCACCGGCCTTTCCACATTCACGGGGAGGCTGGTTTCTTCTCGCTCGGGGCCAGGCAGGGGCAGAAGATAATTGTCAACTGCCCAAGAATAATAAAGGATGGAAGAAGAAATTATTCCAAGTGTCCACCCTGGGGCTATGTGAGAAGGCACCGGGTATTCAGCTGAGGACCTCCTGGGTGGGGAAGCTGAGGAGTAAGCCCAAGCACTCTTTCTTTCATGCTTAGTCTCTTTATTCTGTCATATCTAACCCATTGGTGCGTTTATCTTGTAGTGGGATCAGTTGACTCGCTCAACCTTTTGGACGAGCTGCAAGCGAGGATCCTGCCCTTGGTAGACGACCCGATAGATATTAATAAGGTGCTGACCCGGTCGAGGAGCCCGAAGATCTCTTATAAGCCCCAGGGCTTCACAGCTCTTGTTTTCCCAGTTATCATTCCTGGTAAATACCATCTCCTGACCGTCCGATTTTCTTCTCATTTGGTACTTTGCTGAACTGACATGCTCTCTGGTTTTCAGAAATGGCCCCCAAGAACGTGGCGGCGTTGAAGGAGAAGGAAGCGGCCTTGATGGCCCGTGCTGGCCAGAAGAGGAAGAAGTCGGACCCCACTGAGGGCCATCCCCTCAAGAGGATATCTCAGGGGATTTCCATATAGGTTGAGAAGGAAGCCGCCGCTACCTCGATGCTCGTAGTAACAATTGCTGCTCCACCACCACCTCCTCCTACTGCCAAACCGACCGGAGTCTCCTTCCCGAGTATGGAGGAGACTGCTCGCGCAGGCCCCTCCTCCAGGCCAGAGGTCGAGATGGCGGACGACGTCCACGGAAGGGTAAGTCCCGGGCTATTGCAGATCCAGATTGACAAGTATACTCTGCTGAGCCTCGAGGCCATCATCGTTGGCTGTACATCATCAGCCACGTGGTAAGTGTCTTTGAAACATGAACCTTAGCTTTTCTTCCTTGCGTGCACTGACATTTTCTTGTTCTTGCAGATTGGCTGTATTGCGGCCGGGGCTGAGACCACCCTTCCCGGCATTTTTGAGAGGTTGGCCGCTACAGAGGCTAACCTTTCTATGGAGAGGGCTGCCCGGGAGTCCGCAGAGTTTACCCTCACTGTGGAGGAAGAAAAATCCCGGGCAACCACCCTGGAGCTTGGTGAGGTCTGTGATACTCTGTCAACCGAGCGGGCTTCCCGGAAGGTTGCAGAGGCTAAGGCTGCAACAGCGGAGGTCGGAAGGATTGTCGCCGAGCAAGTTGCAGAGACTAAAGCTGCAGCCTCGGAGGCCGAGAGGATCTCTACCAAGAAGGATCTTGTAGCTATGATGGCCACGCTCTCGGAGCTCACTACTGCTCAGGAGGTTGCAGCTAAGGAAGCTAAGGAGGAATTCGAGGCTGGGTTCCTGACGAGCTACGCTGACCTGACGAAGCGGGTTGCTGCTGACCATCCTGACTGGGACTTGTCCGGTTATTCCTGGGCAAGTCCAGTTACTAGAAGGAAGGCCAGGCTGACTCCGAGGTCACCACAGAAGCTGTACTGGCCGGGGACCCCTCAGTTGATGGGCAGGCCACGGAGGAGGGAGAGATGGTGGTGGTAGTTTAGTTTTTTTATTTGTTGTAGTTTTTTTCTTTCTGGGGAGGCTACTACAACTGCCCCAGGCTTTGTACAATTTTTATTTTAAGTAATGAAAAGGCCCTCGAGGTTAAACTTTCCATTAACTTTTTTTTTTTTTTTCTGTACTGTGCCTATTTTAATTGCTAGTATCCGCTCGATTTTTGGCCAACCTAACACTTGCCTTAGCAAATGTTTTAGGACCGTAACTAGTAGAACACCTAGTCTTCCTGACCTGTTTAAAAGGTAACTGCCCGATCTGCCGTAGGAACTTATCTTGTTTAGCGTCCGGGATCGCCCAGTGTATTATAGGAATACCCTATATTACCGTCCGGGATGTCCTGGTGTATCATAGGTGTATCCTGTTTTACCGTCCGGGATATTATCTCTGGTCACTGTAAGTACTTAGGAATTTCTTTCGAGTTCTTTTAGTGACCGATGTGATTTCTTATTTTGGCCTAATATTCCCCTGCCCCCAAGCATTTTGCTAAGGCGGGAGTATGGGAGCTAGTAGCAGTAGGAAACCGACTTGGAACATGGGTGGTTGCAGGGTCTTTTGGAGCTTGCCATAGTCAGCCGCCTAGGGGCTTGTCCCCGTCGTGAGCTGGACCTAAGCGAAGCCTTAAGTAATTTCCTATTCAAGTCTAGTATCCTCTTGCCTCCCGAGCGTCCTGTGAAGGCGGGGGCGTGTTGAGGAGCGACCATAGGAAACTGAACTGGAACATGGGTTGTTGCAGGGTCCTTTTGTGCCTGGGTTCGCAGCCCGAGGTCTTTTAGGTGCCTGGGCTCGGAGGCCAAGGTCTTTTTGTGCCTTGGTTATTAGCCAAGGTCTTTGATACCCCGGGGTTAGGCCCGAGGTCTTTTCTTCATTGCACGGTGTACCGACATGAATAATTTTGCAAAATAAACTTTCCAATTTTATTAAAAACAAAAATTTATTGCTATATCTCAATTAGAGCTATAAAAAAAATCTCTCTACCAGTACTAAATTCCCGTGGCTCAATGCTACTAATAATACTTGCGGAGGTGTTGTACATTCCATGGATGAGAGAGATTGTGCCCGACCATGCTCTGTAGCCAGTAAGTTCCCAGTCGGTTGACCCAGGTTACTACATATTGGCCTTCCCAGTTTGCTCCCAATTTTCCACAGCTCGGGATCCGAGTAGACTGGTTTACTGCCTTGAGGACAAGGTCTCCAACTTGTAAACTACGGTACTTTACCTTGCTATTCTAATACCGCGAGACCCTTTCCTTGTAGGCTACCACCTTCAGATAGGCTTGGTCTCTTTTTTCCTCCACCAGATCCAGTTCTGACCAGAGGGCTTCTTCGTTATCCAGCGCACTGAAGTTGGCCACCCTATATGTGGGCAACCCGAGCTCTGTGGGGACCACCGCCTCAAATCCGTAGGTCAAAGAGAATGAGGTTTTGCCTGTTGCCACTAGGGGTGTAGTGCGGTAGGCCCACAGGAGGGTTGGTAGCTCTTCAGCCCACAGCCCTTTGGCTCCTTCAAGCCTTGTCTTGATTGACTGCAAGATTGTCCGGTTGGTTACCTCAGCTTGACCGTTGGCTTGTGGGTGCTCGGGAGAGGAGTAATGATTTAGTATCCCGTAGCCCGAGCAGAACTGACTAAATATAGGGGTGTCAAACTGCCTCCCGTTATCGCTGGCCAGGACCCGGGGAATGCCGAACCTACTAAGAATATTCCTTTCCACAAAGTTCTCTATTTTCTGTTCGGTTATTGTCGCCAAGGGCTCGGCCTCTGCCCATTTGGTGAAGTAGTCAACAGTGATGATGGCGAACTTGACCTTTCCTTTTCCCATTGGCAGGGGACCGACAATGTCGATTCCTCACTGGGCGAACGACCAGGGGCTGTGGATTGGTGTCTGGAGCTCTCCCGGTCGGTTGATCATGGGAGTGTATCTTTAACACTTGTCACATCTTCTGACATACTCCTGGGAATCCCGGGCCATGGTTGGCCAGTAGTAACCTTGTAGTAGGGCCTTTCTGGAGAGTGCCCGACCTCCGATGTGATTTTCCTGCACACTCCTTCGTGGATTTCGAACAGTATCGCTGGGACCTGTGCGGGGTGAACACAGCGGGGGTATGGGATAGTGAATCCCCTCTTGTAGAGAATGCCGTCAAGAAGATGTTATCGGGCGGCCCGTTACTTGACCCAGGGGGCTTCTTCTTTGTCGTTTGGTAGCATCCTTATTGTCAAGAATGTCACAAGCGGGTCTATCCAGTTGGGCCCCAGGATTACTGGGTCTACCTCCATACCTTCTGAGTTGATCACACTTGGCTCGGGTAGATATTCTATCCGTATCCTGGGCAAGTCTGACTCAGAAGACGAGGCAAGATGAGCAAACCGGTTGGCCCTGGTATTTTCTTCTTTGGGTATCTGCGTAATGGAGAATCCTCTAAGCTTCTTGAAAACCGCTCGAACAAGGGCCAAGTAGGCTACCATGTTGTCTTCCCATGCTTCGTACTCTTGGTTGACCTGGTTGACCATGAGCTAGGAATCACTGTATCCCTGCACTTATTGTGCACTCATAGAAAGGGCCAATTGCAGTCCAACCAGTAGGGCTTCGTATTCGGTCTCATTGTTGGAGGTGCGGAACCTAAACCTTAGTGCGTATTTGAGTTGGATACCGTCGGGGGTAGTCAGGATGATTCCTACCCCACTACATTGTCGATTGGACAAACCGTCCACGTGTAGTACCCAGGTGGGGATATCAGGGTGTACCCCAGGCGGTAAGGCTGGTGGCTCGGAATCTTTAACCGGGTCCTCTGGGTATGTGAACTCAACCAGAAAGTCTGCCACGACTTGTCCCTTGATGGCTGTCCGGGGTCGGTAGATCACTTCAAACTCTTTCAACTCCAAGGCCCACTTGACGAGCCTCCCGAACGTGTCTGGATGACGGAGGATTCTGTGGAGAGGTTGATCTATGAGGACCATAATGGCATGGGCCTGAAAGTACGGGCGGAGCCTTCGGGCCAAGGTGATAAGGGCGAATGCCAGTTTTTCAATGCGGGATTATCTGCTCTCTGCACCCTGTAACGCCCGACTGGTGTAGTACACTGGGAACTATATCCCGAGCTCTTCCCGAATAAGTGTCGAGCTAACTGCTAACGGTGACACTGCCATGTATAAAAATAATTCTTCCCCAAGCACGAGTGTTGAGAGTAGAGGAGGGGAAACCAGGTACTTCTTGAGTTCCTAGAACAGCTCTTCACACTCTTCTGACCACTGGAACGCCTTGCAGAGGATTTCAAAGAATGGCAGGCACCGGTCGGTAGCTCGGGAGACAAATCTGTTTAATGCGACCACCCGTCCGGCTAAGCTCTGAACCTCCTTTGTTGATTTGGGCAACCGCATGTTGATGATGGCTTTGATCTTTCCGGGTTTTGCCTCAATCCCCCGTCTGCTGACTAGGTGGCCCCAGAAATTTCATGGACAAGACGATGAAGGTGCATTTGGCTGGGTTCAACCTCATCCTGAATTTTCTCAAAATGCTGAAGACCCCGGCCAGATGCTTAAGGTGGTCGGGCACATCCCAGCTCTTGACCAGCAGATCGTCCACATATACCTCCATTGATTTTCCAATGAGGTCTTTGAACATGTAGTTGACCAGGCATTGGTTGGTGGCCCCGACATTCTTGAGACCGAATGGCATCACCTTATAGCAGTATGTGCCTTGGTCGGTGATGAACGCAGTCTTTTCTTCGTCCCCGGCGTACATGCCGATCTGGTTGTACCCGAGTAAGCGTCCATAAATGAGAGGAGTTAGTGACCCACCGTGGAGTCCACAAGGAGGTCTATCATGAGTAGCAGATAGCAATCCTTAGGGCAAGCCTTGTTGAGGTCGGTGAAGTTCACGCACAGCCTCCACTTCTAGCTGCTTTTCTTGACAAGGACCACATTGGCTAACCAGTCGGGGTAGTGGACTTCTCGTATGAAACGGACTTTTAGGAGCTTCTCGACCTCTTTATTCACTGCTCTTTGTCTCTCGGGGGTCATGCCCCCTCTTTTTCTACTTCACCGGCCTGCAATCTGGACAGATATTGAGCCCATGGGACATTATCCGGGGATCAATCCCGGGCATATCCTCGTGACTCCAAGCAAAAATGTCCTGGTTTTACCTCAGGAACTGGGTCATTTTCTCCATCAGGCCGGGCTCTAGTAAGGTGCCAATGCTGACCTTGCAGGCAGGGTACTCAGGATTCAGCACTACACTTTCCAATTCTTCCACCGGACCTACCGCGTCGCTCCGGTTCCGGGGGTCCATCTCCTGAACGTTTAATGTTTCAGTGATTGCAGCCCGGCATAAAGAGCTAACATAGCAACTCTGGCCAGTGGTCTGATCTCCACATAAGCGTCCGGGTCCCTGAAGAGTTGGGAACTTCACTGTTAGGCTGTAGGTGGAGACGACTACTCTGTCCTTGTTGAGGGTCGTCCTGCCAGGGATGACATTGGAGGCCGATGGGGCTTCTACGATCACGAAATTGGTCAGCACAGAGGCCTACTAGGGATGGGTCTCCATGAGAACTGGAAGCTCGATTGTCCCGAGCGATTGTGTGCTGGAGCCGTTGAATCCAACCAGGGGTGTAGCGACCGGCCAGAGCCGATCACTGGAGATCCCGAGTTGATCGAATGCCAACGTGAACATAATTTCGGACGAGCTGCCTGTGTCCACTAGGACCCTCTTGACCATATAGTTGGCTATAGAAAGCGTCACTACTAGCGCGTCATCATGGGGGCAGTGGATGCCCTGTAAATCGTTGGACGTGAATGTTAGAACATTGGTCGGGAGGAGCCGATGGATTAGACCTGCCAGACATCCACCCGAGATGCTTGAGCATGCCTCTTCCATGCCGACTGTGAATCTCCTCCGCCTGACGTTCCTCCGAAGATCACGTGGATGTGGCCAAGAGACAATGGCTGATCGGGAGCTCGGGTGTCCTACCTAGGTCGTCTATCTGCTGTGACGAACTCCGCGAGGTGTCCCTGCTCGATCAACTTCTCTATTGCTATCTTTAATTTAAAGCAATCCTTTATTTCATGGCCGTGATCTCTGTGGTAGCGGCAGAACTTATCCCAGTTCCTATTACCGAGCAGGGCTCTGAGTTTAGCTGGCTGCTGAAGCAGCCTCTGTGCCTCTACGACAGTCTTGACTTCATGTATGGGCCGGGAAAGGGGTGTGAAAGCGATCGGGGGCTGACCCCGGGCATCATTCTGATCCTGCTTTGGCTTCTTTCCCGAGCCCTTCTCGAATCCTCCACGCTTACGATTGGCCTTCAAGGATTCGCCTCCCGCCTGGCCAGCCCGCTTCGCCTTTAGGAACTCCTCGGCATCAATGTACTTTCTAATCCTCTCGAGAGCTCCACCAGGGTTGCCGGTCGATCACGATGGAATGACGTAGCGACCTTGGTGTGTTGAACTCCCAAGCAGAAGGCCATGATTACGGTTGTTTCATTAAGATTGCGAATCTGGAGCCTTTGCAGGTTGAAACGGTCCACATACTCCCTCAGGTACTCCCCTTTGTGCTGCTTGATGGTCAGCAGTTGAGTGTTCGGTTGTGACCGGTCGAGCATCCCGACAAACTTGCTAATGAACAGCTTGTTGATGGCCTTGAAATCATTGACCATCCGGGGCTTTAAAGCATGGAACCACTGTGCGGCTAGCCCCTTGAGGTTATTGGGAAAGGCCAGGCATAGTAGCTCGTCTACAGTGGTGACCAGTGCCATCAGAGCCTTGTAAGTGCGGATGTGGTCTGCCGGACTACCTGTGCCATCATAGGAGCTGAGGTGAGGGGGTTTAAACTTCTGTGGAATAGGAAACTGTGTCACCGGAGCAGTATAGGGTGATTTAGTCTTCGTGTTGGTGAGGTCATGGCCGGATTTGTGGTTTTACCTCTTGATTTGCTGCTGTAGTTCCTAGACCTGGGCGTTTACGTCATCCCGCCCGGTTTTCCTTTCTATATCTGAGCGGTAAGTTGGATCAGATGACGAGGCCTCTTCCTTAAAGCGCGTCGACCTTGGGGATAGGGCCCGGCTCCTGGTCCCAAAAAGCGTGTGCCTAAGATCCCTCTGGCTCAAGACCGGAGCATCCTCGGCTGATTCCCAGGCTTTCTATCCGGACTCCTCCCCTCTAGTCGATAATAGTTCTGGTATCCACCACCCGGCAAGGATTGGGCTGAGCTCGTCTTTACGAGCACTTGGTTGCCTTGCTGCACTCTCCATCGCCAGGGCATTCCCGGTTCGGCAGGGACACCGGGGCAGAACGGGCTTGCCTTCGTCCCCGAGCTGGCCTTTGAGTAGGGGCGCTTTTCTTAGGCTGATTCTCTGATGCAGGGTGCTTCTCCTGTCAGGCCAAAAGCGCCTCCATTTGTTCCTGTGTTCGGAGCTGGCCCTCCAAGAGTTATGCCAGTGCTGCCGTTATCTGTTCGGTGGTCGTGGAAGCAGCCTGCTGCTCAGGCTACGGGTTCTCCTGACCGGTCGGATTAGCAGCTCTCTTACTCATCTTTTACGGCATATTGATCAGTCAAGAATTTGTTGATGAGAAAACTATGTCGTTTCCCACAGACGGCGCCAAACTGATGATGCCTACAATTGGTAAGAAGGGTTTAGAGAGAAAAAAGACAAGAACAGTTTGTTTGTGGTTCGGTCCCATTAACAAGGTGACCTACGTCCACGATTACGTCTGTGCGCTCTCACTAGCAGATCACTGGCGGGCCTAGTGAGCCAACAAATATGGGCGGCACTACCAGTATTACCGGCCGGGTATATGCGTATGATGGTGAGTTCTCTGTTGAATGCTTGTTAACTAGAGAATAATTTTCAGATCGGAATCAGGATCCTTGTAAATAGGAAAGGTGGGCTCTTTTATAGATGTAAGAGTCTACCCATCCATGGTAAGTTAATAGGATTAGGAAACCTAATCTAATTATACTTGATTGGCATAATTTTAGGAGAGTTTACCTAAGTGGTTTAGGAAACTGTCACATCGCCTTTCGCAGTCTTGCAGTTGGTTTAGGAAACTGCTGGATAGGTCGGGATCTCGGGACGCCGCGACCTTCATGCCCGGCCTGTTGGTACGAACCACGCGGTCTGAATGGACACCTTAGGAATGCTTGGCCCCACTGTGGGTGCCCTTACCGGAATAACCAGCACCTCTTGGTGACATGGCACTGTCTTCATGGCTATATTATTTTGGACATATCAACATATAAATAGGAAAGGTACATGCAGAATTAGGTTACTCGTCAGTTTTGAAGCCCTAGGTCTCCAGAATCAGTTTTACACTATTCCATTTGCCTTTTATCCCTCTAGTTTAACTCCCACAACTTCAAGTCTTCGCGCGTGCATCCAACGGAGACATAAGAGTGAAGATCATCTAGAGGAACCTGCGATTTTCACAGAGAGGAAGAACCAATCCAAGTTTTGCTAATTTTTTAATTGGGTTCAAGACCGATAGGTATCCTTCTTCTCTATAGGATTGATTCACATGAGTAGTAGATTCTGATTATCAAAGTTTTGAAACTTACTTTTTCACTGCAAATCTAATTTTTCTTGATCTAAATCCTATAATTGGTATTAGAGCCTCGCTCAAACGAATCTAGTAATATGTTTCCAAATTGTAGATGTGATTGTATGCTAAGTTTTAGTTGTTTTATAAATCTATAATCACAGAAGAGTGTTTTTATGATCGTTTAGGTTATAAAAATAGATCTGTGAGATTTTGGGTCAAAAGGGTACCAATCGATTGCCTTCTTTTCGTAATTGATTGGTTATTTATCCATTCGATTGTCATATAGATCTAGGTATGACAATTGATTGCTATTTTATGCAATCGATTGGCATTGATCTTGGGTAGCAATCGATTGGTATATAGATCCAATCGATTGCCACTATTTTCTCCAGAATATGTTCTTTGAAATTTTATAGGTTTAATAATGTTTTCATAGACAGTTTTCTAAAATTTTAAAATTTTCCTCACTGCAATCATCCAATTGATTGATGTTCATACCCAATCAATTGCAGTAATCGAAAGGCAAGAAGGGAAAGAAGAAGGCTTGCATTGGTGGTCCTAGTGTTGGACCATTCCCAAAGATTTCAAAATCTAAGGGAAAAGGAAAGGCTAAGAGGAAGGCAGGTGGTGAAGGCAAAGGAAAGTGTTTTCAATGCAGAGAAAAAGGCCACTGGAAGAGGAATTGTCCAGAATTCTTAGCTACAAGAGTTTAAGGTATAATTGAATCACATCTGTGATTCATTGATTTTAGTGCGACTAACCATATCTGTAATTCATTACAAGGGTTCAGATCAACCAGGAGGTTCAGTGATGGGGAGATCGTGATGACTCTAGGTCCTAGTGTAACCGTTTCTGCGGTTGCTATAGGAGTGGTAGTTTTAGAGTTTCCAAAAGTAAGGCATTCCTTTTATCATATGCACTTTACATCCCTTTCATGAGGCATAATTTACTTTTAGTTTCAGAATCATCGAATAATAGTTATTCTTTTCATTTTGAAACTGACATTATTATTAAAAGAAATAGTTCTTTTATATGTTCTAGTGTTAAAACATATAGCTTGTATGTGATCACTCCAAATGTTTCTAAAGATTCCAACATGGAACTTAATAACCCAAGGTTAACTATACCATCTAAAAGAAAGGAACCTTCTTCAAATCCAACAAAGTTTTGGCACATAAGGCTAGGTCATATCAATCAAAACAGGATTGGCAAGGGATCATAGGCGATTTGGTTTTAGGACCAATGGAAGTCTGTGAATCATGTTTAGAGGATAAAATGACCTAAAGGCCCTTTCCTACAAATGGCAACTGAAGTACCCTATATTTTGGGATGTATATTAATAAATAAGGCTTACTAGTAATTCTGTAATAGCTATATGATCCATACCCTTCTGTTGGACAATTTTTGTTCCCAAACGATTGAACCTTCAACCCGATCGATTGCTAGTTTTTAAATCCCACTCAATTTCCATATTCCCAATTGATTGATATCCTGCTGGCCTGAATCCATGACGTTGACCCATCTCAATCGATTGTCCTCTTATCTAATCTATTGCCTTCATAATACCTGCATCCAATCGATTGCCACTGGTGCCAACCAATTGCCATAGTGCAGAACTTGGTTTCCAAGTTTCTTTGTATTTTGACGTGTGTCACTCTCTTTTCCCTATATATATGTCTTTATTTCTTGCTCAGGGGAGTTTGTTGATAGTTTTGTTGAGCGAGAGAGAGAGAGGTTATATACCATATGTATGCACTCATACATCCATATATATGCACCCATATATATATATCTATACACACTATCTCAGGTAGAGAAGAAAGAAGAAAAAAACATAAATGAGAAGAGAAAGAGAAGGAGAGACGGAGAAAGAGAAAGAGAAGAGAGAGAAAGCTTGAAGTTTGAACTCCATAGCTCACAACTCCACAAACTCTTAGAAGTGAGTTCCAACTTACTTGGTCCCTTTATATTAATGTTTTACAAGTTTTTAAAGAAGGAAAGATGTATCAAATGTCTTTTTCGAATGTTATATTGCTGAACTAAAATTCTACTGGAGAAGACGAAGTCCTAATTGATTGGGATGTTTCCTGATCGATTGTTAATGTTAGCAATCGATTGGCATTGTTTAAGAACCAATAGATTGAACTTTTCCCTAATTGATTGTTATGATTTTTGCCCCAATCGATTGGACCTCTGTACCAATCGATTAAAAGTTACAGAACATGGATAGTTTCTTTTATTTATTACATAAGATGTTCGATCGTTCATATATCATTTTATACTTCTAATGTACGACTATGGGGCGATAAGAGATAATGTGATACCAATTGATAGTATAGTTATGAATAATGGAATAATATTATGACATTAGATATTATTTCATTCTTGATTGAGTTTGATAATCATTTTATTTCAATCCGAGCAGTCAAGCCACAAAGGGATGTCATATGTCAGTATTAGACGAATCATAGATAGGTCTGATAAGTGATGAGAATTTTGCATGGGCGAACACTTGGTCATGCTATGTCCTTAACAAGAAGTGGGCAGATATATCCTTAACAAGAGGTGTACGGGACCATGTAGTCATAATGTAATACCTGTAATTTTCTTTTCTTTTATAATATTAGTTTCTGAATTTTTGGCATTTGACTGTCTAACTTTATATTATTTTAATTACGTGATGATATTGACGTGTCATAGTGTTAGTAATTAGACTGTAAGCACTGCACCGGCTCGATCGTAATAAGAGTTAAACTAGTTCCGTACCTGTACCCGGACATTAGAAATAACACCCGATTGCACGTAAATCAAGACTAACACATATATCAGGGAACTTATGCACATAAATTGAAAAAGTGGCAAAAAACCTAAGGTGGGCCCCACCATGGCCGGCCACATGGCAGCCCCATGTGCCACTCTTTACACATGTCATCTCCTCCCGTGACATTTGTCCACATATTGGACATGTGTCTTTGCACCTAGCCATGCCAATCTCCTATATATCATGCACATACACACAATTGAGACACTTTTGTCTCCACAATCTGCACATAATTGAGAGAGAGAGAGAGAGAGAGAGAGAGAGAGAGAGAGAGAGAGGATATGAGAGATATATGGATATAGAGAAGAAGAATTAGAAGGAAGTCCTCACCATTGAAGTTGAGTTCAAGCTTCGTAAAGCTCAATTCAACTTCCAAGCTAAATTTTAAGCTTTGGTGAGTATTCTAACTCACTTTAGAACCTATATAGTATGCAGTAAATGTTTAGTAAGTTTTTGAGGTTGTATTTGAGGTTCTATGAAACATGCAAGTCAAATCTTTAAATCTGAGAAACAGAAACCTCCAACAGAATGTAGTTTAGTAAAATGAGTGTTTTAAGCATCTTCAAAATCTGAATCAAGCTAGGTTTTTTTTTCCAGAGAAAGCTAACTCATTTATCTAAAAATAACTCTTCTACAGTTCAATCTAAAAATCAATTCTTCATAGGTGAAATGTACATACAACGCTTTACTTTAAATTTGAGAAACAGAAACCTCCAGCAGAATGTAGTTTAGTAAAATGAGTATTTTAAGTAGCTCCAAAATCTGAATCGTGCTAGGTTTTTTTGTGGATAAACCTAACTCATTTATCTACAAATAACTCTTCTATAGCTCAGTCTAGAAATCAATGCTTCATTGGTGAAATGCATGTACACCCCAGTGTTTTGAATCTGAAAAACAGAAACTTTCGACAGAACACAGTTTAGTACAACAAACTGCTGGAGTAGCTCAAAAATAGGAATGAGGCTTGTTTTTTTTGTGAAGAAAGCTAACTCATTTATATACAAATTACTCTTCTAAAGCTTAGTCTAAAAAGCACTCCTTCATAGGTAAAATGCACATTCAATGCAGTACTATAAATTTGGGACAGAGCAGTCGAAAAATATAGAAATGTCTTAAGTAAAAAAAATATTTTGAGTAGTTCAAAAATGTAATTGAAACTAGATTTTGTTGTACATTAAGATAATCCAATTATATATAGTGTTCTAGTTTTAAGTTTGATCTACAAAGCAATTTATGATGCCCAAATAAATCATATCAATTCAGTTGACATTGTAAAATTAATTCCTGGAAGATTGTATAACTACTTGTATGATGTGTTTATTGATGATGCTTGCTTTCCGGTACCTGTGTTGTTATGGATATCTTGTGCTATTGCGTAGATGAGTATGTTAAGGCTTTCATCTATATGGTTATTGATATCAAATCCATGTTATAGATCTATGAGCTACATGCTATGTTTTTCCGTTGTCGCGAATTTAGTGTATTGACCATTAAAAGTTCAAACCCAAGCTTTTAGTATGTTGTACGGCACAATTATTGCGTCGATAGCGATTGGGTAAGTTTCCATCGTAAGTATATTATAACAAAATATAATGACGGATGTATCACGTAACTTTGAAGGTATAAATGAAAGTAATTAACAAATAAAACTACAGAATTAGTGACGCGAATGCGGTCCAGTATATGTACGGACTAGTTGAACTTGATCAGGAGTAGCGTCTGTCAAGGATAAGTGTTGGATAGGTAAACCAGGCCACGGGGACCGGGAGGATAAGAAAAGGGATGTGTTGTTGTGTTGTAAAGTGGTGACTCTTAAGTATCCTTTCGGTTCTTCGTGAGGAAAGGGATACGGTTAAAATGTGACTATTGTAAGTATCCTTTCAGTTCTTTGTGACTAAAGGGATACGCGTAACGCTTTCGATTCTTTGTGACGAAGTGGTGATTATTTGAGTAAAGACTCCTTTCGGTTCTTCATGAGGAAATGGATGTTCTTTTACTCCGTAACTCTTTCGGTTCTTCGTGACGAAGCGGTGATTCATTGAGTAAAGACTCCTTTCGGTTCTTCATGAGGAAATGGATGTTCTTGTACTCTGTAACGCTTTCGGTTCTTTATGACGAAGCGGTGATTCTTTGAGTAAAGACTCCTTTTGGTTCTTCGTGAGAAAATGGATGTTCTTGTACTCTGTAACGATTTCGATTCTTCGTGACGAAAAGGTAATTCTTTTAGTAAAGACTCCTTTCAGTTCTTCGTGAGGAAATGGATGTTCTTGTACACCATAACGCTTTCGATTCTTCATGACGAAGCGGTCATTCTTTGAGTAAAGACTCATTTCGGTTCTTTGTGAGGAAATGGATTTTCTTGTACTCCGTAACGCATTCGGTTCTTCGTGACGAAGCGGTGATTCTTTGAGTAAAGACTCCTTTCGGTTCTTCGTGACAAAATGGATGCTCTTGCACTCGTTAACACTTCGGTTCTTCATGACGAAGTGGTTGATTAAAGATGTTTTGGTTGATGAAAGACGGTTTGGTTAGCGAGAGATACTTTAGGTTTGTAAATGACGTCGGATGTTAGAAATGAATGGTAGTGGCATTAAGAATGTCTAGACGGGTCCACTGAATTGTTTGTATTCCTATCGAATACGTAGTCGGGTACGCTAATAGTTATAATTCGATGGAGAGAATGTAAAGATCCTAAAATACATGTTGAAAGGTAGTAAAGGTATTCTTATTGTGTTTTACTATATACTTTCTATTTGATTAGCTTACTCACTCAGCTTTCATAAGCTGACGACGTTCATGTCACTGGACATTACCATGTCTAGCTTATCCATATGAGGAATACCCAGGTTATGAAGCTACGTAAGAAGGAAACATTGAAGAAGATTACACTAAAGATGACTATGGTTATGCTAGTTAGAGAGAAGACTAGCAGTTATCCTCTATAAATGTTTTTTATTATGACCAGAAGATTTAGCATATAATTCGTAATAGTTTTGCAAGGCCAAGAGCCATAAGACTCTGATGTATTTATAATGATGTATTAACTAGCTAAGTACTTTGACTTACTTTGCAATATATTCCAGTAAGTAAATGATAGTGTTATCCTTTTATTATATCGTTTAGTTATTATTATTTGGTCATGGACAATTTGGCACTACAACCACTCACGCGCCTATGGGTCCAAGATGAAAATTTTAAAATTTTTCCATATTTTGGCTACGCCGGGGCGTGACAGGGATTTTTTGTATCAGAGCCTTAGGTTAAGAAGTGTTCAACGAATGTCCTACACACTAAAGATATGAACCTTAAGATAGTTTTGTGATTGGCATGGTACCTTATTACATCCTGGATGGATGTGGAGGACTTTTGGGATTGGATTCCCAATATCTAGAGCTTTACTTGTAATAGGGCTAGTAGCTCATCTTTTGTGTATATAGCTATATTCAGGCTTGTGACACGTGTAAGTAGACATGTACGCCTTTTTTATGTATATGTTTTTGGTACCTTTGACTCTACTATGTATTTTTTTAGCGTACGCGCTTTCTTATGTAAATATTTAGAGTTATTAATGAAGACTAGTTTATTTTATATGATAATATGAATTCTTAATGTGTTATGTGTTGTTATTTATAACCCAGTTATTCAAATAGCTTGTAACTATGGTTAGGATTAGCGAGTAACCAATCGATATTCATGTAGATACATAAGCACACTAGCACAATGGCAGGAAGACTAAGAAGAAATTGTAATGGAGGACCACCAGATCCCATTCCTGAAGGAATCGATCCTACTAGAATCTTTAGTGCATTTTTACAGCTTTTGGACCATATAGGCAACAACCACAGCAATGAAAATGGCAACAACAACCACAATCGCTAAAGACTACCACCCCAGACACGCGACAGATTAATGGAAGGATTCAGGGCTTTGCGTCCTGATAGGTTCGACGGCGCCGGTGCATCCTGGCGAGTAGAGCAATGGCTAAGGGATATGGATCGTATCTTCGAATCAATCAAATGCCCTGAGACAGAGAAGCGCCGTCTCGCCACTTTCTAACTCACTTATGCGACAGCCGATTGGTGGGAAGCCAAGAGAGCAACTATTAGAGTAGAAGCTTCAAGGAGGATGACATAGATTACCTTCTGGGAGAAGTTTTTTGACAAGTATTTCCCCGATGATGAAAAATGACCAGAAAGAGAAAGAATTCATCGATTTGACACAAGGAAATAGGAGTGTAAGAGAGTACACGACACAATTCAAACTCCTGTCCTGCTTTGTCCCTCACATGATTGACACTCCTCAAAAGAAGATCAAGAAGTTTCACCGAGGACTCAATCCGCACCTCCGACATCTAAGAATGGGACACCTGAATCAAACTTTTGAAGCTTTGGTCAGGTTGGCGGTATGTTTGGAAAGAGATGGCTGCTATGGCCCGAAGCAAATGGTACACCGACCACCCCCGCCAAGGAACGGACCACGAGGAAGACCTTTGACTCAGTTCCAAGGAAACAAGCACCCATGGAACAGCGGCAAGAAACCAGGACCCACCCTTCCCCAGGATAAGAATGTAGTATCTCCTGCACCACAAGTATCAACCACTACTACCGAGAACAATAGGGATGGATGCTTCAAATATGGGATCCCCAGACACGGCTCGAGATTGGACAGTCCCTAGGGACAATTATCGAATTAATGTTGTTTGTTATAACTGTGGCAAGAGCGGACACATGAGCAGAGAATGTAAGGCACCAAAAGGAAACTATCATGGGCCTACTACTCAAGGCCAAGATGGTAAGGCTCGACTCAATGTTATCATACCCGAGACAGCTAGCTATAATGAAAAGGAACAGCAGAACTTGGAAGGTACACTCTCATTATATGCTAGTCGAGTTAAAGTACTTTTTGATACGGGTGCCACGAATTCATTTATTGCCTTTGAGATTGTACAACGATTGGTTTTAGTACCCAAAGCACTTGAGGTAGCCCTGAATGCGGTATTACCTTTTGGAGTGACCGTGAAGCTAGGAAAGGTGTGCAAGGACTACACTTTGACATTGGAGGATAGGAACCTACCTGCACACTTAATTGTTCTATTAATGAAGGAATTCGACGTAATCTTAGGATTTGACTGGCTTGCTAAGTATCATGTGAAGTTAGATTGTGCTAGTAGGTTAATTACATTTTTAGTACCGGGAGGTACACCCTTCAGTTTTCAATGCAATCCCACTAGTGATGCCTTTATTACAAGTTGTTTAGCCACTGTGGAAACTATAGGCTCAGAATTGACGATCGCTCAGATTCTGATAGTCCGAGACTATGAGGATGTCTTTCAGGATGTTTCCGGATTACCACCAAAGCGCGAGATCGACTTTTGTATTGAGTTAGTACCCGGAACGACACCGATATCCAAGGCTCCTTATCATATGACCCCAACAGAAATGCTAGAGCTAAAGAAGCATGTACAAGAGTTAGAAGATCTTGGATTTATTAGACCAAGCACGTCACCTTGGGGAGCCCCAGTTTTATTTGTTAGAAAGAAGGATGGAAATCTTCGACTCTGTATCGACTACAGAGAGTTAAATAAGGTTACTATTAAGAACAAGTACCCACTTCCCAAGATATACGATTTGTTCGATCAACTATAAGGAGCGACGACCTTTTCGAAGATTGACTTACAATCTAGGTACCATCAGTTACTTGCCAGGCCAGAAGATATATCAAAAATAGTTTTCAGAACAAGATATGGGCACTTCGAGTTCCTAGTTATGCCTTTTGGATTAACTAATGCCCTAACGGTATTCATGGATTTGATGAATCGGGTGTTCAGACCCTTCTTAGATCAATTCATCATCGTGCTTATCGATGACATCCTTATTTATTTGAAGAATGATGAAGAACACGAGAAGCATGTAAAGATTGCAGTTTAGACACTTAGAGAAAATCGTCTCTATGGTAAGTTAAGTAAGTGTGAGTTTTGGATGAAAGAAGTCAAATTCTTGGGACATGTAGTCTCACAAAATAGAATTTCAGTGGACTCAACCAAGACGGACATAGTTTCTAGTTGGAATAGACCAACCAATGCATCGGAAGTATGAAGTTTCCTTGGATTGGCTGGATACTACAGGAGATTCGTGGAGGGTTTCTCAAGGATCGCATCTCCTTTAACCGGACTAACAAAGAAGGATTAAAAGTTTGAGTGGAAGGACAAGCACGAACGTTCCTTTTAGGAATTAAAGGAGAGGTTGACCTCAGCGCCAGTTCTAGCCATACCCAATAGTGGTTAACAGTACACTATCTACAGTGACGCTTTACATCAAGGACTAGGATGTGTATTTATGCAGAATGGTCAGGTGATCGCTTATGGATCTAGGCAATTAAAGCCACATGAATTAAACTACGCTACACATGATCTGGAATTGGCTGTAATTGTATTTGCACTTAAGATTTGGAGGCACTACCTCTACGGAGAGAAGTTTGACCTGTTCTCAAACCACAAAAGCTTGAAATACCTATTCTCTCCAAAGGAACTAAACATGAGACAATGACGCTGGATAGAGCTACTTAAAGACTACGACTTTAATTTGCAGTACCACCCCAGTAAGGCAAATGTAGTCGCAGATGCTTTAAGCAGGAAACCCCGAAGGTTGATCGCCTCACTTTTAATCAGGGAATGGAAAGTCTTAAAAGCTTTAACAAAATTTGACTTTCAGACTGCGAGACCAGGTAATGGGCGACCTTTTGGAAGTCTTATGGTGCAGCCAACCCTCATTCATCGCATACTTGAAGCCCAAGAGAAGGATGAGGGATTAGGGAAATGGTTTGAGAAGGCAAAAGCAAAGGACCTGACTGAATGGAACATTGGAACAGACGGAGGTCTCAGATGTAAGAATAGGTTATGTGTACCCGACACGGATAATTTGAGGAAAGACATTCTAGATGAAGCACACAAGTCAAAAATGACCATACATCCCGGTGGAACCAAAATGTACAAAGACTTAAAAAGGAACTTCTGGTGGGAAGGCATGAAAAGAGAAGTTGCAGAATACATAGCCAAATACCTACTTGCCAGCAAGTCAAGGTGGAACACCAATGACCTCCAGGATTACTACAACCTCTACCAGTCCCAGAATGGAAATGGGAGCATATCACCATGGATTTTGTTATGGGATTGCCAAGATCTCAATAGAACCATGATACTATTTAGGTAGTTGTTGATCGACTGACCAAATCAGCCCATTTTATTACATATAACATGACATATCCTATCGAGAAGATGAGTCGACTTTATCTACAACAGGTTGTGTGGTTACACGGGGTACCGTGTCAATAGTATCAGATCGAGATTTAAGATTCATTGTTGGATTTTGGGAGAGTCTTCAGAAAGCGATGGAAACGTCTCTAAAGTTAAGTTTTGCATTTCATCCACAAACTGACGGATAAACATAAAGGCCAAATCAAGTAATGGAGGACATGCTTCGAGCATATGTAATTGATTTTGAAAGTTCGTGGGAAACTCACTTACCGTTGGTTGAGTTTGCCTATAACAACAGTTTTCATTCGAGCATAGGGATTGCACCATTTGAAGCACTATACGGAAGACCGTGCCGATCACCTTTGTGCTGGGCTAAAATTGGGGATAGCAAACTGTTGGAACCAGACTTAGTCTAGGAGACCAATAAAGGAATCAATACAGTAAAGGAAAGAATGAAGGTAGCACAAAGTAGATACAAGAGCTACGCGGACAAACGACATCGAGACCTAGAATTTGAAGTTAGAGATCATGTTTACCTAAAAGTTTCCCCGGTTTGAGGCGTAGTAAGGTTTGGACCGTTTAAAATTCTGGATCGCGTAGAAAAAGTAGCCTACAGGTTGGCATTACCACCCAAAATGTCAAGAGTTCAGAACGTATTCCATGTAAGCATGCTGAGGAAATGTCTTCATATCTGGTACACGAGATCAACTTCAGAGATATCGAAGTAAACGACAATCCTACATTTATTGAAGGACCTGTAAAGATTCTGGATCATGGAATCAAGAAGCTGAGAAACAAAGAAATTCCACTGGTAAAGATCCAGTGGAAACACCATGACGAAGGAGAAGCCTCTTGGGAGCTGAAATCGAAAATTCGAGAAAAATTTCCTTTTCTTTTTAATGACTAGATAGTCCAGATTTCGAGGACGAAATCCTGTAATAGGTGGTAGAAGATGTAATACCTATAATTTTCTTTTCTTTTATAACATTAGTTTCTGAAATTTTGGCATTTGACTATCTAACTTTATATTATTTTAATTACGTGATGACATTGACAAGTCATAGTGTTAGTAATTAGACTGTAAGCACCGCACCGGCTCGATTGTAATAAGACTTAAACTAGTTCCGTACCTGTAATTGGATATTAGAAATAATATCCGGTTATACGTAAATCGAGACCGACACATATATCGAGGAACTTATGCACGTAAACTAAGAAAGTGGCATGAAACCCAAGGTGGGCCTCACCATGGCCGGCCACATGGCAGCCCCATGTGCCACTCTTTACATATGTCATCTCCTGCCATGACATTTGTCCACATATTGGACATGTGTCTTTGCATGAACTCATGTAATTGACACCTAGCCATGCCAATCTCCTATATATCATGCACATACACACAATTGAGACACTTTTTTCTCTACAATCTGCACATAATTGAGAGAGAGACAGAGAGATAGGATATGAGAGATACATGGAGATAGAGAAGAAGAATTAGGAGGAAGTCTTCACCATTGAAGTTGAGTTCAAGCTTCCTAAAGCTCAAATTCAACATTCAAGCTAAATTTCAAGCTTTGGTGAGTATTCTAACTCACTTTAGAACCTATACAGTATTTAGTAAATGTCTAGTAAGTGTTTGATGCTGTAATTGAGGTTCTATGCAACATGCATGTCAAATCTTTAAATCTGAGAAACAAAAACCTCCAGCCGAATGTAGTTTAGTGAAATGAGTGTCTTAAGTATCTCTAAAATCTGAATCATGCTAGGTTTTTTCGCAGATAAATATAACTCATTTATCTACAATTAACTCTTCTACAGCTCAGTCCGAAAATCACTTCTTCATAGGTGAAATGTGCATACAACGTAGTACTTTAAATCTGAGAAACAGAAACCTCCAGCAGAATGTAGTTTAGTAAAATGAGTGTTTTAAGCAGCTCTGAAATCTGAATCAAGCTAGGGTTTTTTTTTTTTTTTTTTAAAAACCTAACTCATTTATCTACAAATAACCCTTCTATAGCTCAGTCTAGAAATCATTCCTTCATTGGTGAAATGTATGTACACCGCAGTGTTTTAAATCTGGAAAATAGAAACTTTCAGCAGAACATAGTTTAGTAAAATGAACTTTTGGAGCAGCTCAAAAATAGGAATGAGGCTATTTTTTGTGAAGAAAGCTAACTCATTTAACTTCTAAAGCTTAGTCTAAAAAGTGCTCCTTCATAGGTAAAATGCACATGCAATGGAGCACTATAAAGCTGGGACAGAGCAGTCCGAAAATATAGAAATGTCTAAGTAAAATAAATTATATACAATATTCTAGTTTTGAATTTGATCTACAATGTTCAAAAATGTAAATGAAGCTAGATTTTGTTGTACATGAAGTTAATCCAATTATATACAATGTTCTAGTTTTGAATTTGATCTACAAAGCAATTTATGATGCCCAAATAAATCAAATCAATTCAGTCGACATTGTAAAATTAATTCCTGGCAGATTGTATAACTACTTGTATGATGTGTTTATTGATGATGCTTGCTTTCCGGTACCTGTGTGGTTATGTATATCTTGTGCTATCGTCTATATGGTTATTGATATCAAATCCATGTTATAGATCTATGAGCTACATGCTATGTTTTTCTGTTGTCGCGAATTTAGTGTATTGACCATTAAAAGTTCATACCCAAGCTTTTAGTATGTTGTACGACACAATTATTGCGTCGATAGCGATTGGGTAAGTTTCCATCATAAGTATATTATAACAAAATATAATGACGGATGTATAACGTAACTTCGAAATTATAAATTAAAGTAATTAACAAACTAAACTACGGAACGAGTGACGCGAATGCGGTCCAGGATACGTACGGACTAGTTGTACTTGATCAGGAGCAGTGTATGTCAAGGATAAGTGTTGGATAGGTAAACCAGGTCACGGGGGCCAGGAGGGTAAGAAAAGTGATGTGGTGTTGAGTTGTGAAGTGGTGACTCTTGAGTATCCTTTCAGTTCTTCGTGATGAAAGGGATACGGATAAAATGTAACCACTGTAAGTATCCTTTCGGTTCTTCATGATGAAAGGGATACGCGTAGCACTTTCGGTTCTTCGTGACGAAGTAGTGATTCTTTGAGTAAACACTCCTTTCGGTTCTTCGTGACGAAGCGGTGATTCTTTGAGTAAAGACTCCTTTTGGTTTTTCGTGAGGAAATGGATGTTCTTGCACTCCGTAACGCTTTCGGTTCTTCGTGACAAAAAGGTAATTCTTTTAGTAAAGACTCCTTTCGGTTCTTCGTGAGGAAATGGATGTTCTTGTACTCTATAACGCTTTCGGTTCTTCGTGATGAAGCGGTGATTCTTTGAGTAAAGACTCATTTCGGTTCTTTATGAGGAAATGGATGTTCTTGTACTCCGTAACGCATTCTGTTCTTCATGACGAAGCGGCGATTCTTTGAGTAAAAACTCCTTTCGGTCCTTAGTGATGAAATGGATGCTCTTGCTCTCCTTAACACTTCGGTTCTTCGTGACGAAGTGGTGATTCTTTGAGTAAAGACTTCTTTCGGTTCTTCGTGAGGAAATGGATGTTCTTGCACTCCGTAACTCTTTTGATTCTTTGTGACGAAGCAGTGATTCCTTAACTGAAGACTCCTTTCAGTTCTTCATGATGAAATGGATGTTCTTGCACTCTTTAACACTTCGATTTTTCGTGATGAAGTGGTTGATGAAAGATGTTTTTGTTGATGAAAGATGGTTTGGTTAGCAAGAGATACTTTGGATTTGTAAATGACGTTAGATGTTAGAAATGAATGGTAGTTGCATTAAGAATGTCTAGACTGGTCTCCTGAATTGTTTGTATTCCTATCGAATACGTAGTCGGGTTCGCTAATAGTTATAATTCGACGGAGAGAATGTAAAGATCTTAAAAGACATGTTGAAAGGTTGTAAATGTATTCTTATTGTGTTTACTATATACGTTCCATTTGATTTAGCTTACTCTCTCAGCTTTCATAAGCTGACGACATTCATGTCGCTGGACATTCCCATGTCTAGCTTATCCCGGTAAGGAGTACTCAGGTTATGAAGCTACGTAAGAGGAAACATTGAAGAAGATTACACTGAAGATGACTATGGTTGTTCTAGTTAGAGAGAAGACTAGCAGTTATCCTCTGTAAATGTTTTTGATTATAACTAGAAGACTTAGCATGTATTTTGTAATAGTTTTGCAAGGCCAAGAGCCATAAGACTCTGATGTATTTATAATGATGTATTAACTAGCTAAGTACTTTTACTTCTATTTGTAATATATTCCAGTAAGTAAATGATGGTGTTATCCATTTATTATATCGTTTAGTTATTATTATTTGGTCATGGACAATTCGGCACTGCAACCACTCACGTGCCTCATGGTCCAAGATGAAAATTTTAAAAAATTTCCATATTTTGGCTACGCCGGGGCATGACACGTAAGATAGCCAAGTGACCCATGATATGTCCTCAACGAGCAGTGGGCAGTTATGTGGTTAACGAGCGGTGGTTGGGGATCAGTAGTAGACATTGCTAAGTCATGGCAATAGATTGATATGCTTTTGTTCCAACATTATATCCATAAAATGCGGTGGGCGATGATGTTCTTAACGATCGGGGGATGGACTGAAACGGTGTCCATGATATGCGATGGGCGGCTATGCCCTTAACAAGCGGTGGACGGAATAATGGTATATCTCTGGAGTTGAACGATGGAGTCTATTCTTTGTAGTCAACGTATGTTGGTTGTCAGTCTAAGTATAATAAGACGATAATGGTTGGTTAATGATGGGTTTGAATAAAGAGAAGATACTATCTAGTATAACTTAGCTCAAGTCGTCATAACTTGTTAATACTTTATGTAACTGGTACCTTGTTAGTTGTTATTCACTCAGCTCTTAGTAAGCTTTTACTAAGAGCTGATGCCTTTATTTCTTGGACATTCCCCATCTAGACTACCCTGATCTTAACACTGCAGGTAATGGAGCGTATGAAGATGGCTACTACCCATAGGGTGGTTAAGCAAAGGAAGGTGGCCCAACTAATGCAGAGTACCCTGTAGAGGACTACTACGCTGACGATTACATTTACGCCAGTTGAAGACAATGATGGATATTAGTTTTTATTTATGTTGTGCCTTTATTAGTACGTTTTGTAATAGGGCATATGTTTCCCTAAGAGTTTTATAGTTCTATTTCAAACTATGATGTAATAGCTAGGACGGTTGTATTATACGTAGTTTGATTAAATTACTGCTCTCCTTATTTGTTCATTGACTAGAACTGTGTGGTGAGGACAATTCAGTGACATCACCAGTCGTTCCCTATGGACCCAAAAAGGAAATTTTATTTTTCTCTATTTCTGCTGTTCTGGGGCGTGATAGGATTTTTGGTATCAGAAACTTATGTTGATACTTTTGCTCAGCATTTTAAGATCCCTAAGATATGAGCATTAAGATAACTTTGTCATTCTGATGTTAGATAGTTTCCTTATAGGTTAGCATGAATCCAAATTTCTATAAGTTTGTGGATGACTCATTTGGACGGTATAAGATTCATAGGAGCACAACAGAGCAGGCTAACCTAGAGAAATATCATAGGCATGTTTTTCAGATGGCCAGCCGTTACTTAGAGTAGAAGGTGTGGACAATCCTCTATATTGACGGATATACACACCCAACAGATATGCGCATGAATGTGTACCACTACATGAGGACCTAAGAGGCTATATACCAGGAGATGACTTGCTTGATTTTGAACAAGTTAGAGATGAACACCATTAAGTTACCAGCCATCCTCGGAGGACCTATTACGCTAGCACAAGCAGCACCACTAGCACTGATACCTGATGTATCAGTACCAGAGCCACAAGATCAGCTTGATGTGCCATAGCTAGTAGAGCCTGAGCCAGTAGAGGATGATGAGGAGCATGATGAGGATATAGATGGGAATAGGGAGGAAGAGTGTGTAGACGATGATGAGGAGCCCGAGAACGACCCAGATTAGGATCCATAGGACCCACAGCCGGCTAATATGGATATCGTAGTTGGAGAAGACATTGTTGTAGCAGAGGGAGGTGAGGACAAGGAGCCAGAGGAGGCAGTTATACCTAAGTTACTAGCAGGGTCTATAGCACAGATGGTTGTCATAGCCTAGATGACAGTATTATGGGTAGCTGAGATGGCCGCACAGCCCGATGAATTTATCATATGAGAGGCTGAGTTAAAAGATGTATAGCAATAGTCAAGGGATTCGTCACGATAGCTGTCAATGCCGCTGAGCCAGCAGTGGATGCTACAGATGAGGACGGCGATGAGGTGATGATTGACATTTGGGATATTGGGGTTATAGTAGGAGGTCTAGGTGCACCTATGGAGGATAATCCACCAGAGGAAGTAGGAGGTCTAGGTGCACCTATGGAGGATGATCCACCAGAGGAGATGGATATTGCATCTGAGGATGAGCCCCACCAGTGGGATTAGATACTAATGACTTTTGAGTCAGGATTTGGACGGTTAGATGTTGCTAGTATATATCAGGACATGTTGTCCACTTGAATTTTGAGGATTTAGAGATAGCTATTTACCATAGCTATTTCATATAGTTAGCAGCCACTAGTAGTAGTGTAGAAACCCTATTTGTTTGGCTATCAGATTTAGGAGATTCATAGCTTGGTGGTTCACAATGATCGTAAAAGACTCAAAAGGACTCCTGGAAGCCCGTTCTATCTCTCAGAATGCTCAGAATAACCAGAATGCCCCTGAAAGCCCAAAAGTTTCCAGATTCGGACTAAAAGTTCTGGAAACATGCTACGTCATAAGAAAAGTGATAAAATGAGTTTTTAAGTAAAATCGGATGAAATCGTCAGCTCCTAGATACCCCCGGAAGTCCCGGAAGTTCCCGAAAAGTCCTTGTTGACTGGTTTGACCAAGGTTTGACCAAGTTTGACCAAGTTTGACCGAAATCGTCCAAATTTACCAGAATCATTTTGGATCATGTGGAAAATATTAGAATGTGTTTTAAAAGGAAATCGAGCGAAAACGTCAGCTCCGGGGAGCTCCCAGAGGTTCCCAGAACTTCCCGGGAATCCCAAGTTTGACCAGTTTAACCAGAATTTGACTTTAGAACTGGGGCACCATAACAATTTTCAAATATTTTTCATGGATACTAGAGGTCAATAGCTTTCCAACGGTATATCGCACATAATATTCGGATTTAAAACGAGTTTATTATGAATTTCCGAAGGCAAAAAAGGCAATCAAATCAGCTTTTATCGCAAATACCGCAAAACTTTTCAAAGTGACCTATCCCCGATTTATTTTTTATGAAAATTAAACTCCATTACCTTTCCAACGGTATATCACAACCTGAATTTGGAGTTTGTATGCATTTTCTGTGAATTTCGGACGAAATAGGGCCTTTTCGCGAATACCAGAACCTCTGGGGGCCTAAACAGCATTATTTGGACGAAGGAGGAGCAGTGCCACCGCGGCACTGGCCCACTGCCGCCGCGGCACTCCCCTCCAAAATAGTGTGTTTTTGTAAATAATTTTGGGATTCCATTTTGATTAATTAAAAACCGAAACGACGTAGTTTTATGATTTCAGATGTTTGGAGCCAATAGGAATACTTCTAAAACCCCAAAACCACCCCAAGTTGGCCTGTATAAACCCCCCTTGACTTCTCATTTTGGGGGTGTCAAATGAAAGCTTAGAAAAAGTTTGGGAGAGAAAGTTGTAGAGATAAGGTTAGAATAGAGAGAAAAGAAGCTTCCTTCTTTGATTTTCAAAACAAAAGTGAGTTCTAAACTTTATTTTTACTACATTACTCCCATTTACTTCAACATTCAATACACCCAACCACCATTTTAGTGAGCATTTAAGAGAGTGGAAGCTTCTTCCTTGTCCAGTGTCATTACATATGAGTGAAACACCAAACTGCAAGTTCTATACATCATGAATATCATCTATTGATTGCTATCTATTTACTTGTTTGCTTATATAATGTTCATCTCTTCTCATCTCACTTCTTTTTATTCTAATTTATTTACTTACTACTCCATCATCATCTAAATGATGACATGAAGTTTGGGGTGAGTGAATCCTTATGGATAGTAGCTCTTGACCTCAAAAACATGTTTGACATTATACCCATCATGAAGATCTCTAAGTCTCTGTCTAACCTTTTCTGCAAATAATGGCGGAAGACCATTAATAAATCTTGCCTTCCAAAATTCATTATTTGCATCCGGTCTTTGCATCACTCTACAAATGAATATATCTTTATACCATCTGTAGTGAGTCAAAGAAGGACATCTAAGATTCATGAGTAGTTCTCTACTCCTTTCCATTCTTTGTGGATTACCACCGATAAAGTGATCGATGATAGTCTAAACTAAAGTAATAACAGCATCTGGTACCATAGTTGGTGCTCCATTTACTGTTTCTACTTTAACTTTATCTAAAATTTCATTCCGTTGGGGTGTTGTGATAACATTATCCCACCAACCTTTAAGACATCCAGAGAAACCATTTGTGATAATAATTGCAGTGTCTTTTTCAGAATTATCACAATGTTTACTCATTCCTGCCCACATGAGCATTCTATGGATGGTTTCAAAAATTTGATATTCAGTTAAACCATCAATATTCCATTCCACAACTTCTTTACCAGCATAAGAAGTCTGGTATCTAGAAAATTCTTCAAATAGAAGATCTTGAGGAGAAGGTCTATTATAGTAATGAGGAAGAGTCTCGTGATTGTATGAAATTTTATTTATTTGAGAAGGAGAATGTTCTTTAAAATTATTTTCCATAAAATGAAAATTTTCAAATAAATCTTCTTCTCCTAATATTTCTTCTTCAACAATATCTTCCGGAGTAGTACCAGGAGTTGTTGATAAAACATTTAAAGAAATACCTTGTATTTTCTTTGTTAGAAGATCTATAAAATCTTCCTCTTCCTTTTTAGTAGAAGTACGGAATTTTGCCGGTTGAAGAGCAGGTTTAAAAGTAGCTGCTTCAAATTTTGAAATATTTTTGCTACTTTCTGCTTTTTCAGGAAGACTCAAATTTTTTATGAGTTTTTCCTGATCTTCTATTTTATCTTCAATTCTGGATAATTGGGCTTCCATAGATTCTATGGAACGATTTGTCCAATTATTCTGATGAGCAAGATGACTATTGAAAATTGTATCAGCAGCTCCACCAGTTCCAGATTTACTTATATAAGCAACTGCTTCCAGATCTCTATCATTTGATCTGAAATCTATATGCATAGGAGGAGGATGTAGGCTTTCAAAGAAACCTTTATCCCCATGTAGTCTCCATTTGGTTGAACTAATGGTGTTTAAGATTTTTTGAGAAGGAAACCATTGGTTAAACCAATCAACAAACCATATAATAGTTTGCTTTTGATCTAGATCTTTATAATATAAACTTTTTATAAGATCTAAATCTTTTTTATCAAATGTCTTGAAATATTCTTGCCGGAATTCTTTATTTTTTTCCAGCATGAAATCTCTATTAATAGCATGTCTTATGAATGAATCTGGGCTAAAATCCATTTAAACATAAATAGAAGCAGAATCATCATGAGAGTATGAGGGATCAAATGGATCCTTTTTCTTTTTATTCCTTTGTTGTTCTTTAGGACCATAAACTGCCTGAGGAATATTTTGTGCAGAGTGTACAAAACCTTTTAAAATATTTTCTTTTTCTAGATTCTGGAGATGTTCCAGATCCATGTTTGGTCTTGGTTGGTCAGACATGGAATGTCTAGAAGAAGAGGGATAAGAAACTGTGTAAGGAAGTTTTGAGGGAGCAGTATTAAAACTTCTTACAGAATTAATCCTACTCAATGATAATCTACTGAACTTTTGAGGAGTAAAGGAAATTTCAATATCACCATCTTTAGTTTGGGTGATTTGATCTAATTGGGAAGAAGGAACTGGTGCTGGAGGAACAGCATTAGGAAGACACCAGTCCTCTGGGAAATTTATTTCTTCCCATTTAATTAATCTGGGAGTAGCAATATTAGTAGTAAGACAATTACTGTCTATTGCCACTGTTTTTCCCGGAATACTTTTTAATATAGCATTAGGACATAAAGTATTCATAACTTTATAGTATATTCTGTAAGTAGTATTAACAGTACTAGTACCAGGTAGGTAGTTGTACCCACTTGTTTGAATTTTTAAAGTAGTAGCTTCAAACAAATGTTTATCTTTTAAAGAGAGTGTCAGGTTAGGGTAAACATCAAAGTATACAGGACCATGACACAAACTTGTTTGTATAATACCCATAAGAGATGGTACAAAATCTGTACATCTAGCATCTCTTAGATAAGCTAAAATGGAAGCATTGAGACCAAGTAAAGTAAGAGGTTTAAAAGCAACCTGAATACATCCTATATGAATGTAACTATACTTTTCTAAACTTTTCTCAATATCTCTTAAACTTAAAAGTCTGAGAGTTTGTTCATTATTTTCAAGAACTATATCCTGTTCAACAGTTTTGATATGATCTTGAGAGAAAAAAGTGAAATTCCCACTTTTATAAATCTGTTTATTAGAAATAGATGAAATTGTCCATTGATTTAATTGTTCCGTTTGGTCAAACGCAACAAGCTCTGTATTTATAACATTGGATCTGGATCTTGAAGTTGATCCAGGTCCAGACTTGGTTGTTCTTTTGAACATATCCAAGATGAAGCTACCATGCTATGTACTATTACTCATAATGATGAAATATATAATAAATTTTTATGATAATTCTTATAGAGTCTATTCCAGTCAACAGAACATCGACCAAGACAGCCTTCCCACGGCAAACACAGGCCATTCAGTCTGCGACTAACGGAATATCCAACTCAAAAAGAATTCTCATAATAATTTACTTCTAATATTTCAAAATTATTTCAATAGTATATACCATGGTGGCTTCAGAAGATTAGCCACACATGGCTCTGATACCAAATAAAGCAGGATCTATAAAAATAGAGAATTTTATTACTTACTTGTTGGAGGAGACCACTGTTACAGAATATAAGAGAGTAGGAATAAAAGAGAGGGAGAGAGAGAGAGAAAGAGAGAGAAAGAACTAGAATGCGAGATGCCCTTCAACATAACTGAGGGTCATCTTAAATAGAAAATGAAAAGTCTACAGTTCTTCAGACAGGTAACTGTAGAAAAATAGTAAAAGATAAAAAGCAAAACACGTGTCCTAATTTAGTGGAGTCGCACCGTTTGCTCTTATCCCATTACTGTAAAGAAACCACTGGTTTTCCAAAACGGTGGGTATAAACCTGTGGGTGAATAAACGTCACTGCATGCGTAATAACTGGATTATGTCATTGCATACCTCAAAAGAAAGCCACTATTCCATTTTGTTATTTGGCTTGGTGATCTGGGATGCCGTGGCAATCATAGCATCAAATAGATCTTCCATTATTGGAACTTGGCTGGAAATGGACACTGTATCCATTTCTTCTTCATCTTCTTCATAAGGATCTTGAGCTTCTCCTGCTAAACATCCAAAGGTATTTGGCTGAGTAGTTTGGGAAGACTGTCCAGGGTCCTTAGTCTGAATATCCTGACTAATCTTTTTAGGAGCCTGGGAAGCAAGAAACTGTTCCTTAAGAGCTTCCATTACTTTAACATAAATTTCTTTATGAGAGAGGAGTGGATTATTCCCCCTAATGGAAGCGAATAAGAGTTCAAACATGTTTAAATGTGAGGCAACAGAAGAAGCTTTTGCCATAAACTCTTCAGCTTTCTTCTTTTCTTCTTCCTCAAATTTTGTAATATATGTTTTGACAGCAGGCTGGATTTTTGAAAGTGCATTTTCAATATCAAATTCAGGCCACCATTTCACCCAAAAAGTTCTTTGGAGAATAGGGAGTTTAAGAGAGTCTTCAGAAAGAATGATATCCCATTTCCAAATCCATACTAATCTAAATTCAGAAAAGAAGAATAAAGTATTTCTTCCAAAGGGGATATTGTTAAGGGATTTTCCTCTGAGGATTGGATGGTTGAGGTACCATATTTGAAAATAATCCAAAATTTTTTGAGGAACGATACCAATTTCTGGACCCATTTTTTCGCACCAATGGTAAAACCAATTGGGGAAAGTTTTAAGACTAGCCTTTATAATTTGATCATTTATAACAAAGAGCCAAGTATGACTCTTGGTAGGATTTTTATATAAAAATGCCTTATGCCAGGCTTCAACATAATCCCAATAATTATATGTTGCTCCATTTATCTTTAAAGTTCTTGCCTGAGCAGGGTTAAGGCCCCATTGATGAGCAAAAAGAACTTTAATAATATAACACTTAGAATGTGTTATAGGAGACTTTTTATCAGTTGGAACAAGATGGAAATGTTCGATTTGAACAGAACCTGTTTCCAAAAGGATTGCTTCAAATGCAAATCTAGGCTTAGATTCCTGGGTCATCCAATTATGCATATTTAAAAATCTTTCTTTAAGTCCCCAGGGATCTGGATTTACTATTTCATCATTTGAAATATCTTCTAAGACAAGAAAGGTTTCCAAAAATTGTTTTTGTTGGAAAATAACTTCTTGAATTAGGACATCCTTGGCAGAGGGTTTCTGCTGAGGATTAGCCTTATTTGGCTGGTTTGATCTTTTTTCGGATTTGAACCCTTTTGTGGGTTTTGTTGCTGGCCTTTCCCTTTGTTGGGACGCCTTTGAGGAAATTGAAATCCTCCTTTACCCGGAGGTTGCATCCTGTTTTTCCTGCAAAAATTCTCTAGTTAGAAAATCTGGTAAAGAATTTTGATCTCCTTTAATCTATTCTATGTGGAAATCAAAAGCAGATAAATCAGACTGCCATCTAGCAAAAATTTGTTTAGAAACTAAATTATTAACATCTTGCTTTAAGATATGTTTAGCAGCACTGCAATCTATACGAAGAAGAAATGCTTGGTTAAGTAAATCATCTTGGAATTTAGTGATACACTTAACTATGGAAAACATTTCTTTTTTAATAGTAGAGTAATTTAATGAAGAACTTTTCCAAATTCCTGAAGTAAATCTTAATAGTTCTTCTTTATTGGTCATAGGATTCTTTTGTTTGAGAATTCCCCCATAACCTTTATCTGAAGCATCTGTTTCAACAATTTTTTCCCATTTAGGATTTGCTAATCCTAAACATGGTAGTTGTTTAACTCTTAACTTGATTCTCTGAACGGCTTTAGTATGTTCAGATGTCCATGGCGCAGGATTCTTTTTGAGCCTTTGGTGTAAAAGAGCACAATCATGAGCCAATTTATTATAATGATCCCCTATATAATTAAGACTTCCCAAAAATCTTTGTAATTGGGTTTTTTCTTTTAATTCATCAGGGAATTTAGAAGCAAATTCAATACTTCTGTCAATAGGAATAACCTTCCCTTTATGAATATTAAAGCCAAGGAACCTTATTTGTAACTTGAAAAGTTCCATTTTTTGAGCTGAAAGTACAAGTCCATTATGAATAATAATGTCTTGCAAAGTTCTATTATGCTTAAAATGCTGTTCAATAGATGAAGAAAAAACGAGAATATCATCTATGTAAACCAAGCATAATTCAGAGAAAGGAGTAAAAATTTCATTCATAATATTTTGGAATTCTGATGGAGCATTTTTTAATCCAAAAGGCATGACATTCCATTCAAAGTGTCCAAAAGGAACTGTGAAAGCTGTCTTGTATCTATCTTCTTCTTTAATCTGGATCTGCCAATATCCAGATTTTAAATCAAATTTTGAGAAAATAGAAGCATTATAAAGCCTATCCAATAAATCTTTTTTATTTGGAATAGGATATCTAATCCATTGTAAGGTATCATTCAATGGTTTATAATTAACCATTAATCTGGGTTTGCCTCGTTCTTTTTCAGCATTTTTATTAACATAAAAAGCTGTGCAGCTCCAAGGTGAATAACTTTTCCTTATGAGCTTTTTATCTAAAAGACCCTGTATTTCTTTCTTACAGAGTTCTAATAATTCAGAATTCATCTGGCTAGGTCTAGCCTTAGTATGAATCTGTGATCTTTCATCAAATCCTTGCTTATAAGGGAGAGAAACTATATGTTTCTTTCTTTTCCAAAAAGCATTACGAATTTCACTGCAAACTTTATTTTGAAATTCCTCTTTTAATTTTATAATTTTGTTAGAATTTTTCGGTATCTTAAGTTGATGTTCCAAATTCATAATTCTAACATCTTCTAATAAAAAATCAAGATGTCTTTCTTTTAAATCTAAAAGATTTAGTTCATTGACAATTCTTGTTTCTGGTTCTTTAAGGAAGGGAAAAACCAGATCAAAATCCTTATATTTTGCATATATGCCGGTTTGGTTAACTTGTATAGGCATAATAAGCTTTAAAAAAGGAGTTCCTAAAATTACTTGTTGTTGTAAATCCTTAACAAGTAAAAATGTAGAAGAAATACAAACTCCTTCATTACAGACAAAAACATCAGAAAGTTTAAACTGGATTTTCATCCTGCTTCCACTTGCTGAAGTTAAGGACTGCATAGTTTTTTCAAAATACTTTGTAGGAACTATGCCTTCCTGGATGCAGTTTAAGTCTGCTCCACTGTCAACCAGTGCTATAGCACTTATCGTATACTCTTCTTGTATAACAAGATTTATCTTGATATACCATTTTTGAAAAGTAATTTTATTAAGGATATGCAGGTATTGTTGTCCTGTCATATCTATAGGTGTAGAAATATCTCCTGTAGGAATGTCTCCTGTATCAGGAATATTATCTCCTATACTAAGGGAAGAATTAATATTTAAATTATTAATTTTTTCTTCCATCTTTAAAAAAGCCATTTGGAGATCCTTTATATCAGATTTAACCAAATTTATCTCATGTTTAAGATCTTGTATAGAAATGGGTTTTTCAACTTTTTCCATTCTATTAAAGACTTCCTGTAAACTATATTGTTTAAATTGGTATTCTTTCTTTTCAGGAGTCTTTTTCGCATGATTAATACATAATTGTATTACTTTCACCTTAAGTTCAGGATCAGTAATATTATCAATTATATTTATCATTTCACTTTGATCTGTAGTAAGAACATTTAAAGTAAGTCCATTCATAGTGGCAATAGACTTCCAATAATCAGCATCAGGACATCCATTAACACAGGATGAAGATGGTGGATGGACTTCTTCATCTTGGGAATAGAATCCATCATCTTCAGGGAAGTCCTCTTCCTCAGATATTTCTGGAGAAGTATTTAATAAAATTTTGTAGAGTTGAGCTTTAAGACCTTCGTCCATGCTTAACTCTTCTAATTTCTTTTTAGTGGTACATTTGTTGGCCAAATGTCCTACCTTTCCACATTTCCAACAAACCCTTTTATCAGCATTAGTTGTTGTTTTCTTATTAGGCGGGTTGTTCTTTTTTGGAGGTGGTCTAAGATTTCGAGGATTAGGATTAGTATTCCTTCTCCTATTAGGGGGTGAAGGTCTCTGGGTGTTTTGCCTTGGTTTTGTAGGCATAATAGGCATATCAATACCCCATTGACCACAAAAATCTCCTAGCTCTTTTTTACCACTAAGGTATTCTTCAATCTTGACCTCAAAAACATGTTTGATAGATGATGATCATAACTTCAATACCTCTAAGGTATTCTTGAAGTTATGTTCAAAATAAAAATAAACCTCTCCAACAATCTTGGAGGTTCTTGATGATGAGTTTGAGGTTGATATTTTAAGTGGCTATAATCTACATTGAGTATTGAAAGTATGCTTTCAAATTCTACTCCAAAACCCCTCTTAAAATCCTCCTCATTTTAATCCCAAGAAAGAAAACTCTAGTTTTTCCCAAGATTTTCAAAACAGTGAGTCAAAACAGTGAGTAATCTGAGCTCAAATATTTTCATAGAACTCAATACTCAACATCATGGGTCTTCCTAACTCATTGGAGAACACCCATGATTTTTTGTTTGACTTGGAAGTACTTAGAAATGGTCCATTTGGATCCAAACATTCCTTCCAGACATTCTGTTTTTGCTGTCACATCAGCTAGGTCCACTTCCAACTCCTTTTTCAGAAACCTTTTCCAAAAGGGGTGGTCCTAACTTATTTTTCCCTTAAACTTCAATGTCTTAGGGAACTCTCTGTATAAAATGGGCCTCTAGATCATTCGTTTTTATTTTCTAAGATTTTTCAACATTTCAATCGACAGTACGGCCTCTGTTTCTGAGTGACCTCTGTTGTTCATATGATTTATCTTAATCTGTGATAGTTATTAAGCATTGGATTTTTGGGTTGTATTCTATACACAATAAGGAAGATCTCCATTAAAAATCATGCATTGAAAACATTTCTAACCCCTCTTTTCAATTTCCAAAAGATCATGTTACTGTTCTCTCCACTATTCACAGCAAGCACATTTTAACTATCATTCTTTGATTTGATACTTATATGCATTCCAAATTAGCTCATGTCTTAGGAAGTAGTTCATACTACATTTGTAAATTTCTCATAATGATTCCATTCATTCATTCATACATATATTAGACTTATAAGTCATTATAGAAATCCATGAACACAAAGCTCACTACAACCTTTACACATTATAGATACATACATTGCATTCATGCAAAGATGTGGGGCTTTTATGTGTCCTAATCTAAGAAGATTATAAGGAATGATCATGATCACACATTCATGCTTCCCCTCGATCTAATCATCCTTTCTCATCCGTCCCGGGGATTGAGAGATCTTCTCTTCCCAAAGAATAACATGCATCATTCTAGCTTGCTAAGCATATTTGTTTTCTTTGATTTATTTATTTCAAGAACAATTCATGCCCCCTTTAGATTAGGAAACTTGATTAATTGATATATGATTAGACGATTTTTTCTAGGTTTATTTGTGTGATCTTTCACTTTTGAATTGTATGACATTTGGCTAAGATCTTATGAATGATATCTTATCTTTTGATCTTCCATTTCAAGATTCTTATGTAATATAATATACTATCATAATAGTAATTGCCGAACCACACATAGTATAAGATGATTATTCGGATGCTAATTGAGGCCCATCGAGAGACGGGGCGAGTTGAGGGTGTTTTAGTCGTGACAAAGGCTCCTTCCTCTCTCGTACCAAAACCCCGAGCCAAGTTCTTTGGTTATGAAGGGCCGGTGCCCTTTATCTGTTTGGGTGAGTCAAAATTAGGTTTCTTGGTTCCTTAAAGACCAAGTGGCGACTCTGTATCTGTTTTCGAAAGACCTTCTTTTCTTCAAAATCAACCTCTTGTTTTCTTTCAAAACAAAGGAAAATCAATTCCGAAACCCCAGAAATAACAGGAAAAACCAGGAGTGGACGACGAATTCCTCGTGTCCACAATCTGGCGACTCCACTGGGGACTTTTTTAAAAAAAATAATATAGAGGTTTGACTCATAAGAAGCATCCTTAAAATCATCTTTTTACTGTGTTTGGTTCACCACATTGCACTTCTGCATCTCCCCTTTGACTTTGTCTGAAACGCGGCGCTGACATTGTTCAGGTCTTGCTGTGCCAGGGCACAGGTCACCGTTGATACTGTACCTTCCAAGGTATATCAAAAAGAGTAAAAACCTCCGTACTGTCTCTCTGACAGTATATTGGAACTCTCGTCAACGGACTCTCTTTGACTAACCCAGCCTTTGCATATAGATTCCTGTAGAACCTTTCATAGGACTGTTAATTTATCTTTCCAAATAGGACAATGTGGTATAACTGCTGTATGCCCTGATGGGATTACTTGTGCAGTGTAGACGCTTATGTGGCATAGAACAGAACCTATTTCTTATGATCTCCAAGGCAATCACTCACATGTGATCACATTGAGTTAACCTGCCTAGGCACCATGACAAGGATGTCTGCTCCATGCTCACAAAGATATACACCGCAAACCTTATTTGTCGGTCCTAAGACATAGGAGTATGAAAACCTGCTAGACAGTATGATCATTATAACCATATTAACCAGTTTCTTCCAGAAACTCTGTCCAGATATCCCAGATATAACCATATTAACCAGTTTCTCCCAGAAACTCTGTCCAGATATCCCAGATATAACCATATTAACCAGTTTCTCCCAGAAACTCTGTCCAGATGTCCCAGATATAACCATATTAACCAGTTTCTCCCAGAAACTTCATCCAAATTTCCTAAAAAATACCCAAACTCCCTGTTTCTCCCAAAAACTCTATCCAAAATTCCTGAAGTATCTCGAAAATCCCTGTTATCCCTTGGTGATCATACTGGAAAGTAAAGTTAGCACACTCTGTCTGGCTAGGACCTTATTTATTTAACTGCTATCTGTTAGAAGTAAGAGCATCATATAGATTAGGGCTTACATCCGCGTGCTTGTCTCACATGCATACACCATCCCCATCAATCTGCACATACTGTCTCGAGTTAGTCCACGTTTGTTAAACATCACTGTCTTTGTATGTCTAAAGTCATCACTGTCAAGATCTAATCTCGTCCTCTCAAAATCTGTCAGGTCAGTATAGATTCCCAAGGTCAGTAGTCAGGGTCCTCTTCGTAGGTCAGGAGTTCGAATAATCGATTGATCAGAATCAGTCTGACAGCTTACTTCAGCATGAATCGAGAAGAGTTGGAAAACAAGGTTACCGAGTTGGGAGCAACCATAAGCCAGCAGTCCGACAGCCTAGCCCAAGTTCTGAAGTTTATGGAAGAATTGAAGCAGCGGCGGCCGCAACCTCCACCCGGGTTTCCACCACCGGAGTTTGAACCACCCCCACCTGAGAATAATGGAGAAGATGACTGGTTTCAAGGGGTCCCATCGTTCGCATATGAGAAGAAGCTCCAAGAAAAGATGGATAAGGTTGACAAGCTAGAAAGTGTGCTGGGAAAAAGCAAAGGACTTGATGATTACATGCTGGACTTAGAAGGCCTCTTTGAGCCAGTTAAGCTGTAACTGCCAGAGAATTTCAAGATGCCTGCCATCGACCATTTTGACGGAACTGGGAATCCGAAAAGTCATATGAAGCTATGTATGAGTATCTTTCAGTCCATGGGTTGTACCCACGAGCACATTGCGATGTTGTTCCCGCAAACTCTTGCAAAGTCTGAACTATCATTGTTCCTAACCTTGGAGGCCTCAAAAATCCGGGCATGGGAAGACATTGTTCAAGTCTTCGTCGATCATTACTCCTATAATCAAGAGCTGGATGTCACCATCAAGGATTTGGAAACAACCCGGCAGAACAACAATGAATCCTTTGTTGCATTTCTGAGCAGATGGAGGAACAAGGTAGCCCAAACGACCCACCGGCCGTTTGAGAAGGAATAAGTGAGGATGCTAATCCAAAATCTGCAACCGCTCTACCATGAAAAGCTGTTTTACCAGTCCATCTCCACCTTTGAGGAATTGTTTGAAGTTGGAACTCGAATTGAAGACTCTATCAGAGAAGGAAAGATCAAAAAGGAAGAGCCTCCGAGCCAGTCAAGAAGGCCCAACTATTCCCGAAGTCCCCCGGATGTCAATGCCCTTAGCAGCCAACCCATGGTGTACCCTCCTAGGCCATACCAACCTCTCAACCAAGCCAACACTTCCAGTCGCCCTTTCCAGAAAAAGCCCCCTCGTAACTTCGCCAAGCTAGAGATCTCCCTCTCCTCAGCCTTAGATCGTCTCCTCAAGAAGGGCCACCTCCAACTACTCCAACCACGAAACACCCCGCTCCTGCCAAACTGCGATATGTCCAAACGGTGTACCTACCACCAAGTCCCGGGCCACAACACTGATGATTGCGTGCGCCTCCGCCATGATATTCAAGACCTCATTGACCAGAACATCATCGAGCCACCACCAAAGCAGCCCCATATCACCCAAAATCCTCTACCAAACCACCAAAATGTCAACCTCATTGAGTCCAACCCTGTATCCTTCAACCCTGCTACTTATATCACCCCCTAGGACAACCCTTACCGCTCATTGACATCCCGGACTCTGTGGGAATTCATCTGATTGAAGGGGAGAATGACGAGTGGCAGCAACAGCTACACGATGAGCAAGACTTGTTCTTTCTAGAAGAGCATGATCTAGGGGTGGTGGACCTCAAATGGTATGACCCCAATAATGAAAGTGATGCTTCCATCTAGGATGAGCCAGAAAAACCTTTTGTAGGGACAGACTACGATTGGTTCAAAAACGATGGGACTGTAGAAGGGCCTACTCTTGCTGAAATTGATCATCTGACTAGGTCAGGCCGTCACTACCAGCCTCTGCAGCCTAATACTGAAGCCGTCGAGAAGGGTCCAGTTAAAGACAAAGGGAAGGGTAAGATGGATGAGATCATCGAAGAAGATAATGAATTAATAAAACAGCTGAAGAAAACCCAAGCACATCTCTCAATGTGGGACATCATGGTGACGTCCTACAAGCATAGGCAAGCTGTGTTGAACGCCCTGGCTGGAATAGAGGTCCCCATTGATGCCGCACTGAAGGACATGGTGGCTTTCTTGGGCGCACTTACCCCCGACCCAATTATTACATTTTCTGATAAAGACCTGCCACCAGAAGGATCCGCACATAACAAAGTATTGTATATCACTGTTGGATGTAAGGGACAACAGGTGCCATTTTATCTAGTCGATACGGGCTCTATCTTAAATGTCTGTGCCCTAAGGACTGCCACCGCCTTGGGGGTCAATGTCCTTGACATCACACCATCTGTGCAATCTGTGAGGGCCTATGATAACACCAGGAGAAATGTGATGGGAATCGTTTCTCTCCAAATCCGAGTAGGATCTTTGGTGAGCACCAAAGTCTTTCAGTTCATGGACATACCTGCCTCATTCAACTTGTTGATGGGAAGGCCCTGGTTGCATGTCAACAAAGCCGTATCGTCCACTGTGCATCAAATGATCAAGTACATCCATGAGAAGGAAGTGATAATCATTCTCGGTAATAGTTGGGGTAATGAAGCTTTCCCGAACTACGCTCCCATCTTTGAAATCCAAATACCTGAGCTAGAAGAAGGAGAAATTGGGGGATTCTTCATGGAAGAAGTCCACATGATCAATGATGAAGACAGGTTCCCCGAGATCCACTCTGCGATTGTCAACATCGTCAGTAAAATGAACTACACCCCTGGTATGGGATTGGGCCGACGCCAGCAAGGGATTCGAGAGTTCTCTCAGATCAAAGGACAGCAAGGCACTTTTGGACTGGGGTACAAGCCCACTGAAGAAGACATCGAGATACAGAGGCCATGGAAGAAAAGAGTGAGGAGTCTCCCGCCATACCGCTAAACCTTGAATGGACAATTCATCAAAGAAGGGGATGATTTCCCCTATTTTGGGTTCCCTGAACCTTGGATCCATCAAGCCACTGGAAAAAGGTACCCCGGGCTGGAAATTTTTACTGACTGTGAAAAACCCCCCTATCAAGATCCGTTCTATCCGAAAGAAGCTGTCAAAATCCCAGAGGAGGATTGGTTGAAATACCTAGATACTGAAGCCATCGGGAAAATGTGGGAAGAGTTCGTTGAAGAGAAAGAAGGAAAGAGGGCCGAGAGCCAAGATGATCAGATCAAGTCAACTGAGGAGGGTCTGAGCAACCAGGCTGTAGAGTCATCTGTCTGTGTCTCCCAATCCCCTATTTTCCCAGAGTCTGTACTTCCAATTATCGAGTCTGTATCAAAGTCGGCTGCTGTAAGTCCACCACTGTCTAATGTAATCACTCCACCTGTCATGAATGAAATGAAAGACGATTCTGTTTATTCCTCTGTGTCTAATACCAGTGAATGCACAGATCCCTCCAAGGATCTCCCAAATGAACTTAAGCAACTAATTAAAAAACCACCTGCTTGTGAAATAATCGAAGATACTTTATCGGTTAATCTAGGTGAAATAGATAATCCACAAATTATGCAAATTGGCTCAGCCCTTAATAAAGAAGAAAAAGAAAAACTGACTCTCTTGCTAAAAGAATTCAAAGATGTTTTTGCTTGGTCTTACGAGGACATGCCTGGGGTCGATCCCGATATTGTCCAACATCATATTCCCCTCCTTCCTAACTCTAAACCTGTCAAGCAGAAACTGAGGCGCATGAGGCCGGAGTGGGCACTCAAGGTTAAAGAAGAAGTGGAAAAGCAGTTCAAAGCAGGGTTCATCATTGTCACTGAATATCTGAATGGGTTGCCAACATCGTGCCAGTCCCAAAGAAAGATGGAAAAGTTCGTGTGTACGTCGACTTCAGTGATCTAAACAAAGCCAGTCGCAAGGATGACTTCCCGCTTCCCCACTGACACGACTATTTTTCTGTGTGCTCTTGTGTGCTATACCCAAGTGTAGGTAATCGTGTAAGTAGTAAACTGGATTAAGTCCAGGTCGATCCCACAAGGAAGGTTTAGAATTGAGTTACCTAGATTAGACTCTAAAAGTAAAGAAGATTCAATGTTTTAAAAGAAATGTAGAACACAAAGTTCTACAATTAACAACTACTACAATCAAAAGCAACTAAATTAAATTAACTAACAATTAACTATTTAACTAAAGCGAGATCTTAAAAACAGTTTTACTTAATAAAAGGAAGTGTTGGGATCACGTGAATCCACTGTGACCTAGCCGTCTACCATGCAATTGTAGTTTAAGCTCAATGGAGTACATCTTCTACAATATTTCGTACTTCTCTAAGGATCTAGAATCAATAGCCCTTTCATGACCGGGGCTATATCATCTCAATTAAGTTTGAAATACATGAAAGGGGTTTAATTCAATAGTTAAGACTTGCACCTTCAATGGTGTTAGCATTGAGGGTGGTTTGCAAAATGTATTGAAAGAAAATGCCTTAAGGCCTTAAGTTCAAAGACTGCTTTGACAAACTGAGCATTTGGGGACAGTTTGATAATAACTCCTTAAACAGAAAGTCTTGGAATACTGTATTGGATGTTCTCAAGAATTTGACTGTTCGATCGATCGATGCGCTTTCGATCAATCGACAATCACCATCTCTCAATCGATCGAAATGTCTTCGATCGATCGACTAAATCTCTGCACTGATCAATCAAAATAACTTCGATCGATCGAACACAGGTATTATTCTGGTGCATGGCAGAGGCCTGAAATTATAGTTTCATCGCGATTTCCCAACCTCGGACTACTCAAACATGGTCTGGAGTGTCCCAGATGCGTTCTTAACGTAAAAAGTCATTAAGGTGTCGTTTGGTTGTGAGCTTTTCATTAAAACTATAAAAAAATTGAGATTTTAACGTATCTAGCATAAACAAATAGTAAGATTAACACTAAACCACGATTAGCTAAGTACGGTATGTAAATAAACAATCACTAAGTAACCTGGAATGAAGAACTCGTATTAAACCACCAGAAAATCCCAACTATCAATGTAAAACCTTGATTAATAACCTACACCACAAGAACAAGCTCTCCTCTCTCTATGAAAACTGATACAAAGTAAAGTGGGCGTCCCTCTGGATGCGTACAAAATGAGTTTAAATAGTAGAAACTTCATGCTAGGGTTAAAAATCACGTCTTTTGCTGCGTGCGCGTATTCTGCTAAAAGGCATGTTCGATCGATTGAAAAATTCTCGATCGATTGAACTTCTGAATTATTCGATCGCTTGAGACAGGTTGGATCGATCGAATACTCGATCGCTTGAGAAGACCTCGATCGATCGAGCTTCAGTTTTCAACTTTGAATTGTCTTCATTAAAGCCAATCACTCCCTTTTATCCTGCCCAATCAATTATTCACACAGCGATAGTAATCTGCAAAAATCATAGCTAAAACACACAACTTATCATAGATTAATCATAATGTGTAGAAATTGACGTTGTAATCCAAATCGCAGATAAATGAGAGAATTGTGAACTAAATTAATGTATTTCCTTCTTTTAGCGTGGTTGTATTTTACAAATACCCCCGCTTGTCACAATCCCCAACTAGCGAATTGCTAGTCCCTTAGCAATAAAGCGAAAATAAAACAAGCTAACTACTACTACAACAACTAAAAAAAAAAAAAAAAACTAAAGCAATCTAATCTAATTAGAAAGAGACACTACCTAACTCACTTTCACAGGAATCGCGGTTGCATTTAGCAAATGCAACAAGCCGTTAAACCCCTAGGTTCCCCTAGTGGACGAGTGTTGTCTCGTGAGGGTTTACAGTGAATATACCCACAAAATTCTCTGATTAAACTCAAAAAGATATAGAATAACTTTTAAACATTCCTCTTTTCGACTATCAATTTTAGCTCTACAAAACATATCACCCTCATACAAACCATGAAGAAATCCACGTGTTCCTCCTGACACCGAGATAAATATACATATGCATTTCATTCATGTATCCGTGTGTGTATGAAATCAACAACCATGCATTCAACTTAGTTTAGAGTTGTTTAGACTATCATACCCTTGGAATTCGTAGTTTCAACTCAATTTTCACATGGGTTTGCACTCAAAAATGAACATCTCACAGAAACTGGTTGAATAATGATCGCTCATGGTGTGAAAGCTTTGATAAGAGTGATGTTCTGGCTACTAGTGTTTCACACCTAACTCGATAAAGGACGAACATTTAGAGTGTATAATCTCATGAAAAGAATACCACTTACTAGAGGAGCGAAATACCATGGATACTCAAATTACACATTCATATTCAAACTAAGTTGTTAAAAATCATTAAGACTTTGACTTTTCGGCATTCATCTAGTAGGATAGAGATAAGAGGGGCGAGATGTGCACATCCTTAGCATGTGATAGAGACTAATTTATTTCTTCTTTATTCCAATCATCCTCTATTCTCATATACATTTATTTCTTTTTACTCCTCCTTCCTTCCTTTTCTCTTTTTTTTTTTTTTTTTATCACATTAGATGTGCAATCGAATTTGTAGAGCTTCAAGTATCAGATGAAGGGTTTTTCATAAGCTTTCATATTGGCAATATTTCATTGGTGTGGGGTTAAGGGATTCTTGGATGCTGATACAGGTATATGAAAAAGGTAAGGAATGAATAACGATGGCTTAAATAATTTTTCTTAACTTCTTAGTTTTAGCACTTCAGTGTTCATTGAGTTTTAATTGGTAAGTCCTGAACGTTCTCCTCTAATAAACAGCCTAGATGAAGAATTTGAGACTATTCAACGAATTTAAAGTATATTCAAGAAGAACAATTCGAATTTATTGTGATAAGTCCCTCAGAATTGGAGTTTGGGCTCAACAGCTCACTAAGGGTCATTAGTTTCCACTATTTATTCCTTAAAACATAACAGTCGTACTACTCTTATTTAAGTTTTCAGCATAGCTATTAATGCGTGCAAATGAATGTTGGATACTAGAATGGTCAACATATACATTCGTCTTAGTGACATTAGAAAAACGCGTGAATGTAATTCATAAAAGGATGAGATTAACATGAATGTATCATCGCTTGATAACAGCTAAACAGAAGTGAACATTTTAAAATATTCTACCAATTTAATTCAAAAATTTTGTTAACAGTTTGAAACTTTTTTTTTTTTGAAAAGAAAATTTTTATATTGTCAACTTTAATAAAAATGGAGATTGTATGATGTTTGCAATAGAAAGAGCGATCCGGATTGCTAAGTAAATGCTATGCACAGGTGATTATCTATCTATATCCCACCCCCAACTGAAAATAGCGATGACCTCAGAAGTGGATTTTCAAAAATAAATAGAGAGATAGCACCTGAAATAGTATCAATAACTGCAAGCGTAACAATCCGTAAAGAAACATACATTCTCCAAGCAACCAAGATCAAACGAAAGATATACAAACGGAAAATAATCATATGATCTATAAATAATAACAAAAACATCACTGGAAAGATAAGACAATAAAAATGACAGAGCAGTGATAATAAAATGCACACAACCAAACCAACCAACAAAAATAAATATCCACATAGAGTACCAAAGTACTACAGTCATAAGAGGAGAGCAGAGAGATAGAAATAAGAAAAAGAAAAAAAACAACAAAACTCTCCAAACACTCCCAACAACAATATCTAAACATCATTCGCGACATCGGATAATATCTCTATCGGCGCATCGGGGGTATCCTCAACTCCACCCTTAGCAACAGTACTAGCCATCGCCGGGTCACTCTCAGTCATGACTGGAGGTGGTGGAAGTGGGGGCTCCATAGAAGGTGGTGCCGCTGAGGACGATGGTGCAGCAGGATCAGCAGGTGGCGGTGGGGGATCAGCTGTGGATGGATCGGCGGTGGGATGTGCAGTAGGGGGAGTAGTGGTAGATGGGGGAGTACGTAATGACTGGTCAACCCCCAATTGAATAAGAATGGCCTCGAGCAATGTCGTCATGTGGTCCACCCGGCCCTCGAGTCTGATCCGCGCCTCTCTCTCCTCCAGTAATAACTCATGAACAGTCGGGAGAGGCATGGATGACGAAGACTCTCCCTGGGCCTGAGTTTGAGCCTGAGATCGCTGTCTCAGCTCAAACTGTGCAACCTCCACCAGAGGATCAACCTCATCATCAGAATCAAGCTCCTCAGCCTCTGTCGGCGTCCCTGAAGCTGCACCCTCAGTATCAGTGCCATCAGCTCTCCTCCTCTTCTGACCAACCTTCGCTTTCCCTTTACCCTTCCTTTTTCTCTTTTGCGCATCCGATTGGTGAGAAGCTGTCTCGCCAAACCGACTGCGAGCCTGAGAGTATGCATCATCAGGTAAGGGAACGAGGCCAGCCTGCTCGATCACCCTGTGAATGGCCCAAGCACCTTTCAGGTGCTTCTTGGCAGCAATGTAGCGAGTAGGATGCCTCATGAAGTCAATATATAGGCGCGGCAAACAGACTGGTAACCCCGTCCTTATGGCATATAACACGTGTGCATACCAGGGTGCAATCTTCTCCCGGTAGGAGGTCACCAATAGACAGTTGCTTAGGGCAAGGTGTAGCATGTGATAATTATTGGTTAGATAAACATCGGCAATAAAGGTTGTACTATCCCAGCTCGGTAATGCACCCCCAGTGAGCTCTCTGATGACAGTAGTCGGTGAGAGCACTGGAGTGCCAGCACGGTGCGAGCATACACACTCATGCACCTCCGGGACTCCAAGAACAGCTGAGACGGTGGCTGGACTGAACACAATCTCCCGGCCGCGAAAGAATGATCGGAGTGTGAATGCGGCATCGGGATCTCGGATCATCGTCGCACAAGCCGCGCGAATCCATGAGAGATTCACTCTCTTTGCCTGAGAGAGCAAATCGTACCAATGTGGTATGGCTCGGAGGCGGGTGAGATACCAAGGAGCAGTGAGCCATGCCGTCTCAAGTGGTCGCTCAAGCATGACCTTTCTGGCCTGGAAATAGTGTGTGAACCACTGGCAGTCGGGGGTGTACCGGAAGCCGTGATGCGGGACCGGGTCAGGAATGGTGAGGTCAAAGGGCTTCTCCCTGTGATACCCTGTAGTAGGGTTCATTGCGAAGATCCTGAAATGGAAAAGGAAAAGAAACAATAAATAAAAACAGAAAACTGCCACTGCCATAGTTCGAGCGATCGAACTTGTATCGAGCGATCGAACAAAGCGAATCTTCGATCGTTCGAATATTCTCGATCGATCGAGCACAGAGATGCGGCAGCAACGATAACACGAACGGAAAAAAAACGGAAAACAAAGAAACAAGGTATAAAACTAAAAGATAAATGGTCAAATGACCAATGGAAGGCACCCTCATGAAATTCGAACGAAAATGGAAAGAGGGGGGTGACTCGTGGCCTTACCTCAGGATATGTGTGCCGGGGGGTGATGGTGATGAAGATGATGATTCGGGGATGGGAGGGGCTCCTTGCCTCTGCGTGTGTGGTAGGAGGAAGGAAGGAAGAGTAAGAATTGCCCCCGAGTGCTCTTCTCTGTCGCCGATCGCTTGAGAATGAGGGAGACGAAGAGAACTGATGAAGTGTACGCTGGACAACTCATTTAAATACAATCTCGATCGATCGAGGTTGTTCGATGATCGAACGTTCGATCGATTGAGACTTTTTCAAGCACTCGAGGATGTGACATCATCGATCGATCGAGTAATGATCGATCGATTGAATCCGAAAATTAAAAGATATCACAGAATGAATAAACTATGCACCCCCAACTAGCCAACATTATTCTGGACATACATGGAAATGATAAAAACAATGTATTGGCAGGACATGTAAGCCAAAAACTCATCCTCATAATAGAAAATTGCAATTTTTATTTAAACAAACCTTTATAATACATCCATATTGCAACATTATTGCCCCCAACTGGTATTCAAGGCCTTATTTAATTAAAGAAAACGAAAACAAAACTAGAACTAATAATATTTTTGTGTAGGATTACACTTCAATTGCTAAAAACTAATGAAAAGACGAAGCACAATTGAAGTGGGACACTAATCATCTAGCAAGACGATTCCTTCTTCCACCATTGCTTCATTCCCCGCTAAATCTTAGCCTGTGGAGTCCAAACAGGATGATTCCCTTTCCCAGAACAGTCGGAAAGCAACCAGGATATCATCGAGCAAGTTTGAACTCTCTAAGGAATTGGCAGCCCATGCAAGAGGTGATCCCGTTGGAGATATGGATAATGGAGTGGAATTGTGCAACTGACTTTCCTCTTGCGGTGGAGTGCCTGGGGGTCTTATGTATGGTCCAAAGCCATGAACCATCTGATGTGGAAGGTAAAGAGGCGGGAACAGTGGTTGCATAGTGCCAATCCTGACAAAGGAAAAAAAAAAAAACCAAATGAAAACAACAAAAAGAAAAGGAATTAAATAAGAACTAAAGAAACCGACAACAGAAAGAAATAACTAAATAAAGAAAACAAGAGAAAGACAAGGGACAACGAATTAACCTCACTATTGGCATGAGACACCCATGTGCACTAGCAGGTAACGGGCACTGGAGCTGGAATAGCAAATAGCTCAGGTGCACATAAATGTAAGGAACAGCCGCGATGACAAGGAAGTCATCGACAAAAGTGAAAACCGCATTGTGGCGTTCGGGCACCACATCTTGGAGGTCCTCTTCGTCCCATATTTCCCACATGGAGTCATTTTCCCATTGCTCCAATAGTGCGTCATCCACTTCTCCAACAGCGTACCCTTCAGGCTCGCCTTCCTCTCCAGAGAGGTCCATATGCATGAATGGGTTAATTTGGAGGAGGGCAGGATCATAAAGAATGTATCCATAGGTCAGGTCCACCACATCATCTGCCCCTGGTCCTTGGTAAGGAGATAAGCAGAACGCTATCTCATCAACAGTCCACGGTGGGTTCTGGTATTCATAATCAGCCCATGACCCTATAGAATGGATATCATCATCTCTCATATTGAAAAGCCTGCATAGGGTAGGTCATATGAAACAGCAGATTAGAATCAAAATCACTTGTAGAGAAAGATAGACAGAGTTAAAAATTGAAAAACAACAAAAGTAAAAGACATACAACAACAATGTGAAGAAACGCTTAACGTTTGAGATCAAGAGTAGTTGGGTTCATCCAGTTGGATGAACTCAGCCTCTGTTTGGAAATTCTCCAAGAACGGTTTTAGCCTTTGGCCATTGACCTTGAAAATTGCATCGTTCTTAGGGTTTATTAGCTCGACCTCCCCATGTGGAAAGACAGATTTGACTATGAATGGTCCTGTCCACCAAGATCGGAGTTTGCCTGGGAAGAGGTGGAGGCGAGAGTCGTACAGCAAGACTTTCTTCCCCGGCTCGAATGATTTACGACAAATTGTTCTATCGTGGCGAGCCTTCAACCTTTCCTTATGTAATCGAGCATTGTCGTATGCATCTCGACGTATTTCTTCCAATTCAGCCAATTGGAGTTTTCGAAGATGCCCTCCCTCTTTAATGTCAAAGTTCAATGAGCGTGTCGCCCAATAAGCTTTGTGTTCGATTTCAACAGGGAGGTGACATGCTTTTCCGTAAACTAGCCTATACGGAGACATCCCCAGATTCATTTTGAAAGCCGTGCGGTAAGCCCATAATGCATCAGTCAGTTTGTAAGCCCAATCCTTCCTGTTGAAACTAACAGTCTTTTCGAGAATATGCTTGATTTCTTGGTTAGCTAACACTGCTTGCCCGTTTGTTTGTGGATGGTAGGCGAGATCGATTTTGTGACTGACCCCATATTTCTTAAGTAGTGACTCCAAAGGCCTATTGCAGAAATGCTTGCCTTGGTCACTTATTAGGGCTTTTGGGGTCCCAAAACGCGATAAGATATGTTCCTTAAGGAAGGACATAACTGTTTTGTGGTCATTGAGTCTTGTTGCGATTGCTTCCACCCATTTTGACACATACTCCACAACTAGGAGTATGTGTTCACAATTATTTGATTTAGGGAACGGGCCCATGAAGTCTATGCCCCAACAATCAAATATTTCAATCGTGATAATAGGGGTTAAGGGCATGGAGTTCCTTTTTGAAATTATACCAAGCTGTTGACAGCGTTGGCACGTTTTGCAGAAAGCGTAGGCATCCTTGAACAAGGTGGGCCAGTAGAAACTGCTATGTAGAACTTTTTGCGCGGTCTTTTGTGATGCGAAATGGCCACCGCATGCCTCAGAATGGCATTATGCTAAAATGACGGTTATATCCTCGTTTGGGACGCAACGTCTGATGACCTGATCAGCACAATACTTGAATAAGTACGGGTCATCGAAGAAAAAATGACGTGCGAAAAAGAGGAACCGCTTCCTATCTGGTTTGGACCAATGACTTGGGGTTTTTCCCGTGGCAAGATAATTTACTATATCAGCATACCAGGGCAAACCCACAACAGTCATTAGCTGCTCGTCTGGGAATTCATCTTTTATCGGTGTGGGTTCAGTGTTGTCAACAAAAGTTAACCGAGATAAATGGTCGGCGACCACATTCTCTACTCCCTTTTTATCTTTGATCGTTATATCAAATTCTTGGAGTAGGAGTATCCAACGGATAAGCCTTTGTTTCGTATCTTTTTTAGACAGCAGGTACTTGAGAGCCGAATGGTCCGTAAAACAGACGATTGGAGACCCTATCAGATATGACCTGAACTTGTCCAAAGCGAATACTATTGCAAGGAGCTCTTTTTCAGTAGTTGTATAGTTCATTTGAGCCTCGTTAAGTGTTCAACTGGCGTAATAGATTATATAAGGCTTATTATCCTTCCTCTGTCCTAGGACTGCACCAATGGCGTAGTCAATAGCATCGCACATTAGTTCGAAAGGCAAACCCCAGTCGGGTGCCTGGATTATCGGTGCGGAGGTAAGGTGTTCTTTTAGTGCGTCAAAATATGTTTGACAGTTTTTCGACCATTCGAATGGTGTGTCTTTGACTAAGAGTTGACACAATGGTCGGGAGATCGCACTAAAGTTTTGGATAAAGCGACGATAAAATCCCGCATGCCCCAGAAAAGATCGAATATCTTTGACTGTCCGAGGGACAAGTAGATTCGAGATTATATCGATTTTAGCTTTATCAACCTGGATACCTTTATCAGAAATGATGTGGCCGAGGACAATTCCCTTAGTCACCATGAAGTGACACTTTTCCCAATTTAGTACTAGGTGTTTGTCCTCGCATCTTGCTAGCACACGTTCGAGGTTGTCTAAGCAATTTTTGAAACTATGGCCAAACACAGAAAAGTCGTCCATAAAGACTTCGAGTATTTGTTCGACCATATCGCTGAATGTGCTCAACATGCACCGCTGAAAAGTAGCAGGTGCATTACATAAGCCAAATGGCATACGACGGTAAGCGAAAGTACCGAATAGACACGTGAACGAAGTCTTCTCCTGATCTTCAGGAGCGATTTCAATTTGGTTATACCCACTGTATCCATCCAAGAAGCAGTAGTACTTGTGACTAGCTACTCGTTCTAGCATTTGATCCATGAAGGGTAAGGGAAAATGGTCTTTTCGGGTCACGGTGTTCAGTTTTCGGTAATCAATCCTCCATCCAGTGGGAATGCGTGTTGATACTAATTCACCATCTACCGTTATGCCTGCCTTCTTTGGCACTACCTCGGTTGGACTAACCCAAGGGCTGTCAGATATTGGATATATGATCCCAACATCAAGTAGTTTTAGAACTTCCTTTTTGACTACTACTTTCATGTTAGGATTCAGATGCCTTTGCATTTGTCGCGAAGGTTTAGCGTCTTCCTCCAAATATATCTTATGGGAGCACACAGATGGGCTTATGCCTTTGAGGTCGGCAATAGTCCATCCTAATGCTCCCTTATGTTGTTTTAACACCTCAATTAACCTATCCTCTTGTTCAGAATTTAAAGTAGATGAGATTATGACAGGATAAGTCTTCTCAGTCTCTAGAAAGGTGTACTTGAGCTCTTTTGGAAGCTCCTTTAATTCCAATTCGGGAAATTGCATGTTCGAGGGCATGACTAGCTTTGTTTTAGGAGGTAGTGGTTCATATGGTGTTACCCACATGCATTCAGCTCTATCCTCCTCTAGTGTATCCAACATGAGGCAAGTGTGATTTAAAGCAGCATCCAATGGAGTAGACTCTTTAGGTTGATAGATAGCATCAAATTGTGACACGACTACCTCCAAAGGATCTTTAAAATCAACGAAATCAGCCTCATCTTCGATGACCGTGTTGATGTAATTCACTTCCTCATCATCATCGTATTCTTCAGGTCGGGGATTTCAGAAAATTTTAACATTTAACGTCATATTTCCGAATACGATGGTCATTATACCACTTCTCACCTTGATTGTGGCATCTATTGTGTTTAGGAACGGACGTCCAAAAATAACCGGGATTTGTGAGCCTGGGTTGGACACAGGATCGGTGTCTACGATGACAAAATCGACCGGGAAGACAAATGAGTCTATTTGAACGAGGACGTCTTCCAAAACTCCTCTTGGGTATTTAACAGACCTATCTGCCAATTGCAATGCAACTCGGGTGTGTTTGTATTCACCTAGCCCTAGTTGTTTGTAAACCGAGTATGGCAGAAGATTTACGCTAGCTCCTAAATCGAGGAGTGCATTATCTATCTTTTGATTCCCAATTTGACATGAGATAGTGGAAGTGCCGGGGTCTTTGAGTTTAGGAGGCAATTCATTTTGGATAATTGCACTTGCTTGGCAAGCGACGTAAGCGTGTTTCTTCACACTTTGCCTCCTTTTGACCGTACATAAATCTTTAAGATACTTAGCGTAGGCCGGCACTTGTTTTATAGCATCGAGGAGTGGGAGATTGATTTTTACTTGTTTGAATAATTCCAAAAACTCCTGATTCTTTGCCTCATTTTTAGGTTTCTTTAACCTTTGAGGGTAAGGCGCGGGGAAAGGGCATTTTGGTACTTCATCGTTAATGGGTTCCTTTCCGAGCCTTCTCTTAACTTCTTCCACTTCTTTAGAAGCTTCAGTATTCATTTCTAATGGTTCTTTACTAGTAGTGTGCTCCTCTTCTTGAGTAGAAGGTTCATTTGTATTGACCACTTTATCCTCCTCATGCTCCTCAGGGGTAGAGGTAGGCATATTTTGCCCTATAATCTTGCCGCTTCTCAGAGTCGTCACGGCTTTTGCTTGTTCGTGATTTGGGGGACCATTATTGTATCCCTTAGGGTTTTGAAGTGGTTGCGCAGGAAATGTTCCGCCCGATCCCTCTTGACGTGCATCCATTCTATCTAACGTCGCAGACATTTTACTCATCATTTGAATTAATTGTTGAGTTAGGTTGACATTAGAGAGAGGATCTTCCTCTTGTACCTTTTTGTGCGGTGGCACGTACACATTAGAATGTTGATTATTAGAGTGTTGCACTTGGTTGTAATTATTAAATCTATTTTTACTGTACGGCTGGGACTGCCTATTATATTGCCCTTGATACTGGTTATTATTATCGGGCTGTTGTTGTTGATGTTAATTTTGTGTCCCAGCATCATTTTTCCAATCAAAACCAGGGTGATTCCACCGATTATTATTGTTTTGTGAATTATTGTTGTTATAAGAATTCCCTGCCCCCCTATACCCTTGCATGGCATTCATTTCCCTGGGGGGTTGTTCTTGAAATTACGGCACATTAGGACAATATTGAGTGGTATGTCCCAACATATTGCATGTGCCGCATGGTTCTTCAGGCAAAGTCTGCCTTGAACTTCCTCTTTCCATGCCTAACTCCTCTACTTTCTTTGCTAGTTCTTCATATTTAGTCATGAGGTGATCTTCACTGTTTAGTTGGTATAGGCTTTTCTCTTCTACACAGGATATCTGTGAGCGTGAGACATCATCCGAATTCAACCATTCATGAGCGTATTCAGCCAACCAATCAAAATGGGCTTCGGCCTCTTCGGTGTTTTTACGGAGAAAGGGACCTGAACTCATGGTTTCCACCAACTTTTTCGTTTCACCATTCAACCGATGATAAAAGAAGCTGATAGTCCGCCATTTCTCAAACCCATGGTGTGGGCACGAGAGAAGCAAATCTTTGAAACGCTCCCATGTTTGAGTAAAGGTTTCATTGCTCTTTTGTTTATAGGAATTAATTTGGCATTGAAGGTCAGTGGTCATGCGAGTTGGATAAAATTTCTTTAGAAATGCAGTGTTCATCGCATGCCAGGTGAAGATTGAATTGGGTTTTAAGGTGAGTAACCACGCCTTTGCTTTATCCTTCAAGGTGAAAGGGAATAGCATTAAACGTGTCACGTCCACAGGACAATTTTGTGAGAATGTTTTGCAAGCATCCTCGAAGTCCTTGACATGTAAGTACGTCTTCTCACTTTCCATCCCATGAAAGGTGGGAAGAAGTTGGATCATTCCATTGCGAAATTGAAATTCGCCAGCATGTGGTGGGATTAGAATGCAAGAGGGCGTAGGTGCGTGTTCTGGCTGCATGAGATCGCATAAAGGTCGTAGCGCCTCATCAAGTGGTGCAAGCACATTATCACCATGTTCACTTTGATTATCACCCATTGATTTGGTTGGAGTGGCTACGGGATTAATGGAACTATAAGAGTCAGATAGGTAGAAAGGATTTCCAAAAATTCCTTCAATGGAAGTGTTGGACATGAACTGAGAGAGTTCCTAAGGGAAGTGTTTTACCTAAGGAACTAGAAGAAAAAGAAATTAAAAACAGAAATAGATTGAGGTAACCTAAGTATTAACTCGTCGCCTTCCCCGGCAACGACGCCAAAAACTTGACACGACTATTTTTCTGTGTGCTCTTGTGTGCTATACCCAAGTGTAGGTAATCGTGTAAGTAGTAAACTGGATTAAGTCCAGGTCGATCCCACAAGGAAGGTTTAGAATTGAGTTACCTAGATTAGACTCTAAAAGTAAAGAAGATTCAATGTTTTAAAAGAAATGTAGAACACAAAGTTCTACAATTAACAACTACTATAATCAAAAGCAACTAAATTAAATTAACTAACAATTAACTATTTAACTAAAGCGAGATCTTAAAAACGGTTTTACTTAATAAAAGGAAGTGTTGGGATCACGCGAATCCACTGTGATATAGCCGTCTACCATGCAATTGCAGTTTAAGCTCAATAGAGTACATCTTCTACAATATTCCGTACTTCTCTAAGGATCTAGAATCAATAGCCCTTTCATGACCGGGACTACATCATCTCAATTAAGTTTGAAATACATGAAAGCGGTTTAATTCAATAGTTAAGACTTGCATCTTCAATGGTGTTAGCATTGAGGGTGGTTTGCAAAATGTATTGAAAGAAAATGCCTTAAGGCCTTAAGTTCAAAGACTGCTTTGACAAACTGAGCATTTCGGGACAATTTGATAACAACTCCTTAAAACAGAAAGTCTTGGAATACTGTATTGGATGTTCTCAAGAATCTGACTGTTCGATCGATCGATGCGCTTTCGATCGATCGACAATCGCCATCTCTCAATCGATCGAAATGTCTTCGATCGATCGACTAAATCTCTGCACTGATCGATCGAAATAACTCTGATCGATCGAACACATGTATTATTCTGGTGCATGGCAGAGGCCTGAAATCACAGTTTCATCGCGATTTCCCAACCTTGGACTACTCAGACATGGTCTGGAGTGTCCCAGATGCGTTCTTAACGTAAAAAGTCATTAAGGTGTCGTTTGGTTGTGAGCTTTTCATTAAAACTATAAAAAATTGAGATTTTAACGTATCTAGCATAAACAAACAGTAAGATTAACACTAAACCACGATTAGCTAAGTGCGGTATGTAAATAAACAATCACTAAGTAACCTGGAATGAAGAACTCGTATTAAACCACTGGAAAATACCAACTATCAATGTAAAACCTTGATTAATAACCTACAAAACGAGAACAAGCTCTCCTCTCTCTATGAAAACTGATACAAAGTAAAGTGGGCGTCCCTCTGGATGCGTACAAAATGAGTTTAAATAGTAGAAACTTCATGCTAGGGTTAAAAATCCCGTCTTTTGCTGCGTGCGCGTATTCTGCTAAAAGGCATGTTCGATCGATCGAAAAATTCTCGATCGATTGAACTTCTGAATTATTCGATCGCTTTAGACAGGTTGGATCGATCGAATGCTCGATCGCTTGAGAAGACCTCGATCGATCGAGCTTCAGTTTTCAACTTTGAATTGACTTCATTAAAGCCAATCACTCCCTTTTATCCTGCCCAATCAATTATTCACACAGCGACAGTAATCTGCAAAACTCACAGCTAAAACACACAAATTATCATAGATTAATCATAATGTGTAGAAATTGGCATTGTAATCCAAATTGCAGATAAATGAGAGAATTGTGAACTAAATTAATGTATTTCCTTCTTTTAGCGCGGTTGTATTTTACAAATACCCCCGCTTGTCACCCACATTGACGTTTTGGTAGATAACACCGCAGGACATGAGCTACTATCATTCATGGATGGTTTCTCAGGGTATAATCAGATTCTTATGGCACCAGAAGATCGGGAAAAGACGACATTCACCATCCCTTGGGGAACCTACTGTTATAGAGTAATGCCTTTCGGACTCAAGAATGCTGGGGCAACCTACCAAAGAGCTGCCACCACTCTACTGCATGGCATGATTCACAAGGAAGTAGAAGTATACGTAGATGACATGATCGTGAAGTCCAAGGATAGAGAAGGACACCTAGTGGCACTGGAAAAGTTTTTTGAAAGGTTACGTAAGTACAAGATGAGGTTGAATCCAAAGAAATGAACTTTCGGTGTGACCTCCGGTAAACTCCTGGGTTTTCTCATCACACAAAGGGGGATAGAGGTGGATCCCTCTAAGATCAAGGTAATCCTAGAAATGACATCACCACGGAATGAAAAAGAAGTGAGGGGGTTTCTCGGAAGAATCTAATTTATCAGCTGCTTCATTTCCAAGCTTACAACTACATACGATCCTTTGTTCCGATTGCTGAGAAAAGGGGAGAAGTTCCAATGGGATGACCAATGCCAAGCCGCTTTCGACAAAATAAAAGCCTACCTTCAGAATCTGCCTGTCCTCTCACCGCCTACTCCTCATAAGCCTTTATTCCTCTACCTGTCTGTCTCCGAAAATACCATGGGTTGCATGTTAAACCAAGAAGGAGAAGAAAGCCACTCCGAAAAAGCCATATACTACCTCAGCATGAGGATGACTGGGTATGAGCTCAACTACTCTACCCTCGAAAAAACATGTTGGGCCTTGGTTTGGTGCACCCGCCGACTGAGGCACTATATGCTGGCCTTCCCGATTGTGCTCATATCCCGCATGGATCCTCTAAAATACCTCCTCGAAAAACCTGCCCTTGCCGGTCGTATATCACGTTGGTTACTTCTACTATCCGAATTCGATATCAAGTATGTTACAAGCAAATCAGTAAAAGGGAGAACCGTGGCTGAGCATCTTGCGGAACACGCCATTGACTCCGAAGAAAGTGGAGACTTCCCATTCCCGGACGAAAATATCATGGAAATCAAGGAAGAACAATGGAAGTTAACTTTGATGGAGCAGCCAACATGAAAGGCTATGGAGTAGGAATAATTCTAGTATCACCAAATGGGGACCACACCCCACTGGCAGTCAAGCTCAATTATAACTCCACCAATAACATCGCTGAATACGAAGCGTGCATTCTGGGGATGGAAGCGGCCATAGAATTGAGAATTCAAAAGTTACATGTCTTCAGAGATTCAAATCTCATCGTGTCACAAGCTAGAGGGGAATGGAAGGTGAAGGAAGAGAGGTTGAAGCCCTACCATGACCATCTCGATGGACTCAAGAAGCACTTTAAGACCATAACGTTCTTCTACTTGCCTAGGGAAGAGAACCAGCTAGCAGATTCGTTGACTACCTTAGCCTCCATGATCAAAATTCCTGTGGGAGTCAGGATGATGCCTTTGGTAATTGAGCAAAGGTACGAGCCTTCGTTCAACATGATCGCCGCAATCGAAGCAGAAGAGAATGAAACACCGTGGTATCAGGATATCTGGAACTTCATAGAAAATGGAACGTACCCCCAAGAGTCTACCGAGAAAGACAAAAGGGCAATTCGAAGATTCGCAGCGCAATTCATCATTTGCGGTGGAAAATTGTTGAAGAAAGGATACAACGGTCACAACCTGACTTGCTTCTTTGGGAAAAGCTCCAGAAGAATGATGGAGGAAATACACGAGGGGGTATGCGGCCCGCACATGAACTGTCACATGCTGGCCAAGAAAATCGTAAGACAAGGGTACTACTATACAACATTGGAGAAAGATTGTTGCGAATACGTGAGAAGGTGCCACAAGTGCCAGATCCACGCAAACATGATGAATACACCACCATCCCTTCTGTACAGCATGACTTCACCTTGGCCATTCTCAACCTGGGGAATCGATATCATCGGTGAAATCATTTCGAGAGTCTCGAACGGAAATTGGTACATCTTGGTGGCCATCGATTACTTTACGAAGTGGGTAGAAGCTGCATCTTATACCAAGTTAGGGGCTAAGGAAGTGGCCAAATTCATCAAGAAAAACCTAATTTGTCGCTATGGAGTCCCCCATGAGATCATTTCAGATAATGGTAGTCATTTCAAAGCAGAAGTCAGGGATCTGTTTGAGGAATACAAAATCACTTATCATAAGTCATCACCGTACAGACCGCAAACTAATGGGGCAGTCGAAGCTGCAAACAAGAATGTTAAGGCCATACTGCAGAAATCAGCCGATACTTATAAAGACTGGCATGAAAAGCTACCGTTCGCACTTTGGGGATACAGAACATCGATAAGGACGTCCACAGGAGCAATTCCTTACTCACTAGCGTATGGGATGGAAGCGGTACTTCCGGTCGAGATAGAATTGCCGTTCCTACGCATGATGGCAGAATGTGAAATTTCGGAGTCCGATTGGTTGAGGGAAAGATATGAAGAATTGGCCCTCATAGATGAAAAGCGCCTAGCGGCAGTCGACCATGTTCGAATCTATCAAAAGAGGATAGCCTGTGCTTTCAACAAAAAGTTTCTTCCGAGGAAGATTGTCAAGGGTGACCTTGTCCTTAAGGAATTGCGAGCTCCGATCTTTGATCCCCGTGGGAAGTTTAAACCTAAATGGGTTGGCCCTTACATCGTCAAAACCATTCTTTCCGGGGGAGCAACTTATCTCATGGACCTCTATGGTGTCAAATTCAAAGAACCAATCAACATGGATCGTCTCAAAAAGTACTATGCTTGACCAATCCAACAAAATAACCAATTTCTTTCAAGCCTTGACCTGAACTATGCTCGACCTGATTCCCACTTGGGGATACGTAGGCAACCACATCAGTTCGGTCGCCCCACTCACAAAAAATAACCGATTTCTTTCAAGCCTTGACCTGAACTACGCTCGACCTGATTCCCACTTGGGGATACGTAGGCAACCACATCGGTTCGGTCGCCCCACTCACAAAACATAACCGATTTCTATCAAGCTTTGGCCCGAACTACGTTGGACCTGATCCTCGTTTTGGGGTACGTAGGCAGACTTTAAAAAATAAATAAATAAAAAAAAGAGGGATGGCTCGCTAGGTTGAAAATCTGAAAGGACGCTTAGGCAAAATTTAGAGCTAAATCCAAGGTGAGCAATAACAAAAAAGATAAAAGAGCTCGCTAGGTCACCTCACTGGTGCCTAGGCAAAAGTTATGAGCATTTGAAAGAATAAAGTCACGGTCCTTACCATAACCCAAAAATCACCCTCCACACTAGGGGCAAACTCGGCAACTCGCCTCGTTCGCCTGAACCTCTTCTAAACTAGGGGCAAACGTCGGTCATCTACCTCGTTTGCCTCACAACCATATATATCCCAAACTAGGGGCAAACTTCGGCCACCCGCCTCGTTTGCCTCTAATTGTCATAGCATGCCCAAGCAAGTACCAAAAGCAACATCTAATTTAAATCTCGATTACAAAATATTTTTAAAGCTAAAATGCATAGAATGAGATTTCCAAAGTAACCAAGGTTCACCGATAAACAAACTCTGAATATTACATGAGCAGGAAAGATCAAAAAAAAATTAAAAGTCTTTCGAAAAGCAATCACACATGTTCAATGACACTAGGAGGAATGAGCAGAATCAGTCAGGTCTAGTTTTATCTTTGTGTCTTTTATTTCTTCAAAGGTCTTTAGAAATAGGCCCTTGCTCGACTGGCCCAGCCCCTGATGAAAGCAGCAATGGTAGTGGCTCTGACTCTGGAAGCAAAGACCCTCTCAGTAAACCCCCGGGGAACCTCTTGAACTTTCCCATACTGTCTGGCCAATCGACGAGGATGATAGAAGGAGGTCTCTCTCAGTCCCATCAGCCACACCCTCTGGAAATCCCCAAGACTAGTGGTCACAGCATAAAGGCCCCAACGCCTCACGATCCAGCAAATGTCAGCCTCAGATAAGGCGCCCATCATACCCACCCAATCAGGAGAAGTAAAATGAGTATGAAGCATAGCTCTGCGAAAATAAACTGGCGGCACACTACCTGTCCATAATTGAAGACGCTCGTAGAGCCAAGCCTATAACACCAAAGGCGCCCCAGAAAGTAGAAGCATTCCCTGACTTGAAGCGCGATCCAAACCATTCGGGGTCTCAGCCAGAACCATGGCCATGGGGTTCTTACCTGCCTTCAGTCTGAGACATACATGCACTAAGTCGCTAGAAGCACTCCAGAACAAGAAGTGTGAAGTCATACACAGAATTAGAGCAGCCCTACGAGTAGCATCATACACGCTGGGATTCCCAGGACTGGCATATCGAGCAATTATGGAAGCAATGTCAAGAACCTCACCTTGAATCAGCCGGCGGGAAATAGTGATGGAATAATTCAGATATTCAGCCAAGCCTCGCGTAGGACTGAGGGTATCAGCAGAAGGGAGAATCAGGTCTGAATCAGAATCATAGCCAAGGATGGCACAGAACTACTCAAACAAGGGGCATATCTCCAAGCCATTGAAATTAAAGACATGGTTCACCGGGTCCCAGTGAGCAATAGCAGCACGCAAGAACTCAGTGTTCAGGGTCATCTGGCGAAGAGAGAACAGCTCGATCAGGCCGTAGCTAAAGAGGTTGATCCGTTCCACACCATCCGTGATGTTTAGCCAAGCTGTGAGTTGAGCGGGATCATACAAAGCCATGTTTTCGGTCGCAGCTCTAGGAAAATTGAAAATTTTGGCAGCACCTCCCCGTTTCACGGACTATCCCACCTGCAAGGCAAAAACACTCACTATTACAAAACTGTCCATCGCAGTAACACCCAACAATCACAGTGCACATGTATCATCACACGATCATCAACTAAAACAAGCACACAACTGCGCCTCCAAACCGGAAGCTATCCGGCCTAAAAGGCAAAACATCATAATAATTTGTCAAAGGTCACAAACTGTTCCACACATCGCCCTACACTGTCCAAATAGTCACATCACCAGTACAACCCGATCGAAAACATAAAAAGAAAATAAAATAAAATTCCCGCTTGGGGGGCCTCAGTCCTCCTCTTCTTCGTCCTCTGTTGGACCACCCGGAGTGTATGTCGGCGATGGTCTCCTCCTACCACCTCTGCACCTCGGACCGATCCTCGATGAGCCAGCTCCGCCTCCACGATACGACACACACAAATAAAATAAAGGCAATCAGTAGGAAAACAACAAAAAATACAAAAACAGAGTCAAGTCAGAAACCTACCAAGGACGCCATTTGATTGGCAGCAAACTGCCGCATGCCATCCATCTGTCAAAGGGTAAAATCTAGGGTTAGAACCTCAAAACTTTGAGGAGGGCAAGATTAGAAACATACCCGGTGGTCTCGTGTGAGGACCAAGGACCGTAAGCTAGCCACCAAGGAGTGATCCTCCTCAGCATAACTCCAAGGAACGTTGAGGATGCCCGCTGGCTGAGTAGGGTACCCGTATGTGACTCGTGGCACCTTCATCACTTGGGGAGTGCCATCAGTGCCTAGAACGTTGATGGTCCAATCCCAAGGAGGGATAGGATAGGAAGCCGGAGGAGCCTACCTCTTGTACATCTCGCGAAGCTGTAGGCACAAAACAAGTTAGGAAAAGATGAGTCAAAAAGCATAGGCAACGAATAGAGACAAAAACTTAAAGAAAACTTACATCCAGGAGCAAGAAGTTAGGCATCAGGAAGTGGCCACGGTAAGCCTCATAGCCGGTCTCAGAGAGAAAATGGTCCCAAACGTCGGTGCCACCCCGACAACTTGCCGGGACACTCGCTCACCAACGAACCACTGCCTGCACTCGGTACTCTCCATCAGGAGTCGGCAAGAGGAAAGAGGTTTGACCGCTTGAATCTCCTCTAGGGCAGCATAAGCAACGCGCTCCCAAGGCGTCCAATCAACATTAGCAGCCGTCAGTTCGATTAAGAAGTTTCTGAGCAAAATAATCTTGTGGGCCGCACTCTTCACCCAGACAACATCCCTCCGCCATCTCAAGCCTCATGGAAATAGAGGCACAGGAGTCATGCCATCCTTGTCTTCGCCTGATTCATCCGCAGGGGAGGGAGCCAACATCTTCAGGTACTCGAAGCTCCAAAGCTCCACAGACAAAGGAGAAAATTAGAAAGAGTACAGAAACTGAAAAGCCGGAATATAAAGCAAGATGCAGCACATACCTCCCAAGCTCTCTAAAATCCCCTTGTCGATTTAACATCACCTCGGGAAACCTCACCCATGTGCTTATAAAGATGGGCCAAGGCAGCACCACCCTAGTCATAAGTGGGGATCTCATCGATGGTCGCCAGGCAAGAAAGAAGTCTCAAGTTCACCCGGTCATTCCGTGTCGCAAAGATCGAGCAACCAAGGCTGGGAATTGTTCAAGTTATGATTCCCTCTGCCATAGGCCCGGTAAAGCCAGCCAAAAGGAAACTAGTGCCTCTCCAGGTTGGGGGGAACAACCCCAATCAACATCTCTATAGCTTTCGGGTCGATCTCGTAGAAGTAGTCCAGAACCAGGCGTTTCCCGCCGACCCTCAAGCCGGTAATCATAGAGAAGTCGAAGGGGGTCATGGTCATCTCACCAAATGGCAGGTGAAAAGTATTGGTGGTGTCCCACCTTCTCTAAGCCAGAGCATAAAAATGTGCCAGATCATTGCTGCTTTTTAAAACCAGGCAAACGAAGCCGCCAAACCCAGCATCGTCTACCATTCTCTTGACGGTAGGCGAGAGTTGAGTGTATCACAGGAAAGCATGAGCGAGGCTACCGTTGCCTTTCAATGCTACTTCCGGCACCTGCACATACCAGAGACAACAAAAGTGATGCACAAAATCAGTATTCATGACCCGAGGTCCAAATTCGCAAAATCAACATTTGAGCACAAATCGAACTTCTAACGGTCTCTAGGTGCACACTACGGCTCACAAAACTAGCACAATACATGGAAATAGTCCTAAACTGTCGGAGGTTTCAAATACCAAGCTCGCTAGAGCCGCGGCCAAAAGATGATGTTGGGGGTCCCGTAAAATCAAGTCCGGGGTTTGCATCTCGGCTTTCATCCGTTCCTTGGCCTTCTTAGACGGTCTCCTTGAGCTCGAAGCCATGGATCTACAAAGAAAATGGAAGTCAAAGTTAAAATTTCTTCTTATAAAATTGAGCAAACCAAAACACCAATCGAAAGTCCAACTACGGGGTAGGATTATTCACCTGAGCACGCACAAGCTGCGTTTTGACAATTTTTGGCTCCAAAAACACCCCAAAATGGCCAAGAATGAGCTTCAAAAGCTCAAAAACCCGAGATATACAAAGATGAAGTTCGGCCACCCAGTGTCGTCGCGGCACTAGCCAACTGCCGCCGCAGCAGTGGCCCAGTGCCGCCGCGGCACTGCTCCCCGCGGGCCCCGCTTCACTCTGTTTTGCTCCGTTTTGCTCTGTTTTGACCTATTTTGACCTTTTTCAGCCCGTTTCTGGCCCCGGTCAGTCCCGGTGGCCTAATTCAGTCATGATTCACGAGGTTTTACCCCCAACGGTCCAAAAGTCTTTAGGGTTACCTCCAACAGGCAAAAACTGAGAAAAATTGACTCCCGAAGATCTGAATCGACTGCTTCGGGACGACTGTCACAGATTTTGATCAAACACGAGAGCTTTGATAACGAATCCTGGATTTTGGCTGATTTACCAAAAGAGAGGAAAAGAGATTCTCCGAGAACCCTACATCATCCCCCGAGGACAGATACCCGCTCTCGGAGGCCCCAACCGGCTGTCTTGGATTGAGCTTCGAAAGATTTGATCAACCGAAGAAGATTCAGAGATGGGTCTTGGTTCCCGATCAAGGAAAGAGGAGATTCCCCGAGGACAGATATCAAAGAGATTTCCTGAGAACCCTGTAAACCCTGTGTCATCCCCCGAGGACAGATACCAAAGAGATTCCCTGAGAACCCTGTGAACCCTGTGTCATCCCCCAAGGACAGATACCAAAGAGATTCCCCGAGAACCCTGTGTCATCCCCCGAGGACAGTTACCAAAGAGATTCCCCGAGAACCCTGTGAACCCTGTGCCAGCCCCTGAGGGCAAACACCAAAGAGATTCCCCGAGAACCCTATGTCATCCCCCGAGGATAGATACGGAAAGATACTAGTTCCCATTACCCCCAGTAAAAAGTGACAAAAGAAAAACCGATTCCCAAAAAATGGCCTTCAGGAACAATCAGAACATCACCCGCATCCAGATTTTGAAAACGAAGCACCATCCTTCCACGGCTCCGTGTCACCTGATTATCACGAGCTTTCTCATCTATCACAAGATCCCTCGGTCACCTTTAGCTGTCGTCTTCTAAAAAATGCGCATCTGATCTATCTCACTTGTTTGCAAAAAATACTTCCCAAATTCCAGAAGTTTGCCCCTGGACCCAGAGTCTTCATGTCCTTATCCAAAGTCATGCACCACATCACAATCGCAAGCACTAGCACAACACTAGTCCACTCGGAGTGGTACACCCCATAGCACCTGCTCATACTAGGATCATAACACTAGACATGATAGGACTCGTGACACAACTCATATCACATCCATGCATTGCATATTGTTCTCATAGCATAGCATCCGCATGTCTTGTTGTGCATATGTGATTTGTTCTTTTATGACCTGAACTATGCCCTGGTCTGATTCCCCTTGGGATACGTAGGCAGCTTACGCAGGGCGCGACTAGCACTGACCTCAACATTATTTTTCAGCATCATTGCATCTTTTGCAACGTATTTTATCCTAAATCTATAGCCTCCAAAAGACCTGTCTCTTCAAAGCTTTGGCACTCGCTTGCCACATACGTTGCCTCGCAAGCTCATGCCAAAGAGGGGCAAACTGCAGACACCCCATTTTGTCGGCTATCAGATTTAGGAGACCCATAGCTTGGTGGTTCACAATGATCGTAAAAGACTCAAAAGGACTCCTGGAAGCCCGTTCTATCTCTCAGAATGCTCATAATGACCAGAATGCCCCTGAAAGCCCAAAAGTTCCCAAATTCGGACCAAAAGTTCTGGAAACATGCTACGTCGTAAGAAAAGTGATTAAATGAGTTTTTAAGTAAAATCGGATGAAATCGTCAGCTCCCAGAGACCCCCGAAAGTCCCGGAAGTTCCCGGAAAGTCCTTGTTGACCGGTTTGACCAAGGTTTGACCAAGTTTTACCAAGGTTTGACCAAATTTGACCGAAATCATCCAAATTTACTAGAATCATTCTGGATCATGTGGAAAATGTTAAAATGAGTTTTAAAAGGAAATCGAGTGAAAACGTCAGCTCCGGGGAGCTCCCAGAGGTTCCCAGAACTTCCCGAGAATCCCAGGTTTGACCAGAATTTGACTTTAGAACTGGGGCACCATAATAATTTTCAAATATTTTTCATAGATACTAGAGGTCAATATCTTTCCAACGGTATATCGCACATAATTTTCGAATTTAAAACGAGTTTATTATGAATTTTCGAAGGCGAAAAAGGCGATCAAATCAGCTTTTATCGCAAATACCGCAAACCTTTTCAAAGTGACCTATCCCCGATTTATTTTTTATGAAAAGTAGACTCCAATACCTTTCCAACAGTATATCACAACCTCAATTTGGAGTTCGTATGCATTTTCTGTGAATTTCGGACGAAATAGGGCCTTTTCGCGAATACCGGAACCTCTGGGGGCCTAAACAACATTATCTGGATGAAGGAGGAGCAGTGCCGCTGCGGCACTGGCCCAATGCCGCCGCGGCACTCCCCTCCAGAATAGTGTGTTTTTGTAAATAATTTTGGGGTTCCATTTTGATTAATTAAAAACCAAAACGACGTAGTTTTATGATTTCAGATGTTTGGAGCCAATAGGAATACTTCTAAAACCCCAAAACCACCCTAAGTTGGCCTATATAAACCCCCCTTGACTTCTCATTTTAGGGGTGTCAAATGAAAGCTTAGAAAAAGTTTGGGAGAGAAAGTTGTAGAGATAAGGTTAGAATAGAGAGAAAAGAAGCTTCCTTCTTTGATTTTCAAAACAAAAGTGAGTTCTAAACTTTGTTTTTACTACATTACTCCCATTTACTTCAACATTCAATACACCCAACCACCATTTTAGTGAACATTTAAGAGAGTGGAAGCTTCTTCCATGTCCAATGTCATTACATATGAGTGAAACACCAAACTACAAGTTCTATACATTATGAATATCATCTATTGATTGCTATCTATTTACTTGTTTGGTTATATAATGTTCATCTCTTCTCATCTCACTTCTTTTTATTCTTCTTTATTTACTTACTAGTCCATCATTATCTAAATGATGACATGAAGTTCGGGGTGAGTGAATCCTTATGGATAGTAGCTCTTGACCTCAAAAACATGTTTGATAGATGATGATCATAACTTCAATACCTCCAAGGTATTCTTGAAGTTATGTTCAAAATAAAAATAAATCTTTCCAACAATCTTGGAGGTTCTTGATGATGAGTTTGAGGTTGATATTTTAAGTGGCTATAATCTTCATTGAGTATTGAAAGTATGCTTTCAAAATATCTACTCCAAAACCCCTCTTAAAATCCCCCTCATTTTAATTCCAAGAAAGAAAACTCTAGTTTTTCCCAAGATTTTTAAAACAGTGAGTCAAAACAGTGAGTAATCTGAGATCAAAGATTTTTCTAGAACTTAATACTCAAAATATGGATGCAAGGCCACTTAGAAAGTCTTCCTAACTCATTGGAGACACCCACGATTTTTGGTTTGACTTGGAAGTACTTGGAAATGGTCCATTTGGACCCAAACATTCCTTCCAGACATTCTATTTTTGCTGTCACAGCAGCTAGGTCCACTTCCAACTCCTTTTTCAGAAACCTTTTACAAAAGGGGTGGTCCTAACTTATTTTTCCCTTAAACGTCAATGTCTTAGGGAACTCTCTATATAAAATGGGCCTCTAGACCATTCGTTTTCATTTTCTAAGATTTTTCAACATTTCAGTCGACAGTACAGACACTGTTTTTGAGTGACCTCTGTTGTTCATTTGATTTCTCTCAATCTGTGATAGTTATTAAGGATTGGCTGTTTGGGATGTGTTCTAGACACAATAGTGAAGATCTCCACAAGAAATCATGCATTGAAAACATTTCTAACCCCTCTTTTCAATTTCAAAAATATCATGTTACTGTTCTGTCCACTATACTCAGCAAGCACATTTTAACTTTCATCCTTTGATTTGATGCTTATATGCATTCCAAATTAGCTCATGTCTTAGGAAATAGTTCATACTACATTTGTAATTTCTCATAATGATTCCATTCATTCATTCATACATATATTAAACTTCTAAGTCATTATAGAAATCCATGAATACAAAGCACACTACAACCTTTACACATTATAGATACATACATTGCATTCATGCAAAGATGTGGGGCTTTTATGAGTCCTGATCTAAGAAGATTATAAGGAATGATCATGATCATACATTCATGCTTCCCCTTGATCTAATCATCATTTCTCATCCGTCCCGGGGATTGAGAGATCTTCTCTTCTCAAAGAATAACATGCATCATTCTAGCTTGCTAAGCTTATCTTTGTTTTCTTTGATTTATTTGTTTCAAGAACAATTCATGCCCCCTTTAGATTAGGAAACTTGATTAATTGATATATGATTAGACAATTTTTCCTAGGTTTATTTATGTGATCTTTCACTTTTGCATTGTATGATATTTGGCTAAGATCTTATGAATGATATCTTATCTTTTGATCTTCCATTTCAAGATTCTTATGTAATGTAATATACTATCATAATAGTAATTGCCGAACCACACATAGTATAAGATTATTATTCGGATGCTAATTGAGGCCCGTCGAGAGACGGGGCGAGTTGAGGGTGTTTTAGTCGTGACAAAGGCTCCTTCCACTCTCGTACCAAAACCCCGAGCCAAGCTCTTTGGTTATGAAGGGCCGGTGCCCTTTATCCATTTGGGTGAGTCAAAATTAGGTTTCTTGGTTCCTTAAAGACCAAGTGGCGACACTTTATCTGTTTTCGAAAGACCTTCTTTTCTTCGAAATCAACCTCTTGTTTTCTTTCAAATCAATTTCAAAACAAAGGAAAATCAATTCCGAAACCCCGGAAACAAACAGGAAAAATCGGGAGTGGACGACGGATTCCGCGTGTCCACAAGTAGTATTGTATATAGTTGACTATTAGCGCTATAATAGCTCATGCCCACATGGTACACAGTTTGACTAGTGTGTATTCACGGTACATCTTTTGATATATACATATATATATATATACGAGTGTTCTCTTTTTGGAGCTAGTGGTGTTATGAGTTTGATTTTGATATATGCTTAAGGTGTAGAATTTATAGTTCATCTCATCTATCGCTTTATCTTGATTTGGTTTCTTCAAGAAAATATTTATTTTCTACATAGGTAAATTTCTATTAACCATTATAAAAGAATAGTATTCCCCTTCTTCCCGCTACTTGAAAATGTGTCAATATGTTCATATCAAATGTGGTGATGTTGCAAGTATACAAGGAACTATTCAATTTCTACATAAGTAAAATGTCCATTAATTGTCCCTGGGCCATTTCATAAAAATATGGTATTATGTTCATATAAACCCTTGTGACGTGTTTAGTTAAGGAAAGTTTAGAAAATGGAAAAAATATTCGTGACTAAGGTTACAAGATTCATAAAATTTTTAGATATATAATTGACTATAATTGTTGTTAGTGGGTATTATTGGTAATTATATTATTAACATAAAGTGTTGACAAACAACCTAATGAAAGAATTTGATTTCATGCATGCACAATTTACAATATTTCATGACCAAGTTACAATATTTGTTGGAGATTGTAACAATGTTTTTTCTCCATGTTACAATATTGTATCGCATTGTTACAATGTTTTGTCACTAAGGTTACAAAATGTTCAAAGTCCACAATTAATCACTCAAATTGTAACCTTGATGACAAATTATTGTAACCCTGTTGACAAAATATTACAACCTAGCACCTTTGGATTGTAACTTCGTGATAGAATATTGTAACTCGTTCACAAAATGTTTGTCGTAGAAGAGTTAGTAATAGGTATGCGATTAATTGGCATGTAAAACGCAAGAAGTGTTTATGAAGCTCTTCTACAACACCTAGACTTCAGGAAAAGTTTTCAACACAATAAGATATTGCTGCAAATAAAAAACTACTGAAAGAAATAGATTCAATCCAAATAGTAACACGTACAGTAGTACGACAATATTGTTCAATTATAATTATAGAGTGTCTTTACTCATACAATGATATTTGAAGATGACCATGTTGGATGCGAACATATAAGGTTTCTACTCATATAGAGATAATTGAAGCTAACCATGTTTGATGTGACCAGATAGGGTCCCTACTAACAGCAATATGCTCATAACAACACAAATGGCTTGATTTTCGGATAGAACAACTCTAATGTGGTGCTGAAAATTATCCATTTGATATATGACTCCATATGGCTTTTACAACACGTCTAGAGAATGTGCTCTTGGTACCAGTATTCCATCCCAATGTGGTTGAGACGTGTCACTAAGAGAAATTGCAGAGAGTTGTCAGTGTTGTTCATGGGAATTACATGTGTCAATGAGAAAAAAATGGTTTTTAGAATGTTTGTAAAGATCCAGTTGGAAGATTGAAAATTAAATATGAAATTTATTGTGGAAAATATAACTTTCACATGTTAGAAGCAAAAACGGTGGTCCTCAAGTCTTCCACTGTAAGAATTTCACATGCCATAAGCAAAAAGGGTCAACCTCTAGTCTTCCACTGTCAGAATTTCACATGGCGAAAGTAGATACGATCGACCTTATTATCTTCCGTAGATGGTTTGATGTCACACATGGTCGACCGTTTGTAGGCCATTATTCATCAGGATATTAAGGTTGTTTTGTATAAGATTCTCGATCAATTGTCGACCGAATATGACATATTTAACTTATTGGTTACTGGCTAGAGGAAGTACGTAGTTGACGTGTAATGTTCCATTAAATTTGGCAGTCGACCTCCATTTTTCTTGGATACCTTCCGAACTACTTACTATACTTTCCAATAAGCTAATATCTGCTATACATTTTGAATAATGTCTCATGAATCTTCTATGCCTTGTATGTCTTGTAACTAATATCTAGATTTTTTTCACGCCCAATTAAAATGTCTTAAAAACCAATTGATAAGGGAAACAAAGTCATCTTTGACTCATTTGATGATGAATTCAATGGAGTTCAAGGAACTCATATTGGTTATGACACCACTAGGCACTTCTCCGTTGACATCGACTCTGATAATCGTTTTGAAACTCATCATACTTATACTAGCAAAAATAGCCCTTATGAAGACGAAAGCCCTGCAATTCATCATAGTAGTTTTGGGATAACAATGTCAAAACTCACAATACTAGTATTTGTGATAACAATGCTTTTGAATTTACTATTGAAAGCAACGATAGACACTGCTTAGATACCATTGATGACAAAGAACTTCATGAGTTAGATGGATCAGATGGGCTTTGTATGGAATTCAACTCCACGAAGGAAGCGAAAAACTTTAACAATTTGTATGCAAAGGTGGTGGGATTTAGTATTTGAAAAGATATAATGACAAAAGGTAAGGATAATGTGATTGCATACAGGAGATGAATTTGTTCAAGGCAGGGGTGCACCGAGATCAGAAGCACTTAGAACCTCATGAATGGGTGCGTGAGCCATAGCATATTAGTAGAGTCGGATATGAAAGCTGCAATTTGCATTCTCTATGATAGATAATCCAATAAGCATGTTGTCACCAAATTTGTGAAAGATCAAAACCATCCATTGATCGCACGACATTGTGTTCCTTTTCTCCGTTCGCGTAGATCTGTCAAAAGCCCAAAAAGAGCACATGTTACTGCAATGCTTGCTGTTGGGATGAGAACCAGCCAGAAAATGGACTTTATGGTACATCAGTTAGAGTCATTTGAGAATGTTGGTTTCATCGAACTTGACTTACACAACATCTTTGATGCTGATCATCAGGCTGATCTTAGAGATAGTGACACAAAGGGTGTTTTGGCCTATTTATGTGCTAAAGTTGACGCTGACCTTCCTTCAGCTCATAAATAGAGAATTTTTTCCATGTCCCTCAGCATCACCATGGGTTTCCTACCATGCATGTGCAGTGAACGTGAGATTGGATTGAACTTGTTAACCAACCACTCGCATAATTGGAGGTTAAAACGAGTACATTTGAGGTAGAGAAGTCCTCTAAAGCCAATCTTGGCCTTTTTTTTTTTGGAGAGTCTAAGATTTTTAACCAATTTGGTCGTGGAATTCACTGAAACTCTAGTACAAAGGGTAGTCTGCTACAAAACACCACTTTTTTAGGTAATTTGTAAATACGGAATGAAAGCAACAGTGATTATTACCAATTACCTTTGGTGCTTTTGAACTTGTAGCACCAACCCTCCTAGTTTACTATTTTTTTAGGCACTTTTATACCAATTCTCGTACACCACCTTATCATTTGAAGGAAGGTGTTCCCATGCATTTGCAACTATTTTCTTAAGATTTGGTACCCTCGATCAAAATGCAAACGAGAGCATTCCTTTTGGGTACAAAGACATTCAAACCAAGTTCGTCGGTTATTACGTTTGGTGGTAAGTGAAAAATTCAAAATGCTTATAATCATCTTACTAACATAAAAGTAAGTCGATGTCAGCTTTTTTGAAGGGTGATTAGGAGAGCCCTCTACTTTGGTGTTTCTCATCCTCCTATATCGACAATGAATAAAAGGTATTTATAATCATAGAATTCAAGCCACCGAACAATGAATAAATAATTTAAGTTTAGAGCTCAATACTAAAAAAACTTACTTCATTCCGAGGGAAGATTTCTGCACAGATTTTCCAATGAAGTTAACAAAGAAAAGCATGATCATTATAACCAAGATTACAATCTTTAGGGCATTGGTTACAATCACCATCAATAAAGTCACAATATTTATTCACACATGTTACAATCTTTTCTCATTTGTTACAATCTTCTATCATTTCACTTATACTATTTTCTTATACAAGTCAGAATCTTTGCTCATTCGTTACAACCTTTTATCGTTAGAGCAACAATAAATTCTTACACCAGTTACAATCTTTGCTCATTTGTTACAACCTTCTATCGTTAGAGCAACAATAAATTCTTACACCAGTTACAATCTTTGCTCATTTGTTAAATCTTCTGTCATTCTGCTTACAATATTTCCTTATATAAGTTACAATATTCTATCACTACAGTTATAATCTTTTGTCAACAGTTTGAAACCTTAGTTACAATCTTTTGTGACTTAAGTTACGATTTTTCGTGACATAAATATCGTAATTGGAATAGTCTATTACTCCAAAAAAAAAAATAGTAAAGTTAGTTTCTCTTTTTCAAAAAGATATGAAAGATTTTTCTTCAGCCTATGTAATTCTCATTAATCTTTCCCAACCTAAGTTACAATCCTTTGTGACCTCAGTTACAATTTTATGACTTAAGCTACAATATTTTGACATAGGTTATAGTTTATCTTTAGAAAATTACCATGTCAAATCCTCATGAATAATCTTCAAACTCATCTTAACAAAGGTTCGAAGGCTTTAAACATTCAATCTATGGTTAGTATGGTTTACTTCAAAATATAGGGTTTTATTTAACAACTTTCCTTAAATTTTGGGATGCATAGGATTTTAGAAATTTAGGGTTCAACCATACTAACCCTAAAACTGCATCGGTGGCTTAAATGGTGACCATGAAGTGCTTGGTGACTGGTTGACTTATAGCGGTGTGGTGGCTAGGTCGCGAGGGTGGCCCAAGTGCTTGTTGATGGTTGGAGGTTAGACGTTGAGCTTGGCCACTAGAGAAGACTGAGAAATGCTGATGCTAGAGATAATGTAATACCCTAATTCCCTGAAAAGGGGAAGCCAGGATGGTTAAGTAACTTAATAGTCCAATTAAAATGTTTAAATACAGAAAGCCTTGAAAATCTGAAGATCCAGTCGACTGATCGGGATATCGGTCGGCTGGTTTTGCAAAATACTGAGAGCATTAATCTGAACAACCCAATCCAGTCGACTGATAAAACGTTCGATCAACTGGTTTTCAAGTAGATAGTTTGTAAAACATCTGACATGTTCGACAGGAATAAATCTAGTCGAATGGTGATTAGAGGTGAAAAGTGCATATTCATAACCTATTATATGGTCTTTTATGCATACTTTTATCCCCTAGTCCCTAGATTTAGATTTATATAAATGATTAAGTGTTTTTTATGATGTTGAGACTCAAGCATGTGTTTTTACACTATTTTACAGGTCATGGAAAGCAATTGTTGCATAGAAAGTGATTCTGGTGGAGGGAACACCAGAAGCATGTGAGAAAACTCCATTTTTGACAATGAAGACTTCAGATTTGAAAAATTTCCCCAGAAATATGAAATGTATATCTTTGAGTTATGGTCGTGTGGCCTCAAACGGGAGGTCAATTTGAGGTCAGAGTGAAAGTTATGGCCATTCTCCCATCGGTGCACAGAGTTGTCCAAATCAGAGAAGTTCAAGGGTTTGAAGAGAATTCAATCAATTGAGACTTCGATCGAGCGAACTAAGTTCGATCAATTGAACTTTATTTTTACCCAAAAGTTGCATAAACTCTGCAAGAACCCTATAAATAAGTCGTTTTGATGCTAGACAAAAGGGGGATGCTCCAAAACGCGAAAAACAGCAGTTTTAGGGTAGTTTTAAGGTTGGATTAAGAATAGATTAGGTTAGATTCTTGTTTTTCTTCCTCTTTTCCATTGTTATACTGAAGATTATTCAAGATTCAAGTTTATTTCAGATTTATTTCCAGGTTTTTCTTTTAGTTTTCTGTATTTGATTGTTTATTAATCTAGATTTGTGATTGCTATGTTTTACTATCTCTGCATTAGTTTTATTATGTTTCCGTAGTTAAGATATTGGAAATATGTGATGAAACATTGATTCTTAGCCTCTGCCATGTATGATATAGAAAGCATGTGTTCAATTGATTGAAGCTATTTCGTTCGATCGAACCAGAGCCACAATCAAACGATCGAAGACATTTTGATCGATTTAAGGATAATGCTGTCCGATCGATCGAGAGCGCTTCAATCGATCAAACCTGTTGATTCCTAAGATGATTCTTTTAAGTATTCCAAGACTTTCTGTTTTAGAAATATGTCATCAAATTGTCCTTATAAGCTCAGTTTGTCACAACAGTTTTTAGAACTTAAAGCCTTAAGGCTATTTTCTTTAATGACTTTTGGAAACCACATTGAGCTCTAACACCATTTAGAGTGCAAGTAAGAATCATTGTTTTAAACCGTCTTCCAAGTATTTTAAATCAACTGTGATGATGTAGTCCCGATCATGTAAGGGCTATTGATTCTTCATCTTTAGAAAAATACAGAATAGTGAAGAGGAATGAACTCCATAGAACGTTAATGAATGTGCATGGTAGATGTTTAGGATCAATGTGGATTCTCGTATTTTCAAAACCTTTAATTAATCTGTTTAATTATATATGCTTCTTTATGCTCTAGTTTATCGTTTAATTTAATTTAATTAATTAAGATTTGTTAGAACATTCACTCCAACAATTTATCTTTGCTTTTTCTTTAGGTTGTAACTTAGTAGATATTCTTCAAACTCCTTCCATGTGGGATCAACCTGGACTTATCCAGTATTACTTTCACGATCACTTATACTTGGTTGTTGCACAAGAGCGCACAACATTTGGAATATACTAAGTTATTTCCAATTTTCTTACTTAAAAAAAATATATTCTCTCACAAGTAAAATAAATAAATAAATAAAATTCCTTTGTTTATAAATTTTTGGTAAACATGACTTATTCATATTACCCTCCATACAACACAAACACAAACGCCACCAATAGGCACACACTTGAAAATCAATATAATTATCCCCCAAGTTGGTAAGCACCCACTTATGACGCGCATTATCAACCCGAGTGCTACCACCACCACAATGAAAAAATAATAATATTAGTCCCACATGTTATCAAACGTATCAAGAATCTCCACATGGAGAGTTCTATCAATTGCAATGGGGATATAACCAAAAGGATAGCATAGGATATAGTAGTAGTTCTCACGATTACCAAATGCACCAAGACTTTCCTTCTGGGGAGTCTTGCACATAAACACAATGGGGCAAAATTTCATATAGTAATAATGAGGAGAATAACTAAGTTGAGGATAATGGTATGTTAAAATTGCTACTTAGTGAAATGAAAAGGCTAAGTAGTGCACTTGATAAATTAGAAACGAGATATCAACAAGCATTTGATAGCCAACCTATAGAAGACTATACCAGTCCTTCAACACTACAACCTAAATTTCAGGCACTAATAATGGAATGGAATTGGAGGACAATGATGGGTTTATACCGAATGAGGTTAACAACTCACTTGAAAAAGTCATAATCCAACAAGAACTCCAAAACCAAATCATTAAGCATGAAGTTGTAGAATCATCTTCTCCTCAATATACAACCCCAAACATCAACTCCTTCACTGCTTGGATAAAATTGAACAATCTCTTTTTCCAGAGTTCCTCAATAGATGACATATATAGTAAGGAGAGCTACAAGGATGAGAATGAGGATTTAAAAGATGATGAGAGTTTAGGTGATTGCACACAACTAGGAAAGGAGTAGTTACATGTTGACTCTATCCCTACCTTTGATAGTGACCCTAGGGAGGATGTAATTGAAAAATCTAAATCCGATTTAGATTAATGTGATATTCAGGAACCCTCACCTCTTTCGGCCGAGAGGTCGTGTCACCAAGTTGCCCACCACCTATCCTCTCTATCAATCAAAGCTCTCATCCCGAGCTTGAAAGTCATGTGTACCCCACTATAAAATGTGTTGTGGAAGAGGATGATAAGGATTCTAGTACATGCATTGCACAAAATTTTAAAATTCAAAATTCTTTGAGAGAGGACTTGGAAATTATTGGGTCCACATTAGATGATCTTAAACTTCAATAAGAAGCTAGTAATCTTCTAGAATGCTTGACTTTCTTGAGTGAAAATGACATAGAGGCCCAAATAGATAGCTTTATCCAAGTCCCATCCAAAAGTATGTACATAGAACAGAACTTAAATTCCTATGATCATATCTCCATAGATTATGTTCTAATACAAGAGGAGGGTAATGAAGCTTCATTAGAACATACTTAGACCCTGCCCCTTTTATTGAACCATGGCCTCCCCCTGTTTATAGTATTAAAATAGAGGTCGTTATAGGAAATACCAACACCAAAGATCGTTTCTTACATATAATTCCTAAAAATTGTGGAATACCTCTTATAACTATCCCTAACAAATTTTGAGACCATAGGTTTTTCATCATCTCCTCTGACCTTGAGCCTAACATTAGTTGGGGGGAGTTGCATTTTTATGAGGATCCCCGCACTCTTCTAACTATTAAAGTATTTTATTGGGAATATCCTCAAAAATTTTGGCTATTACTCTATGATAAAAATCTTGATTAACCGAATTTATTTACTGAGTAGTTATATTATATTCTCAATTTTTCATTATTGCTACTAATGATTTTGCAGGTAACTAAAAAAAAATCAATAAATAAATACAAAATTGGATATTAACGCCTGAAGGTAACATCCTTCCTTCTCTCACTTTACTTTACATGTCCATGCGCTCTTAATTTAGAACATTGAGGACAATGTTTAGTTCTAGTTGGAGGGATTGAGTCATTGCATGCCTCGTTTAATTCTTTTTATGCTTTTAATGCCAATATACCTGTTTAGGAACATAACTCAGTAAATAAAAAATTGCAAATTATTATTTTTTTTAAAATGGTTTTTGTATTTCTCTCATAGTTAGTTAAGGTGCATTAGTGTTATTTTCTGTATGTTATTAGTATGTGATACACTATGATAGTTTGTTTACCATCTTAGTTATAGTATATTTTATGCTTTTTAATCTTCAAAAAGTTTGATCACGTTGTAACAACCTTGTACTTAGCTAAAATGGATTAGTAAGCATAGCTTAGGTGTCTTCAGAGACTGTAATGGAGACTAATAACCTAAGTGAGCTTTCATGCCATTCTTTGTTTTTTGAGGGTTTTATAAAATTACTCTTACTTTTTGAAAAGCATATTCACTCGTTGAAGGTCTCAATTTTCTTCATTTTGACTAATCACTAGAAGATAACATTCAGGATTTACCAAAATCTAAAGCTCTTGAAATTACTGATATGAATTATCTGATGAACTTAGAAGATGATTTAGGCCATCTTTTGACCATACATACATAATACAGCCTTGGCCTACCTCTATGCTATTCCTTTACTTCATCTCTTGAGCTCATCATAATCGCATTGTCTTCACAATCCTAAAATCTATGCCTAACTCCAAAATACGAGTTTGAGCTTCTTTTCTCTACCTAGGAGTGATTGGGATGTGTTGACGTGACAATAAGTTTGGTTAATGTGAATACGGGGAAGTTGGCAAAGAAAAAAGAAAGAGAAAAAAAAATAGAAAAATAGAAAAATAAAAAGAAAAAAAAAAGGCATGAAAAGAAAAAAAAAATGCCAATGGTTACAAAAAAAAAATACTAATAAAAAAGAAGAGTGTGAAAAAAAGAAAATAAAATAAAAACAAAAGAAGAAGAAGAGAGAAAGATTGGAGATGTGGAAACTTTTGAAAAGTTATAGTAGATATTCCAATCACATCATTTGATCCAATTGAATATCACGAGCCTCTTTCTTCTTAACCAAACACCTCTTTTTCAAAGTCATGATGATTTTAAGTTGATTGGATTTGAAGTTAAGGTAATGAGAGAGTTCTCCACGATATCTCACTCTTCTAGTGAAAAGTATCCTTTCATGAGACTTTGCGCACTAAAATGTCCACTTTTCAATTTAGATATGAGAAGCATTAGGTTCCATTTACATTTACTCTTTATAGCTTCCATATCATGAGTGATAATTATTACACCTAATTCGGAGTAATTTTTTCTTGAGAGTGTAATGCCAGTGAGAGTTGAGTCAAAATAAACGTCTTGATAGCGTCTTAGGTTATGCGAGCTTTGAAATTAAAGTTTTGTATTTTGGTTGTCCATTCACACACACACTTGAAGATTAATAGGTATAGAATATTCTAATGACTTTGATAGTAGATTAACTGTAATGTGTGTGTTGCATGGCTATGGCATACTAGAGAGTTTCATGACATTGTTGAGCTTAACCACATTGCTAAATGAGAGGAAAAAATTTGTTAAAAACATTTAAACGAGAACCATTACCATAAACATGAATTTTGTGGGTAGATTCTTTGCAAACGCTCACGAGACAACACTCGTCCACTAGGAGGAACCTACGCGTTTAAAGGCTTGTTGCATGCGATAAATGCAATCGTGATTCCTGCAAAAGTGAGTTAGGATTTTTACTTTCCTTTATTTCAATTCTTAGAGTTTAAATAAACATTGTTGTAGTTTGCTTCATTGCTAGGGACTAGAATCGAGCTAGTTGGGGGTGTTATTAGAGGTGAAAAGTGCACATTCATAGCGTATTATATGGTCTTTTATGCATACTTTTATTCCCAAATCCCTAGATTTAGATGCATATAAATGATTAAGTGTTTTCTATGATGTTGAGACTCAAATATGTGTTTTTACACTATTTTACAGGTCATGGAAAGCAATCGTTGCATAGAAAGTGATTTTGGTGGAGAGAACAACAGAAGCATCTGAGAAAATGCTATTTTTAACAATGAAAACTTCAGATTTGGAAGATTTCCCCAGATATACGAAATGTAGATCTTTGAGTTACGGTCCCGTGGTCACAAACGGGAGGTCAATCCGAGGTCCGAGTGAAACATTATGGCCATTCTCCCATCGGTGCGCAGAGTTATCAAAATCAGAGAAGTTCAAGAGCTTGAAGAGAGTTCAATTGATTGAGACTTCGATCGATCGAACTAAGTTCGATTGATTGAACTTTATTTTCACCCAAAAGTTGCGTAGACTCTGTAGGAACCCTATAAATAAGTCGTTTTGATACCAGACGAAAGGGGGACGCTCCAGAACGCGAAAAAACAGTAGTTTTAGGGTAGTTTTAGGGTTAGATTAGGAGTAGATTAGGTTAGATTCTTGTTTTTCTTCCTCTTTTCCATTGTTATACTGAAGATTATTCAATATTCAAGTTTATTTTAGATTTATTTTTAGGTTTTTCTTTTACTTTTCTTTATTTAAATGTTTATTAATCTAGATATTATGATTTCTATGTTTTACGATCTCTGCATTAGTTTTATTATGTTTCTGTAGTTAAGACATTGGAAACATGTGATAAAACATTGATTCTTAGCCTCTGCCATATATGATATAGAAAGCATGTGTTTGATCGATAAAAGATATTTCGATCGATCGAACCAGAGCCACAGTCAAGCGATCGAAGATATTTCGATCGATTGAAGGACGATATTGTCCGATCGATCAAGAGCACTTCGATCAATCGAGCCTGTTGATTCCTGAGATGAATTTTTTAAGTATTCCAAGACTTTCTGTTTTAGAAATCTATCATCAAATTGTCCCTATAAGCTCAGTTTGTCACAACAATTTTTAGAACTTATAGCCTTAAGGCTATTTTCTTCAATGACTTTTGAAAACCACTTTGAATGCTAACATCATTTAGAGTGCAAGTAATAACCATTATTTTAAATCGTCTTCCAAGTATTTTAAATCAACTGTGATGATGTAGTCCCGGTCATGTAAGGGTTATTGATTCTTTATCTTTAGAAAAATGCCGAATACTGAAGAGGAATGAACTCCATAGAACGTTAATGAATGTGCATGGTAGATGGTTAGAATCAATGTAGATTCTCGTATTTCCAGCACCTTTAATTAATCTGTTTAATTAGTTATGCTTCTTTATGCTTTATTTTATTATTTAGTTTAATTTAATTAATTAGGATTTGTTAGAATATTCACTCCAACAATTTATCTTTGCTTTTTCTTTAGGTGGTAACTTAGTAGATATTCTTCATACTCCTTCCCTGTGGGATTGACCTGGACTTATCTAGTATTACTTGCACAATCACTTACACTTGGGTGTTGCACAAGAGCGCACAACTTTTTAGTCGTGTCAACTGGGGCATGAAAAGTCCAGTCGACTGGGGACACCTGGTCGACTATTTTTAAAATTTTGGAGAGTCCAACCCTCTCAGGTAGAGAATTTAGTCGACTGGACACCCGATCAGTCGAGTGGATTGTAGAAATAGAGCACTCTATAGCACAACCATCCCTATGCTCACCCCATTTTACTCCCAAATAGATGGTTTTATCTCAATAAAAGGAGGAATAAAAGCTATGGGACACCCTCCCAAATCAAGCATACTATAGGTAGCATTTTAAAGTTTAAACAAACAATAGTAAAGCATGTAAACCTATGCGAATATAGTGACTTATGCCACGATTACATGCCGACACGAATGTAATAAGTTCTAACAGGTTTGGAGTAGTCAGTTATATAATTTAGAGGGAATTGGACTAACAAGCGTCTGATGACAAAACTACAACATGAATACATAACTCGCATTATCAATACATGTACTTATTGCAATTCGAACCTAGGCATGAAGGCTTCAAATTGAGCTTAATTATACTAAATGAGCTATGTATTACATTAGAACAAAAACTCCCTACAAACGGAGTCTTTACTAAGACTATAGCCCATCGATCATTCAAGGGCCTTACCCTTGTCCATTTTACCTTAAAATCATTTAAACACAGTTCATGAGCACGATGCCCCGTAGTCATATAATTCAATGTTATCATGGATTCCATGAATGAATGCACGAATGGAATGATTCATTATCGAAGCAAGAAAGATGTTGCCCGTAGGCCTTTCGTGTATTTTTCAAACACTCACTCTCAATACAATACCTAGTCTATGGGTCACCACGCTATGGGGGCCTTTAACCTCCTCATACGAGTCTTTAGCTTACGATTCCTATGGTATGTAAGACCATCAGATCTCATTCCTAATGGATACAAACCTCACATTTCACACGCACAATCTGGATTATCTAAACTTCAAATCAAAATCCTCTCGTGGAGGTTTTTCATGATCTTTAAAATCTGAAAGTCCTCGCATGGAGATCTTCCCCCTTTTAAATCGAAAGCCCCACACATGGAGGTCTTTCACCCAAAATCGTTTTCTTGCATTTTCATGTTTATGCACGTGTTATGCTCACACCAATAGTCATACAAATCTCATACTATGAAATGTCAACAAACAATAATATGCTAACGAAACAAGTATAAACACAATATTTCATAACTTCAAATATAACCAATGGTATGAAGAGTAGTCTAAGCATATTTATGAAAACTTAAAGAAAGCTTATAGACATGGTTTCAACTTCCATTCAAGCACATACATACACTTAATCATGAAGGAAGAAAACACATAAATGCCAAGAACACATAGCACTTGAGCAAATATTCAAGAAAGATAGGTTTGGATTTATAACACACCAAATGTACTCCAAACTTCGTAGTACTATGGATTTAGCTTAGTTTTCATATAATACACTATATTAGAGAGTTATATGAACTACCATGGATTCTTAGAATTTTCCTAACTAAGAAAAGTAGTTGGATGGGAGAAACTTAGGTGTCCATGTGTGCTCCTCGTTTTAAGGAGTAACCTTAATGCACATAGATTTGTTCGGAGATTGCCAGATCTAGATGATACGAAGGATTTTATCCCTAAGCTTCTAGGGTTTCAATGTTTTGAGGACTTAGAGAGAGAAGAGAGAGATATAGAGAGAGAAAGAGCTGACAACTTATGAAAATAAAACCTAACAAGTTCTATTTATAGTAAGTGAATAGGTACAACTCTTAAAACACGTGGTACCACTCGTATAAGCTGCTATATCTCACTAACTGTACCAGTTATGACAAAATTTAAAACACAGATAGTGATTCATTTTAGCACACGCTCCTTTCAGTCCAAAAATCTCAATTTCAAATTTCAAGTCAGGTCTAACATCACAAGTGCAAATGACCAAAATACCCCTGTGACTAATTTTTTGGAGAAGTTTCAAATTAATCTCCATTTTCATACTATGTATTTAAATGCTCAATTAAGGTAAACTAACACTTGAGCACAAATAAAATACAGGTTATTACAGTCTACCCCCATTAATATAAATTTTTTCCACGAAATTTGTATCGTACCTCAATCCAGAAATAAGTGAGGATAATGCTCGCGAATCTCCTTCTCATTTTTCCATGTGGCCCCTCAGTCCCATGGTGTCACCACAAGACCCGCACTATTGCTATGATTCTCCCTTAAAGAAAGTGTTAGTTAGCCTCCAAAATTTTAATAAGTTGTTCTTCATATGAGACATCATATTGTAAAAGTATCTCCTTCCAATCCAAGACATGTGACCTATCTGGTTTGTACTTAAGAAGCATTGAAACTTGAAAGATGTTATGAACGTTGGCTAATTGAGGAGGCAAAGCCAACCGATAGGCAAATTCTTCAATTCGTTCAAGGATCTCAAAAGGCCCAATGAAACAGGGAGACAACAACTTCTTGTCGTGTCAAAAAACATAGAACTCCCTCTCGAGGACAGACTCAGAGAAAAACGTGGTCTCCAACCTTGAATACTAATGGTCTTTTATGTTTGTCCACGTAGCTTTTCTATCAGCTTTAAGCGGTGAGTAGACATTTTTGAATAATCTTAATTTTCTCGTTTGTTTCACAAACTAAGTCGGGTCCTAGCATAGATGCTTCCCCAACTTCTGTTGTCACGCCTCGAAGTAAGCCAAAAATAGGGAAAATAAAAATTTTCCTTTATGGGTCCGTAGACACGTGACTAGTTTGTTATCATCCTATCCTTCTAACTCCGCACCGTGCAATCATAAGGGAAAAGCTAGAGCATAAGCATGATCAAAACTTATCAGAGTATAATACAGCAGCGGAAATTAAACAAGGGTTACAATAACTTCAATCCCAATACAAGAGGTCATACTAAACAATTTACATAAGCTTAAAAACTTGAGAATCTATCTATCAGATCTTGGGCAAGGTTTTATTCTCCTTGGCTTCACGGCACTGCATCCTAAACTCTTCTATCTAACTCCAAACCTGCAACACTCTGGGCATATGAATGCCCAGGGCGTAACATGCCGTCAGCCTTGGAACAAGGCTGAGTGAGAGTCTCAACCGCACAACAATCAATAAATACAAAACCTCTCTCGACTCATGTCATAGTTTCGTACCTTAAGGTATGGTTAATCTCTTATCAAAAGACGCATTCTCACCACGGACATAACAGAGATCTCAACAAGAAAGGTAGACAGATAAATATAATACCATAGAATACATTCTCCTTATTTTATCCTCATGCGTGCAAATACATGACCAATGTGACTTACTCCAAACTCTTTTCAAAGACACTTGCTTTTCAAAACAGATACTTTTCACAACCATTTCATTTTAAAACCAAAACTTTCCAAACCAAATCATGTCGAACAAAACCATTTTACTCATCAATTCATTCTCATCATTCATTTTCTCTTTCTCATCCACTTGACGACACTCGATACATCAAGGATGATAATCTGCTATAACAACCAATTCATATTCATCCCTTGATAGGCCACCAAACGTCTTCACGGTGCACACTATCTGTAAATAATGAAACTGGCACATGGGACATCTTCAACGATGTGTATACTTTCACCGGTCATCTACACAGTTGAGAAGTATATTAGAGCACTAGCCGGACGTCTTCAATGATACATAGGATGTCTTCAACCACAAATGCGCATCATCGGACGTCTTCAACGACGAGAGGCGCTCTAGGAACCCTAACCGTTCATGTCCACTCGGCTCGTCAGCATTGATCCATTAGATCTAGAAATCACATCTCTTTCACATTCACATATCTCAATATGAACCTCTCTTTCTTATACAATGCATGCTAACATATGTGTTAGCCTTAAGGTATATTAGGGCATATTTAATTATATTTTGATGATGTTAAATATGCTATGATAATTACATGATTCATATTAATTCATTCTTTGTTATTATCATAGTCATTTTCATGCTCACACATAATCTCATGTATTAATATTGTATCAATGTTTTAACATCTTTGTGTGCATGAGATTTAATTGATGTAGATCAAGATTACAAGGAGCTCAACAAGGATCAAGCTTGAATACTTGAAGATATTTCATCCTTGGTTGAAGTCTAGGACCATCATTGTAAGGCATCTTGATCTCACACTCATAGGGGCACAAACAAACTCTAAAAGCTAAAGTTTTGGAAATAAATTTTAAGTGAGTCATCTTTAAAGAAATTCCCCAACCAATTGGAAACTAATTAAATGTTTAATCTTATATGGTTGGAAAGGCATTTGAATCTAGTTTCCAAAACATCAAACGGATCGTAAATCCGATTTTTGTAGAGAGAGTTATGGCCATTTTAGTGGAGATGTGTCAGGCTGTCAAACAGGGAGGGGCAGTCGACTGAGGGCCCGATGTAGTCGACTGAAGTAAGCAGAATGCAAACAGAACCCTTTGTAAACACATCTCAGTCGACTGCTTCAAGGACCAGTCGACTGCTTCAAGGTCCAGTCGACTGAATCGACCTGAAAGGCAATAACGGCTAGTTTTTAGAGGGGCTTTTAATTACCAAACTTGCCACCAACGGCTATAATCTTCCAAGGCCTATAAATATATGTTTTCCCAAGCTATTTGGGGTAGAGATTTTGATTGGAAAACATAGTATTGAATCACACAACTTGTTAATTTTTAATCATTCACATTTGAGCCCTAGTTGTGTGAGTTTATCAATTTGCTCAAATCTTTCATTTGTATTTCTTGAGAGAGCAAAATTGTAGTGAGCTTTAATTGTATTATCCACTCTAGAGAGAGAGTTATCAATTTGTAGTCAAATCAATTTGTAAAGGTTGAGGGTTAGTAACCCTTGTGTACAAAGAAGAGGTGTTTTTCTTTGGGAGAGATTGAAGGCTCTTGTAACAGTTTGGTCATTGGTGCACACCCGTAAGTGCTCCGGGAACGGTTTGGTCTACACCCGTGAAGTAGATCGGATTAAAGGAATCCTCAAGAGGTGTTCTTGAGGGGTGGATGTAGGCTGCGGAGTGCAATTGCCGAACCACTTGAAAAATTGGTTTGCAAGTATCTCTTCCCTTATCTCTTTACATTATTGTTTGTGATTGTGTTTTAATTTGCAATTAAGTTTTAAAAAGGTTAATTTCTGCTAAAACCTTATTCACCCCCCCTCTAAGGTTTCCACATTTGGGCCAACAATTGGTATCAGAGCCTCGGCTCTTCTCTTTCAAAAGATTTTTGAAAAAACTAGAGATAAGATCCAATGGAAACCGACTCTTCTTTCATTTATTATTGTGAGGGTCAATCGACATTAAGACTACCATGTTTTAATGGCTCAAACTATGCTTATTGGAAAAATAGAATGAGAATCTATATGATTTCTCAAGATTTTGATTTATGGCAAATCGTGGTCAAAGGGCCTCATCTACCTACAAAAATTGAAAATGGTTTTTCTATTCCAAAGACGGTAGATGAATATAATAATGCCGATAAGAAACTCATAAAAATAAATGCTATGGCAATGAATTTATTATATTGTGGTTTAGACCCAAATGAATACAATAGAATTTCATCTTGCGAATCCGCAAAAGAAATTTGGGATAAACTTGAAAATGCTCATGAGGGAACAAGCCAAGTTAAAAAGTCTAAAATCAATTTGCTTGTTCAAACTTATGAAATGTTTAAAATGTTACCATATGAATCTATTGGAGATATGTTTTCTCGTTTTACCATTCTTATTAATAACTTGAAAAACCTTGGTAAAGTTTATACTAATGAAGAAATGATTGAGAAAGTGCTTAGGTCTTTACCAAAGGATTGGCAACCAAAGGTCACGGCGGTTCGTGAAACAAAGGAGCTTTCAACACTCTCCTTGGAACAACTCATGGGTTCTCTCATAACTCATGAAATGGAATTGGCCATCTTCGAAAGTGAAGACAAAAAATTGGAAGTGAAAGGACCAAAAGGGGAGACATGGCTTTAAAATCCTCAAGCTCAAAGAAAAAGAGGAAAGATGTTGAGAGTGATGAGGATGAGGAAATGACAAAGATCACCCAAAAATTTATAAAGTTTCTAAAGAAAGAAAAATCGGAAAAGAAGTCACCCAAGGAGGAAAAACACAAAAAGAAGACAATCAAGGCCACTAATAGTAGTTCCGAGAGCGAATCTTCGGACGATGACTCAAATGGTGAAGAGATTGTCAATCTTTGCCTCATGAAATTGGAAAGGACCTCTCCTACCACCTCGGCAAATGGAGTATCCAAGAAATTCTTGGACAAAGGTTAAGTATTGATTTGGTAATGGTAGGTTAGTAGGTAATTTTGTTTTGATTTGTTTTCATCATCCTACTTAAATTTTTTTTGAATTCATATCATACTCTTATTTGTTTCAAATCACTTCGATTTTGTTTAGATATGCATACTTGTTTTTTTATGCATAAATCTTATTTCATCCACTTGTGATTTGGATATGTCTTTACATAAATCATCATGCTCTTGATATTGCTTATTTATAAAATGATGATATGCTTTTGTTTGATTAAACAAAGTTTTTAGAATGATTAGACAAAATGATGTTTTGTGAATCATTCAATTTTTTGCTGCTGAACTGTCATTTTTATGGACTGTTGAACAAAGCAGTCGACTGTGTCACAGTCGACTGATTCAGGTGTGAGACTTTAAACTTTTTGTTTCTGAATTGTTAAGTCGACTGAGGAGTCGACTGATCGAATGCACAGTCGACTGATGTTTTTTTTGTTTTCGTCGACTGAGGCTTATTTAAATTTTTTGTTTATCTTATATTTTGAGTTCTCCAACTTTATTATTGGTACCTTTTGGGAGAATATGCTCTCTATTCATATCATTTGGTATCTATTATCATTGCACATACTTAGGGGGAGCACTTTCACGTTTCATTGCTCACATGTGGTTATATTTGTTTATTTTTTGGTATCATTTTGACCTTTTGATTTGTATGCCTATTGTGAGGGGGAGCTTTGTGTTTTATCCTCAAATCTTTTTGATAATGTCAAAGGGGGAGAAATATGAGAAGTATTTGGGTAGTTATCATTCATATTCTTTAACATATGACATCCAATATGAATGATAATATGAAAATGAACAAATGAGCTTATATTGGCATATCCTTCATTGGTTATTTGCCATCATCAAAAAGGGGGAGATTGTTAGCCTTAAGGTATATTAAGGCATATTTAATTATGTTTTGATGATGTCAAATATGCTATGATAATTACATGATTCATATTGATTCATTCTTTGTTATTATCATAGTCATTTTTATGCTCACACATAATCTCATGTATTAATATTGTATCAATGTTTTAACATCTTTGTGTGCATGAGATTTAATTGATGTAGATCAAGATTACAAGGAGCTCAACAAGGATCAAGCTTGAAGACTTGAAGATATTTCATCCTTGGTTGAAGTCTAGGACCATCATTGTAAAGCATCTTCATCTCACACTCATAGGGGCTCAAACAAACTCTAAAAGCTAAAGTTTTGGAAATAAATTTTAAGTGAGTCATATTTAAAGCAATGCCCCAACTAATTGGAAAATAATTAAATGTTGAATCTTATATGGTTGGAAAGGTATTTGAATCTAGTTTCCAAAACATCAAACGGATTGCAAATCTGATTTTTGTAGAGAGGGTTATGGCCATTTTAGTGGAGATGTGTCAGGCTGTCAAACAGGGAGGGGCAGTCAACTGAGGGCCCGATGCAGTCGACTGAAGTAAGCAGAATGCAAACAGAATCCTCTATAAACACATCTCAGTCGACTGCTTCAAGGACCAGTCGACTGCTTCAAGGTCAAGTCGACTGAATCGACCTGAAAGACATTAACGGCTAGTTTTAAGAGGGGCTTTTAATTACCAAACTTGCCACCAACGGCTATAATCTTCCAAGGCCTATAAATACATGTTTTCCCAAGCTATTTGGGGTAGAGATTTTAATTGGAAAACATAGTATTGAATCATACAACTTGTTGATTTTTAATCATTCACATTTGAGCCCTAGTTGTGTGAGTTTATCAATTTGCTCAAATCTTTCATTTGTATTTCTTTAGAGAGCAAAATTGTAGTGAGCTTTAATTGTATTATTCACTCTAGAGAGAGAGTTAACAATTTGTATTCAAATCAATTTGTAAAGGTTGAGGGTTAGTAACCCTTGTGTGCAAAGAAGAGGTGTTCTTCTTTGGGAGAGATTGAAGGCTCTTGTAACGGTTTGGTGCACACCCGTAAGTGCTCCGGGAACGGTTTGGTCTACACCCGTGAAGTAGATCGGATTAAAGGAATCCTCAAGAGGTGTTCTTGAGAGGTGGATGTAGGCCATGGGGTGCGATTGCCGAACCACTTGAAAAATTGGTTTGCAAGTATCTCTTCCCTTATCACTTTACACTATTGTTTGTGATTGTGTTTTAATTTGTAATTAAGTTTTAAAAAGGTTAATTTCCGCTAAAACCTTATTCACCCCCCCTCTAAGGTTTCCACATTTGGGCCAACAACATGTCATGAAATGCAAGTGAGTCCACTACCGATACCCATTTGCAAAACCACTTTCATTCTCTCTATTATGAACATAGCATGCGTTATTTAATCCAGTTAACAATCATAGTAAAATGTGCCTTTAACAGTTAGCAGCAGAAGTATAACATATAAAATATGGATCACATAACATGGATTGATACCAATAATCATATAGATAAAACCCTGGACATACTCATGTATGCGATAGCACTACCATAATATGCTTTGCATAGTCTTACAGTTATTGGAATACATATGGCATCATAAATCAGCATATTACTTATACAAAACATCATACAGGTAACTTTTAAATATCTTATATTAATCTTATTAGGATTAGAGTGAGGTTAGGAAACTCACCTCGAGTCACCGATCCTCGAAAAGCAGATAATCGTCAAGTTCTACAACAATAAATGGAAGAAACAGCATTAATGTATGAGTATAACTATGGGGGCAAAATGATAATTTTACCAAATGAGGTTATAAACCTCAAAGTAGTGATCTTCGTGTCATTCTAAGTCCAATGCCATTGACTAGACTCAAATCGGAGTCTGTCAAGTTTTACGGGGTAATATGAGGGACTTACTGCACTAATGTGGACCCTAAAAGCAGGCTGTATTTTCGACTGAGTCGAAAAGTCACCAAACTTTTTATGGAATTTTCTAGACATTAATCTAAGACTCTGGGAACTGACCGCGTAATTTTCGGAGTCCTGGATTAATTATTATGAATTATTGAAGATAATATATATTAGAAAATACCCAAAACGGGATTTAAATACATAACTATAATTATACAAAGAAATCAGTACTTAGAAGTATTTTTATTAAATAGTAGATATTAAAATACAATACAAGTATTTATCTCATAATTTTCGGAGATCGTTTGGTATTTTTAATAATTAATATACTCATAAAATAGCTCCTTATTAATTGTTAAAAATATTGGACTATAATATTATAGCTTTATAACTTACATTGTGTAATAAAATAGTCTCAGGGTCATTACCCTAATTTTCTAGACTTTATTAATGCATATAGGTATTTATTAACTATTTAAAACTATTTCAAACTGATATTTATTATTTATATTAACCATATAAATAATAAATATATAAGACATAATATAGTAATGATATATAAAATATTAAAAATAATATTCTATAATATAAAACATTAATGGTATAATTATAAACCATTTACAATTATTAAAACAATTTAGAACATTTTAAACTAATTAAAACTAATAATACTAATAAAAATAATATTATTATTAATCTCAGACCCGACGGGTCAACCCGAACCGGCCCGAGCCCCTACGGGTTACCCGAATACACTCTCCAGGGGACCCAAACGCGTGACCCGATGGGTCAGACCCGACCCAACCGAATCCTAAATGGATTATCCACTTACACACTCATGCAAACCCAACCCAAGAACCCATTCGGGTTGAACCTAACCCGAACTCGAGACCCATACTCACTCACAAGCTAACCCAAACCATAAACCCATTTGGGTCAAACTAAACCGGAACCCGTGACCCAATAACACTAACAAACTGACCCTACCCATTTACTTAATCCGAACCAGACCCGGATCCACACCCGAACCCACTTCTACTAACACCGTGGCCCGCCCCATTTACCCGAACCCAACGCAAGGTCAGCCAGACGTCAAAACGACGTCATGCTACTTAAAAGACCCACGGGTTAATTAAAACCCAACCCGAACCGCGACCCTACCCACTTCTACACACACCCTAACCCAACACAGACCCGACCCGGATCCGCTTGTTATAACCCGAAGACCCAAACGGGTCTTCTTCTTCTCCGGCGAGCTGCTTACCGTCGGTGACCAGCGTTTTTGCCAGAAAACTTCTAACGCCTATAACTCTCTCTCCTCTCCATGTAAATCCATGAAACCAACGGCAACAAGACCGAAAACTCTTCCTCTATCACATACTATAAGCCTAACGTCCAGTTCATTCGTTTTGTGTACCTACCCGGTGATTATCGTTTTGACCAAAAATAAGGATAATGGCCTGCATGGCCAATCCAATGATCCCCATTTTGAAAACTGCTCAATGGGGGGTTCTTCTGGGACCAAGGGGGTCATGATGGTGTAACTTAGGGACCGTTTGGTTGAGCTCGAACATTCGAGCTCCGGTGAGGAGCTCCAATGGTGTCTTGGCTTAACCAGAGCACCAGGCTCTATTTGGCTAACATGAAAATGTCCCTAAGGGTTCCTAAATGACATGCATGGGTCCAGAATTCAAAAGGAGGTCTTTGGTTTACATCAGGGTGCCTCAATCTCTCTTAATCTCCTCCGATCTTCTTCCTTCTTCTTCGTTCTGCTCCTCCCTCTCTAAGCTTCTCTATGTGATAGAGTGTGTGTAGAGTATGGACAGAGAGGTGTATGTGTACCAAGAGGTAAAAGAAGAGGGGGTTATGTGGATGATCTCTCAAGCTCTCTCTTTTCTCACTCCCGAGTCTCTCTCTCTAGAATCTGTATCTAACAGATTGTGGGGTGGTAAGGCTGATAATTGAGAGGGTGAGGGGGTGTGTATATATAGGGAAAATGTGAGGGGGGTTTGGTTATGCATAGTGGGTGCACAATGTGTACCCACATGTGTAAGTGGGTGTGTGTCCAAGGTTAGACATCGGTAGGGTCCACAAGATGGTAGAGTGTATGTACATGGTTGCCATATGGCAGTGGGTGGGGCCCACTCTCGGGTTGAGTACCCAAGTGTGCACAAGTGCCTAGGTTCACGTGTTTAACTGTGAATATGACTGTGAATCCTAAAACATGTACGTACGGGGCTATGAATGAGTCCAAGTTCAAGTATATCTATAGTGTCTAACTTAAAAGCTACACACTTCAAGTCTACATCTATTCTAATAAACTCTAGGTTAGAGGTATTGTCCTTGTCGTTAAGATGTTGACTACAGGGTCTTAATAAGGATTTCTAGCTATGGTCATCCTAATGGACCTTCTGTAATCGTCAATATGGTGACATCATCACCTCTAACTCTACGTGAAATTTCTAAGGAAAATTCTGGGTGCTACATCTCTACCCACCTTATTTGAGGATTTTATCCTCGAAATCTAGAGTTTGTTAGGTCTTAAAATGTACAAATCCTCATCCATTAGGTTAGTCTTTCTACACCAACTCAGACGCTCTTATCAATCTAAATGGTCTATCGGACAATAAGTTGTTGTCAACTATTCCGGGGTCTGATTTCCTGGAAATACCTCAGCTCTTCCTCATAATTTCTCTCGAGTGTCCCAAACTTCTTGTAAGCCATTCCCATATAAGATTCAAAGTTCTGGAAGTGGGCATGGTACCTTCGGTCTTCCATTCTGTTCAGTGCTTGGATTGATTTACTGATCTGCGAGCTCTCTTTCTGGATCTCTGTGGTGGTGGAGCATTGTTCTGAACTTCTTGTTTGGGGCAATCTTTATGTACATGACCAGCCTTTCCACAATTGATACACCATACCAGTTGCCCTGTGAGTTGTTTCGGTGCTGTGCATTCTTTGGAGTGGTGTCCAGGTGTTCCGCAGTTGTAGCAAATATCACATTGCTTTGCATGTGTCTGAACGGCTGTCTGACTAACTTTTTTGTCACTGATTCGTTGTCTCTTGTTATGATTCTGGGTGTGTTCAAAGTTTCCTCCGGTGATTACAGACTGCAATCGAGCAGTTGCCCGTGACACTTGATTGCCTCTTCGACTTCTTCCTGGGTTGGTTGCCTGAAACCAGTTATCTTTTCCTCTTTGTTGGTGGCTTTCTAGTTTCTTGCTGTTCAGGGCTATGTTCTCCAGTTGTGTGGCTAATTTGACCATTTCTTCAAATGGTTGGTCAAGGTATACTAGTGCTATCTTTTGAATGTCTGGATCAAGTCCTTCGTAATATTACAGTGTCTTATTTCACTGAGTATCTACCATGTACGGAGCAAATCGCGATAGTCTCTCAAATTTCGCCGTATATTCTTGTACCGTCATGTTGCCTTGAACTAGTTCTATAAATTCCTTTTTTTCATGTTTCTTTCCATCCTTGGGAAATACTTTTCTAGGAATTTCGTTTTGAATGCTTCCCATGTCATTCTCCTTGGAACATCATCGCCCACTGTAACTTTAACAGATTCCCACCAGTCTGTTGTCGAATATGTCAATTGGAAATTAGCCAAGCATCTTTTCTCAGTCTTGTTGCATTCAAGGGCTTGAAACATTCGTTCTATATCACGAAGCCATTGTTCAACTTCCCATGCTTCTGTCATTCTAGTGAAAGCTCTCGATTTAAGTGCACAGAATCTCTCAAGCAGTTTATCTCCTGTCTGACGAGCATTTCCACTGTTGATTACGTGGTCCAGGTGATCACTTGCTTGCTCCACACGTCGGACAAGAGCTCCTATCAATCCTGTTGGATCCACTGCTGGAGGTATCACATTTGTTGGTCCGTTGGGTGAATTCTGAGCATTTCAATTTCTCTTAACCATGGTGTACGTTAGCAAAGGTTATACCTACGAGTTGATACCTCTTTTGGTCAATACCTTATCTTATCTCGTCTGATCAGATGACAAGTAACAGTAACAGTTCATTGAGTCAACAGAGATTTCTAGCATATAACGGTTGTCACAACTACTACTAGGATCAAGGGTAAGGCATCCCTATCCTTGGTTTTTTTAGACTCTAGGCTTAGCTAACTGTTCCGAGATCCATCTCAGGAAGTTCACTAGTGCCTAAACATCTATCGACCAATGGTCAATCCTATATTTTTATTAGTAATAAATGTATAAGAGGTAAGATTAGCAATTAGTAAGAATTCGTCTCATCCATACAATTATGTTTAAGTTAAGTCGCAAGCAGACTATTACTGATCAGAAAATAAAAAAAGGCACAACAAAAGTATGAATACTAGATCTACTAGTCTGGAATACATCAAAAGAAGTAGAACAGAATAAGATGAACTAACTGAGGGTCCAATCTCCATCTCTCTCTATATCAGAGTCCGAGGTCACCTCTCCTAAATCACTGGATGGTGGAAAGTCAATCGAAGGGACACCTATAAATGCATCCCAGGCTGGCTCTAGTGGTTAATCAGGGTCCTCTATCATCTCAGGCTCCGCTAGTGGGTCTTCATCTTGATCATCATCTGAGTCATCATCAGAACCTGCAGGGGTAACAAAATGTACTATGTCCTCTTGAGGCTCGTCCTGGTCATGGATCGCAAGGTTTCTAAGGGCATGAGAAACCTCCTCCATCTCAGCAGACAACAAGCGCGGTGCTACCACTCTATGATATGCTAACTCTGGAACAGGTCTCTCACAGAAGAAACATCGTGTCCACTTCCTTATACTCTGGTAAATTCTATGCCTGATGGTGGTGCTAACATGACCAAATCCTCGAGGAGCAAACTGTCTCTCCAAGGTAACTCTATACTGTCCATCCGCAGCATCGTACTCTATCTGGTGCTCCATGCTAGCCTGCCCAACACAGAAAACTAACTTAATACTGATGCTAATTAATGAAATATCTTAAAATTTCATAGTGATAAGGGGTACCTTTCTTAATTCTTTCTAAACCTTGAGTTACTGCCAACTGTTCCAAGTCTAACTCCCTGAACCTATATTAGTTCCTAATTTGATATTTTACACTTGTGACTTCTATGGCTCAACTCGTCGCGGGGATTTATTAGTCATATTATTATAGACTAAGAGTATACAAACTTAAATAAATTTACTAATTATAAGAAAGTAGTACATCTATGTGAAAATATATTAGTCAGGTTAAAGATAATCTCCATAGATAGCTTCAAATATAGTGCAGCATAGTTACAAAAACATTTACATCAGAGAGCGCGTACGCTAAGTAAGTACATAGTAAGGGGAACAGTGTTAAAACCAGATACATGAAAAGGCGTACACGTTACTACCACAATGTGTTACCTGCCTGAGTACAGCTATATACACAAAAGATGGACTACTAGTCCTATTACAAAATCCTTCAATCATCCTTATCCTCGACCTTTGACTTTCCCTTCTCAGCTATGTCTTTCTTGGGTGGTTTCTCGCCCACACTCATAGTTGGGTCAACATTGACTGCGGAATCAGCATCCTCCACTGAATTGGTCTCCTTTGCCGGAACTTCTCCATCATCATCCTCCTCCCTATCAGTCCTCATGACTGACTCAACAGTTAAGGGTATATCAGCTATGGGCTCCTCTGGTACTGGGGTTGGCATAGCAAGAGGTGGTCCTACGGGTCCTGTTGGTGGTGACAGCTTAACTTGAAAAGTCATGACTCGGAGGGTATAGCGGTCATGAGTCATCTCAGATGCTTCCTGATGAACAAGTCTAAGGGTGTTTTCGCGGTAATGTGCCTCTCTTTGCAGGATCTCTGGGTCCTCAACTCCCAACACATGTACATCATGCCACATATTTTCCTCCAAATGCCACTGAGCACTCCGTCGAATCCTTTGCCGGTATAACACTGGGTCTGCAGGCTCTATACAATCTGGGTATACCCAGTGCCCTCCAAACCCATCTGGGACATAAAAGGGTTCCATGCTAACCTGTCTAATATAAACTATCATAGGGTTAGTATCTTCATAAGTGGGGAAAAGATCTAATGGTTTATAACTTAAAATGCATAGGACAAACGGTAAATGCCTAAACCTAGGCTCTGATACCACTAAAACCCTGTTACGCCCCAGAGTAAGCCAAAAATAGGGAAAATAAAAATTTTCCTTTATGGGTCTGTCGACATGTGACTAGTTTGTTAACCTTCCTGTCCTTCTAACTCCGCACCCTGCAATCATAAGGGAAAAGCTAGAGCATAAGCATGATCTAAACTTATCAGAGTATAAATACAACAGCGGAAATTAAACAAGGGTTACAATAACTTCAATCCCAATACAACAGGCCATTCTAAACAATTTACATAAGCTTAAAAACTTGAGAATCTGTCTATCAGATCTTGGGCAAGGCTTTATTCTCCTTGGCTCCACGGCACTGCATCCTGAACTCTTCTATCTAACTCCAAACCTGCAACACTCTGGGCATATGAATGCCCAGGGTGTAACATGCCATCAGCCTTGGAACAAGGTTGAGTGAGAGTCTCAACCGCACAACAATCAAAAAATACAAAACATCTCTCGACTAACGTCATAGTTTAGTCCCTTAAGGTATGGTTAATCTCTTATCAAAAGACGCATTCTCACCACGGACATAACAGAGATCTCAACAAGAAAGTTAGACAGATAAATATAATATCATACAATACATTCTCCTTATTTTATTCTCGTGCGTGCAAATGCATGACCAATGTGACTTACTCCCAACTCTTTTCAAAGACACTTGCTTTTCAAAACAGATACTTTTCAAAACCATTTCATTTTAAAATCGAAACTTTCCAAACCGAATCATGTCGAACAAAACCATTTTACCCATCAATTCATTCTCATCATTCATTTTCTCTTTCTCATCCACTTGACGACACTCAATACATCAAGGATTATAACCTGCTATAACAACCAATTCATGCTCATCCCTTGATAGGCCACCAGACGTCTTCACGGTGCACACTATCTGTAAACAATGAAACTGGCACATGGGACGTCTCTAACCATGTGTAAACTTTTACCGGTCGTCTACATGGCTGAGAAGTATATTAGAGCACTAGCCGGACGTCTTCAACGACACATGGGACTTCTTCAACCACGTATGCGCATCACTGGACGTCTTCAACGGTGAGAGGCGCGCTAGGATCCCTAACCGTTCATGTCCAACCGGCTCGTCAGCCGTTGATCCATCGGATCTAGAAATCACATCTCTTTCACATTCACATATCTCATCATACACCTCTCTTTCTTATACAATGCATGCTAACACATGTCATGAAATGCAAGTGAGTCCACTACCGATACCTATATGCAAAACCACTTTCATTCTCTTTATTATTAATATAGCATGCATTATTTAATCCAGTTAACAATCATCGTAAAATGGACCTTTAATAGTTAGCAACAGAAATATAACATATGAAATATGGATCACATAACATGGATTGATACCAATAATCATATAGATAAAACCCTTGACATGCTCATGAATGCGATAGCACTACCATAATATGCTTTGCATAGTCTTACAGTTATTGGAATACATCTGGCATCATAAATCAGCATATTACTTATATAAAACATCATACAGGTAACTTTTAAACATCTTATATTAATCTTATTAGGATTAGAGTGATGTTATGAAACTCACCTCGAGTCACCGATCCTCGAAAAGCAGATAATCGTCAAGTTCTACAATAATAAACGGAAGAAACAGCAATAATGTATGAGTACAACTATAGGGGCAAAATGACAATTTTACCAAATGAGGCTATGAACCTCAAGGTAGTGATCTACGTGTCATTCTAAGTCCAACACCATTGACTAGACTCAAATCGGAGTCCGTCTAGTTTTACTGGGTAATATGAGGGGCTTTACTACACTAATGTGGACCCTAAAAGACAGTCTGTATTTTGACTAAGTCAAAAAGTTACCAAACTTTAATGGAATTTTCTAGACATTAATCTAAGACTCTGGGAACTGACCGCGTAATTTTCGGAGTCCTGGATTAATTATTATGAATTATTGAAGATAATATATATACCAAAAAATACCCGAAATGGGATTTAAATACATAACTATAATTATACAAAGAAATCAGTACTTAGAAGTATTTTTATTAAATAGTAGATATTAAAATACACTACCAGTATTTATCTCATAATTTTCGGAGCTCGTTTGGTATTTATAAAAATTAATATACTCATAAAATAGCTCCTTATTAATTATTAATAATATTAGACTATAATATGATAGCTTTATCTACATTATGTAATAAAATAGTCCCAGGGTCATTACCCTAATTTTCTAGAATTTATAAATACATATAGGTATTTATTAACTATTTAAATCTATTTAAAACTGATATTTATCATTTATATTAACCATATAAATAATAAATATATAAGATATAATATAATAATGATATATAGAATATTAAAAAAAATATTCTATAATTATAAACCATTTACAATTATTAAAACAATTTAAAACATTTAAAACTAATTAAAACTAATAATACTACTACTAATAATAATAATAATAATATTAATCTCAGACCCAACGGGTCAACCCGAACCGACCCGAGCCCCTACGGGTTACCCGAATACACTCTCCAGGGGACCCAAACGCGTGACCCGATGGGTCAAACTTGACCCAACCGAATCCTAGATGGACTATCCACTAACACACTCACGCAAACCCAACCCAAGAACCCATTCAGGTTGAACCTAACACAAACTCGAGACTCATACTCACTCACAAGCTAACCCAAACCATAAACCCATTCTGGTCAAACTAAACCCGAACCCGTGACCCAATAACACTAACAAACTAACCCTACCCATTTACTTAATCCGAACCGAACCCGGATCCACACCCAAACCCACTTCTACTAACACCTTGGCACGCCCCATTTACCCGAACCCAACCCAAGGTGAGCCCGACGTCAAAACGACGACGTGCTAGTTAAAAGACCCACGGGTTAATTAAAACCCAACCCGAACCACGACTCTACCCACTTCTACACACATCCTAACCCAACCCAGACCCCGACCCGGACCCGCTTGTTATAACCCGACGACCCAAATGGGTCTTCTTCTTCTCCGGCGAGCTACTTGCCAACGGTGACCCGCGTTTTTGCCAGAAAACTTCTAACGCCTATAACTCTCTCTTCTCTCCGTGTAAATCTATGAAACCAATGGCAACAAGACCGGAAACTCTTCCTCTATCACATACTATAAGCCTAACGTCCAGTTCATTCGTTTTGTGTACCTACCCGGTGATTATCGTTTTGACCAAAAATAAGGATAATGGTATGCATGGCCTATTCAATGATCCCCATTTCGAAAACTGCTCAATGGGGGGTTCTTCTGGGACCAAGGGGGTCATGATGGTGTAACTTAGGGACCGTTTGGTTGAGTTCGAACATTCAAGCTCCAGTGAGGAGCTCCAATGGCATCCTGGCTTAACCAGAGCACCAGGCTCTATTTGGCTAACATGCAAATGTCCCTAAGGGTTCCTAAATGACATGCATGGGTCCAGAATTCAAAAGGAGGTGTTTGGTTTACCTCAGGGTGCCTCAATCTCTCTTAATCTCCTCCAATCTTCTTCCTTCTTCTTCGTTCTGATCCTCCCTCTCTAAGCTTCTCTATGTGACAGAGTGTGTGTAGAGTATGGACAGAGAGGGGTAAGTGTACTAAGAGGTAAAGGCAGAGGGGGTTATGTGGATGATCTCTTAAGCTCTATCTCTTCCAACTCTCTTCTCTCACTCTCGGGAATCTCTCTCTAGAATCTGTATCTAATAGATTGTGGGGTGGTGAGGCTGATAATTGAGAGGGTGAGGGGGTGTGTATATATAGAGAAAATGTGAGGGGGTTTGGTTGTGCATACTGGGTGCACAATGTGTACCCACATGTGTAAGTGGGTGTGTGTCCAAGGGTAGACATAGGTAGGGTCCACAAGATGGTGGAGTGCATGTGCATGGCTGCCATATGGCAGTGAGTGGGGCCCACTCTCGGGTTTAGTACCCAAGTGTGCACAAGTGCCTAGGTTCACGTGTTCAACTGTGAATATGACTGTGAATCCTAAAACATGTACGTATGGGGCTGTGTACGAGTCCAAGTTCAAGTCTGTCTATGGTGTCTAACTTAGAAGCTATACATGTCAAGGCTACGTCTATTCTAATAGACTCTAGGTTAGAGGTATCGTCCTTGTCGTTAAGATGTTGACTACAGGGTCTTAATTAGGATTTCTAGCTATGGTCATCCTAATGGACCTTATGTAACCGTCAACATGGTGACGTCGTCACCTCTGATTCTACGTGAAATTTCCAAGGAAAATTCTCGGTGCTACATCTGTCCAACACACCTAGCATGTATGACATACAAGTGGCACAAGAATTGTTTGTGTGTGCTTGTGTGCTATACCCAAGTGTAGGTAATCGTGCAAGTAGTAATCTGGTTAAGACTAGGTCGATCCCACAGGGAAGGTGTTAAACTAAATACCTAGATTGTTCTCTAAAGAGAAAATAAAAATCAAAATTTGAAAGGTTGTAAAACACAAAGTACTACAAAGTGACTACTAAATTTTAAGCAATTAAATTAAATTAGACTAATGATTAACTACTTAACTAAAGCGATGTTTTAAAATATGTTTTTCTTAATATAAGGGAATGTTGGGATTACATGAATCCACCGTGACCTAGCCATCTACCATGCAATTATATTGAAGCTCAATGGAGCACATTTTCTACAGTATTCCGTATTTCTCTTAGAATAAAGAATCCATAGTCCTTTCATGACCGGGACTATATCATCACATTTAATTTGAAACACATGAATGCGGTTTAAAACAATAGTTAAGACTCGCACCTACAATGGTGTTAGCATTGAAGGTGGTTTGCAAAAGATATTGAAGAAAATGCCTTAAGGCATTAAGTTCAGATCCTGTTTTGACAAACTGAGCATTTGGAGACAGTTTGATAACGACTCTCTAAAGCAGAAGGTCTAGGAATACTGTATAGAATGTTCTCAAGAATCAGAGGGTTCGATCAATCGAAGCGCTTTCGATAGATCGAATATCTTCATCTCTCGATCGATCGAAATGTCTTCGATCGATTGACAGTTTTTCTGATCCGATCGATCGAACTAACTTCGATCGATTGAACACAGGAATTATTCTGCTGCATGGCAGAGGCTTGAGATCACGGTTTCATCGTGCTCTCCCAACCTAGGGACTACTCAGACATGGTCTGGAGTGTCTTGGATTTGTTATTAACGTAAAGGTTCATTAAGGTCTTGTTTGGTTGGGATTTTAACTTAAAACTATGAAAACTAATAGTGATTTAAAGCTACTACTATGATACTACCAATACTAACAGATTAAACTACAATATTAAACAACAAGAATGTGAATAGACTGCGATAACAAAACCTAGAATAGAATAACTTGTATTAAACTAAAGAAAAAGCAATCCAAAAGCAATATCCAAGCTTTAAAACCTACAAAAACATGTAAACTCTCTATCTCTCTCTCTAAAACTGGTAAAAAGTAAAGTAGGCGTTCTCTGGGGCGTCAATATAATGAGTATTTATACATAAACCTAAAGCTAGGGTTAAAAACTGTGTTTCTGCTGCGTGCGCATAATTTCCGATAAAAGCCATGTTCGATCGATCGAACATCACTCGATCGATCGAATTCTAGAATCTTCGATCGCTTTAACGTACTTAGATCGATCGAATGTTCTTCAATCGATCGAGGTTCACTTTTCATTTTGAGTTGTCTTCATTAAAACCAAGCACTTCCTTTTATCTTGCTCATTCAATTCCTCACACAGCAATAGTAATCTGCACAAATAACCACTAAAACAATACCACTTATCTTAGATTAAGCATATTGTGCAAAAACTGGCATTGTAATTCAAATTACAAATATACACGGGAATTGTAGACTAAATCAGTATAGTTTCTTGTTTTAGCGCGGTTATATTTTACATACACTCCCGCTTATCACAACCACCAACTAGTGATTTTCTAGTCCCTAGCAATAAAGCGAAAAGAAAACAAGCTAAACTATTACTACAACGACTAAACAAAATAAAATAAAATATAGCGACTAATCTAAAATAGAAAGGGAAAACTACCTAACTCACTTTCGCAGGAATCGCGGTTGCATTTAGCGAATGCAACAAGCCGTTAAACCACTAGGTTCCTCTTAGTGGACGAGTGTTGTCTCGTGAGGGTTTACAATGAATGTACCCACAAAATTCTCCGATTTTAAGTGCAAAAAGATATAGAATAACTTGTAAACACTCCCTCCCATCCAACTGTAAACTTAGCTCCACAAAACATATCATCCTCATTCAAACCATGAAAGAAATACACATGCTCCTCATACTACCAAGATAAAAATAACATATGCATCACATCCATGTATGCGTGTGTGTGTGAAGTTAACAGCTATACATCAAACTTTGTTTAGAGTTGTTTCGACTATCATACTCTCAGAACTTGTAGTTTCAACTCAATTCTATCATGGTTTTACACTCAAGAATGAACATCTCACAGAAACTTGGTTAATAATGATCGCACATGGTGTGAAAACTTTGATAAAAATGAAATTTTAGTTACTAATGCTTTCACACCTGACTCAATAAAGGACAAACATTTGGAGTGTATAGTCTCAAAAGAAGGGATACTACTTCCCAGAGGAGTGAAATACCGTGGATAACTCAATTTACACGTACGTGTTTAAACTAAGTTGTTAAAAATCATTAAGACTTTGAATTTTTGGATTTTTGTATATTAGGACAGAAATGAGAGGGGTAAGAAATTGCACATCTTTAGCATATGATTGAGTTTAGTAATTTACTTCACTCTATTCCAACCATCCTCTATTCTCATATATGTTTTTTTTTTAAACCTGAACTCCTTTGTCTTTCCTTTTCTCTTTTATGCAGTCCCTCCCACATTCACTCCCTCTTCATCACACACTTCAACCATTTAATCACATTAGATGTGCAATGGGGTTCATTGAAGTCAAAGCGTAAGATTAGGGATTTAGATTTTCATAATAGACTTGGCAGTATTTGCTAGGTGTGGGGTTGAGAACAATTCATATTCCGGAGTGTTGATACAGGTATATGGAAAGGTAAGGAGCGGATAACAATGGCTTAAATCATTTCCTCAACTTCTTAGTTTTAACACTTCAATGTTCATTGAGTTTAGTTGGTAAATCCTGAACGTTCTCCTCTAATACGCAGCCAAAATGAAGAATTAGAGACTATTCAATGAATTTAATATGCTTATTCAAGAAGAACAATTCGAAATTAATGTGATAATTCCCTCATAATTGAAGATTGGATTCAAAAGCTCACTAAGGGTGACTAGTTTCCACTACTTATTCCTTACAGCACAAAAGTCGTATTAACTCTTATTTTAGGTTTTTTTGCATAGCTATTAACATGTGCATATGGATTTTGGATACACGAATGGTCAACATATGTATTTATCCTAGTGAAACTAGAAGAACGCGTGAACTTAATTTATAAAATGATGAGAATAAAATGGTTGTGTCATTGCTTGATAACAGCTAAATACAAGTGAATATTCAAAGTTATTCTACCAATTCAATTCAAAAATTCCTTAATAATTTGGAATTAAAGTTTTTTTTTTTTTTTTTACTGTGGATGTACTAATAGAGATTATATGAAATGTACAATAAAGTGATCCAGATTGCTAAATATAAACATGTGCAGGTGATTATCTACATCTAACCCCCAGCAGAAAATTGCAATGTCCTCATTTGGGATTTTCAAATATAGATAGAGAGATATCACCTGATAAATCATAGCAAAAACCTCAAGCATAGCAATCTGTAAAAAAGGCATACAACACTCCAAGCAGCAAAGATTAAATAAGATATGAAAAAATAGAGCATGAGATCCATACATAATAACAGAACTAATCACTGGAACGATAAAACCATGAAAACAATAGAGCAGTGATAGTAAAATCCATAATAACCAAAGTCCCAAAATAACTAAACTATCCAAACAGTCCAAAATATTCAAAAACCCACAAGAAACTACTGGAGAAGAGAGAAAGAAAAAGTAAGAAACAAAATACAATAAAACTCCAGCATAGCAAAGGACATACCCTACTCATCACCAATGTTTGAAAGAATCACGATCGGAGCATCAGTAGCAGCAGCATCTCCACACTCAGCAACAGTAGTAGCTGTCGCTGGGTCACTCGCAATCGTGGCAGCTGGTGTAGATAGTAAGGGGTCATCCACGACCAGAGGTGGTGGAAGCGGTGTCGCAGTAGAAGGTGGTGCCGCTGATGTAGATGGAAAAGAAAGATCAACCTCTGGGGGTGGAGTAACAGAAGTGGTAAGCGGGGCAGTAGAAGTAGCTGGAGCAGCTATAGATGGATCGATGGTGGGTGGTGCAGAAGCTGTGTTAACCGACTGATCGACTCTGATCCGGATCAAGATCGCCTCCATTAAAGTCGTCATCTAATCCACCTTGCCCACGAGTCTGATCTGGGCCTGTCTCTCCTACATAAGTAACGCATGAATAGTCGGGAGAGGCATAGACGAAGAAGACTCTCCATGGGCAGGAGCGTGAGACCGTTGTCTCAACTCAAAATGTGCAACCTCCTCAATAAGATCAACCTCCTCCTCAGAATCGTGCTCCTCAGCCTCGGTCGGCGTCCCAGAAGCGATATCCTCAGTATCTGTCCCTCCTCACCTCCTCTTCACTCTGACTTTAGCTTTTTCTGTTTCCTTTCCTTTTTCTCTTCTCAACGTCAGAGCGGCGAGCGACTATCTCACGAAATCGGTTCGAAGAAGACTGATGGACATCGGTAACAAGAGGGAGTAGGCTACTCTGAGTCACAATGCGATGGATGCCCCACGCACCCTTCAGGTGCTTCTTGGCTGAGTTATAGCGTGTGCGCTGCACCAGGAACTCTATATATAATCGCGAGAGGCAGACCTATCTCCTTGTCCCCACACAGAACAACGCCCTCACATACCAAGCTACCTGTTTCTCATGATAAGAGGTAAGAAAGATACAATTCCATAGTATAAGATGGAGCATATGGTACCCGTCAGTCAAGAACCGATCCTCTATATGAGACGAGTCGTTCTAGAACTGAATGGTACCGCTAGTAATCTCTCTGACAATCATGGTAGAAGGGATCTCGGGAGTATCCAAACCATGAGGACAATCACTCTCCAGCTCCTCAGGGACTCCTATAGTAATAGATAAAGTGGCAGGAGTGATAATGATCTCCTGGCCGCGGATTAAAGATCGATAAGTGTATGGTGCAGCCGGGTCCTTAATCATCGTTTCACAGACCTCTCGCCCCTAAAAAATATTGACTTATTTAAGCTGGGTCAACATCTCCTACCATCATGGCATATCCTTGATTCTGGCTAAGAACTAAGAAGCAGAAAGCTAGGTCATCTTGAGAGGTCTCTCTATCATAACCTTACGGTGACTGAAGAACCGTGTGTAGCACGACTGGTCAAAAATATGGTGGAACTCATGGTCGGGAACCGGATCTGGTACAGCGAAGTCGAAAGATTTCTCCCAAAAATATCCCGTCGTGGGATTCATAATTGGTGACCTAAAATTGAAAATGAAAAGAGCAGACAAATGAAAATGGGAAAGCAAAACAAAAAGGCAAAAACTGTCACTGCTAAGCTTCGATCGATCGCAATTTGTTCGATCGATCGACAAAGTACAGAGTTTGATCGATTGATCCTTGTTCGATCGATTGAACGGGGCTGACTTTGATCGCTCAATCCTAGTTTGATCAATCGAAAAGGGACTGGGTTCGATCGCTCGAGCCCAGTTCGATCGATCGAACACAGAAAATGCAGCGAGAAGAGCTTGCACAGAAATGAACCAAGAAAATAAATAAAACAATAAAACAACACGAAAAAGTCTTATGGTCAACGAAGGGGCACCCCCTTACAGATGAATAGAGAAATAATCATAGTGGGGCCGTGGTAATCTTACCTCAGTGAATGGGCAGCGGAGACAATGAGGGTGATGATGATGAGGATCAGGGGTAATCTGGAGGTCCCAAATGATGTGTGTGAGGGGGGAAGCGAAAGAAATCGCCTCGAGTCATCTCTGTCGCTAATCGCGAGAGAGTGGTTGAGGGAGAGAGTGAACTAATGAAGTGTATGGACGACGCCTCGTTTAAATACAAGTCTCGATCGATCAAGAAAGTTCGATCGATCGAACCTTCGATCGATTGAGACCTGAGGAAGCGCTTGAGGATGTGACGCCTTCGATCGATCGAGCCTGGAAATTCCAAAAACTCGCTAAATGGACAGAGTATGTACCCCTAACTAACAGAAATTGATCTGGACATACAGAATAGCATAAAAGTAGTTCAAAGACAGGACCTGTAGGCCAGACATCATTATCAACAAAGTAAAATGTTGCAAATTTTATAAATAAAAATTATTTAATAGCATCCATGGTGCAACATCATAATTCCAAAGTTGGCACTAAAGACATCATTAAAAAAAAACAAAAAAGAAAAACTAAAATAAAACTGAAATTAATAAAACTTTTTATCAAGGTTTACACTTCAATTGATAAAAGAATGATCAACAAACAAAGCACAATTGAAGTGATGCACTAATCTTCAAGCATGAATATTCCATCTTCTGCAATTGTTTCTTTCTCCGCCACATCTTCGAATCTGGATTCCAAACCGGATGATTCCCTTTCCCAGAACAGTTGGAAAGCAGCAAGGATGTCATCGAGTGAGTCTGAAATTTCTGAGGAATTGATGGCACACGCAAGAGGTGATCTGGAAGGAGACAAAGATAACGGAGTGCAATTTCTCAACGGACTTTCCTCTCGCGGCGGAGTATCCAGGGACCTTATGTATGGTCCAAATCCATGGATTAGTTGATGCGGAAGGAACAACGGCGGTAGCATATGATTCATAGTGAAATCCTGGCAAAGGAAAAACAAAAGACAACCAAAAAGGACAAAATTAAGTAACACACAAGCACGAACCAATAGAAAGGAATAAACGCAGAAAGATGAAAAGGAAAAGAAGTGTGACAAGGAATTAACCTCACTATAGGCATGATATCACCATGTGCACTAGCAGGTAGGGGGCATTGAAGCCGGAATAGCAAATAGCTCAAGTGCACGTAAATGTATGGAACCAATTCGATGACAAGGAAGTCATCAACATAAGTGAAGACAACATTATGGCGTTCAGGCACCACATCCTGTAAATCTTCTTCCTCCCATGGTTCCCACATTGAATCATTCTCCCATTGTGCCAAGAGGGCATCATCGACTTCCCTACCAAAATACCCCTCTGGTTAGCCTTCCTCTTCAGGGAAGTCCATATACTCTAAGGGATTAATTTGGAGAAGTGCAGGATTATAAGGGATGTACCCTTGGGTTAAGTCAATGACATCGTCCGCTCCAGGCCCTTGATAAGGAGAGAGACCTAATGCAATCTCCTCGGTAGTCCCTGGAGGATTAGGATATTCGGAGTCAGCCCATGACCTGATTGAATGGATGTCATCATCCCTCATATTTGGACAACCTACAGGGGAGAGATAGATGATAGGAGATTAGAATCGAAGTCACACTCAAAAAGAGAAAGAAATAAATGAAATAAAACAAGAATACAGTAAAGAAAAGAATACAACAACAAAATGTGAACACGCTTTTAGGTGGAGAAATATTTAGGCTCATCTAACTCGATGTGCTCAGCTTCTGGTAGGAAATTCTCCAAGAATGGTTTTAACCTTTGGTCGTTAACCTTGAAACAATCATTGTTCTTAGGATTTACCAGCTCAACGGCCCCATGTGGAAAAATAGATTTAACAGTGAATGGTCCTGTCCACCGGGATCGGAGCTTACCTGGAAAAAGGTGGACGCAAGAGTCGTACAGCAAGACTTTCTGCCCCGGCTCGAATGATTTTTGAAAAATTGTTCTGTCGTGACGAGCCTCTAACCCTTCCTTGTGTAGTTTAGCTTTGTCGTATGCATCTCGACGTATTTCTTCCAATTCAGCCAACTGGATTTTTCGAAGGTGACCTCCCCCTATTATATCGAAGTTCAATGAGCATGTTGCCCAATATGCTTTGTGTTCGATTTCAACAGGAAGGTGACATGCCTTGCCGTACACTAACCTCTACGGGGACATCCCGAAGTTTATCTTATAAGCGGTGAGGTACGCCCATAGAGCATCTGTTAGTTTATATGCCCAGTCTTTTCTAGTACATGCTTGATTTCATGGTTAGCCAACTCTACCTGCCCGTTAGTTTGTGGGTGGTAAGCTAGAGCGATCTTATGGTTGACCCCGTATTTCTTGAGAAGTGACTCCAAAGGCCTGTTGCAAAAATGCTTGCCTTGGTCACTTATTAATGCTTTCGGAGTTCTGAAATGCGACAGAATATTTTCCTTAAGAAAGGACATTATTGTTTTGTGATCATTGCGTCTCGTCGATATCGCTTCCACCCATTTTGATACGTACTCCACAGCTAGGAGTATGTATTCACAGTTGTTTGATTTGAGAAATGGGCCCATAAAGTCTATGCCTCAACAATCGAATATTCAATTGTGATAATGGGAGTTAAGGGCATAGAATTCTTTTTCAAAATTGTACCAAGCTTCTGACAACGTTGGCACGATTTACAAAAAGAATAGGCATCCTTGAACAAGGTGGGCCAATAGAAGCCGCTGTGTAGGACTTTTTGTGCGGTCTTTTGCAAAGAGAAATGACCACCGCATGCTTCAGAATGACAAGAGGCTAATATTACAGTTATGTCCTTGTCCGAGAGGCAACGTCGGATGACATGGTAAGCACAATACTTGAACAAGTAAGGGTCATCAAAAAAGAAATAAAGTGCGAACAAAAGGAACCGTTTCTTGTCTTGATTCGACCAATGACTTGGAGTTTCTCCCATAACAAGATAATTTATTATATCCGCATACCAAGGAAAACTGGAGACAGCCATCAGTTGCTCATCTAGGAATTCATCTTTAATTGGTATGGGTTCAGTGTTGTTAGTAAATGTTAACCGAGACAAATGGTCAGCTACCACATTCTTTACTCCTTTTTTATCCTTGATTGTGATATCGAATTCTTGGAGTAGGAGTATCTAACGGATAAGCCTTTGCTTCGCGTCCTTCTTAGATAGCAGGTACATGAGGGCCGAATGGTCTATAAAACAGACGATTGGGGACCTTATTAGATATGACCTGAATTTGTCTACAGTGAAAACTATTGCCAGTAGCTCTTTTTCGGTAGTCGTATAGTTCATTTGAGCTTCGTTAAGTGTTCGACTGGCATAGTAAATAACATAGGGCTTATTATCCTTCCTCTGTCCTAGGACTGCACCGATGGCATAGTCACTAGCATCGCACATCATTTCAAATGGCAAACTCAAGTCGAGTGCCTGTATTATCGGTGCAGAGGTAAGTTGTTCATTTAGTGCGTCAAAAGATGTTTGACAGTTTTATGACCACTCGAATGATGCGTCTGTAGACACCCCATTTTGTTGGCTATCAGATTTAGGAGACCCATAGCTTGGCGGTTCACAATGATCGTAAAAGACTCAAAAGGACTCTCGGAAGTCAGCTGTATCTCTCAGAATGCTCAGAATGACCAAAATGCCCCTAAAAGCCCGAAAACTCCCAGATTTGGTCCCAAAGTTCTGAAAACATGCTACGTCGTAAGAAAAGTGATAAAATGAGTTTTTAAATAAAACCGGAAGAAATCGTCAGCTCCCAGAGACCCCCGGAAGACCCGGAGGTTCCCCGAAAGTCCCCATTGACCGGTTTGACCAAGGTTTGACCAGGTTTGACCGAGATTTGACCAGGTTTGACCGAAGTTTGACCAAGTTTGACCGAAATTGTCCAAATTCACCAGAATCATTAGAAAAGTATTAAAATAAGTTTTAAAAGAGAATCGAGCGAAAACGTCGGCTCCTGGGAACTCCTGGAGGTTCCCAGAACTTCCCGGGAATCCCAGGTTTGACCAGTTTGACCAAGAGTTGACTTTAGAATCGGAGCACCGAAACAATTTTCAAATATTTTTCATGGATACTAGAGGTCAATAGCTTTCCGACGGTATATCGCACATAATTTCTGGATTTAAAACGAATTTATTATGAATTTCCAAAGGCGAAAAAGGCGATCAAATCGGCTTTTATCGCGAATACCGCAAAACTTTTCAAAGTGACCTATCTCCGAACTATTTTTTATGTAAAGTAGACTCCATTACCTTTCCAACGGTATATCACAACCCCGATTTGGAGTTCATATGCATTTTCTGTGAATTTCGGACAAAATAGGGCCTTTTCGCGAATACCGGAACTTCGGGGGACCTAAACAGCATTATCCAGACGAAGGGAGGAGCAGTGCCGCCGCGGCACTCCCCTCCAGAACAGTCCATTTTTGTAATTAAGTTTGTGGTCCCATTTTGATTAATTAAAAGCCAAAACGACATAGTTTTATGATTTCAGATGTTTGGAGCTAATGGGAGTACTTTCTAAATCCCAAAAACACCCCAAGTTGGCCTATATAAACACCCCATTACTCCTCATTTTGGGGGAGTCAAATGCAAGTTTAGAGAAAGTTTGGGAGAGAAAGTGTAGAGATAAGGTTAGAGTGGAGAGAAAAGAAGCTTTCTTCTTTGATTTTTCAAAACAAAAGTGAGTTCTAACTTTGTTTTTACTTCATTACTTCCATTTACTTCAACATTCAATACTCCCAACTACCATTTTAGTGAGCATTCAAGAGTGTGGAAGCTTTTTCCATGTCTAGTGTCATTACATATGAGTGATACACCAATCTACAAGTCTCATGCTTCATGAATATCATCTATTGATTATCATCTACTTGCTTGTTTATTTATTGTTCATCTCTTCTCATCCCATTTCTTTTTATTTTCTTTATTTACTTACTAGTTCATCATCATCTAAGTGATGACATGAAGTTTGGGGTGAGTGAATCCTCATGGATAGTAGCTCTTGACCTCAAAAACATGTTTGATAGATGATGACCATAACCTCAATACTTCCAAGGTATTCTTGGAATGTATTGAAGTTATGTCCAAAAACAAAATAAATCTCTCCAACAATCTTGGAGGTTCTTAAATGATGAGTTTGATGTAGGTATTCTAAGTGTCTATGATCCTTATTGAGTGTTGAAAACATGTTTTCAAAACATCTATTTCAAAACCCATCTCAATCCCTCTCATTTGGTTTCAAGAAACAAAACTTTGTTTTCTCCAAAATCTTCAAAACAATGAGTCAAAACAGTGAGTGAGTTGAGTTCAAAGATTTTTCTAGAACACAATACTCAACATATGGATACAAGGCCACTTGGAAAGTCTTCCTAACTCATTGGAGAACACCCATGATTTTTGGTTTGACTTGGAAGTACTTGGAAATGGTCCATTTGGGTCCCAACATTCCTTCCAAACATTCTGTTTTTGCTGTCACAGCAGCTAGGTCAACTTACGACCTCTTTTCCAGAAAACTTTTCCAAAAGGGGTGGTCCTAACTTATTTTTCCCTTAAAATTCAATGTCTTAGGAAACTTTCTGTATAAAATGGGCCTCTAGATCATTCTTTTTCATTTTCTAAGATTTTCTAACATTTCAGTCGACAGTACGAACTCTGTTTCTGAATGAACTCTATTGTTTATATAATTTCTCTCAATCTGTAATAGCTATTCAAGATTGGCCTTTTGGGTTGTGTTCTAGACACAATAAGGAACATCTCCATAAAAATCATGCATTAAAAACATTCCTAACCCCTCTTTTCAAATTCCAAAAAATCATGCTACTGTTCTGTCCACTATTCACAGCAAGTATACTTTAACTTTCATTCTTTGATTTGATGCTTATATGCATTCCAAATTAGTTCATATCTTAGGAAGTAGTTCATACTACATTTGTACATATCCCATATTGATTTCATCCATCCATTCATACACATTTTAGACTTCTAAGTCATTCTAGGAATCCATGAACACAAAACACACTACAACCTTGGCACACTCTAGATACATACATTGCATCCATGCAAAGATTTGGGATTTTTGTAGCTCCTAATCTAAGAAGATTATAAGGAATGATCATGATCACACGTTCATGCTCCCCTCGATCTAATCGTCCTTTCTCATCCGTCCCGGGGATTGAGAAATCTTTTTTTCTCAAAGATTAACATGCATCATACTAATTTGCTGAGTATATTTTACTTTCTTTGATTTATTTGTTTCAAGAACAATTCATGTCCCTTTAGATTAGGAAAACTTTATTATCTGATACATGATTAGACGATTTTTCATAGGTTTATTTGTGTGATCTTTCACTTTGCATTGTGTGATATTTGGCTTAGATCTTATGAATGATATTTTATCTTTAGATCTTCCATTTCAAATCTCCTTATGTGATGTAATATACTATCATAGTATTATTTGTCGAACCATACATAGTATAAGATGATTATTTGGATGCTAATTGAGGCCCGTCGAAAGACGGGGCGAGTTGAGGGTGTTTTAGTCGCGACAAAGGCTCTTTCCTCTCTCGTACCAAAACCCCGAACCAAGTTCTTTGGTGATGAAGGGCCGGTGCCCTTATCCGCTTGGGTGAGTCAAAATTAGGTTTCTTGGTTCCTTAAAGACCAAGTGGCGACTCTGTATCTGTTTTCAACAGACCTTTTCTTTTCCTTTTCAACACAATCTCAAACAAGAGAAGTGGTCCACTTCTGGTGTCCACAATCTGGCGACTCTGCTGGGGATTTTTATTTTAAAACAAAATAATACAGAGGTTTGACTCATAAGAAGCATCCTAAAAATCATCTTTTTACTGTGTTTGGTTCACCGCAATGCACTCTTGCATTTTCCCCCTCCAACTGTGTCTGAAACGCGGCGCTGACATTGTTCAGGTCTTGCTGTGCCAGGGCACAAGTCACCGTTGATACTGTACCTTCCAAGGTATATCAAAAAGAGTAAACACTTCCGTACTGTCTCTCTGACGGTATATTGGAACTCTCGTCAACGGACCCTCTTTGACTAAACCCAGCCTTTGCATATAGATTCCTGTAGAACCTTTCATAGGACTGTTCATTTATCTTTTCAGATAGGACAATGTGATATAACTATTGTATGCCCTGACGGGATTACCTGCGCGGTGTAGGCGCTTATGTGGCATGAGGCAGAACTTCTTTCTTATGATCCCCAAGGCAATCACTTACATGTGACCACATTGAGTGACCTGCCTAGGCACCATGGTAAGGAAGTCTGCTCCATGTTCACAAAGATATACACCGCAAGCCTTGTTTGTTGGTCCTAGGACATAGGAGTATGAAAACTAGCTAGACAGTATGATCACCATCATAACCTGTTTCTCCCAGAAACTCTGTCCAGATATCCCAGATACACCCATATTAACCAATTTTTCCCAGAAACTCTGTCCAGATATCCCAGATATAACCATATTAACCAGTTTTTCCCAAAAAAAAAAAAAAAAAAAAACTGTCTAAATCTCCCTGATTTCCCAGATATACCAGTTTCTCCCAAAAACTCTGTCCTATCTCCTAGAAACTCTATCCAAATTTCCTAGAAATATCCAAAGTACCTGTTTTCCCAGAAGCTCTGCCCAAATCTCCCAAATTCTCCAAAAATCCAACATCTCTGCCCAAATCACCCAGAAATGCCTAGATATACTTGTTTCCCCTGGAAACTCTATCCATATTTCTCAGAAATACCCAAAATACCAGTTTCTCCTAGAAGCTCAGTCCAAATCAACCAGAAATCCTTTTTTCTCCTAGAAACTCAAATGACTTCTAGAAATTTCTCCGAATCTTCCAAACCCATGTTTCTCCCAGAAACTCTATCCGAAATTCCCAAAGTATCCCGGAAATCCCTGTTATCCCTTGGTGATCATACTGGAAAGTAAGGTTAGCACACTCTGTATGGCTAGGACCTTATTTGTTTAACTTCTATCTGTTAGAAGTAGGGGCATCATATAGATTAGGGCTTGCATCTGCATGCTTGTCTCATGTGCATACACCATTCTCATCAGTCTGCGCACACTATCCCAGTCAGTCTGTACATAAGTCAGTCCATCTTCCTTAACCTCACTATCATTGTCTCTCTAGTCATCACTATCAGAATCTGATACACTCCTCTCGAATCTATAGGTCATTGTAGATTCCCAAAATCAGCCACTGAGATCCCCATCCTGGGTCAGAAGTTCGAGCAGTCATTTGGTTAAAATCAGTCCGCCGAGAAAATTCAACATGAATCAGGAAACTTTGGAAGCCAAGGTCACTGAATTAATAAATCAACATTCAGATCGGCTGACTCAAGTTCTGAAATTTATGGAAGAGTTCCGACAACAGCAACCACAGTACCCACCTGGGTTCCCACCACCACAAGGGTTCATGCCACCACCATCGCCTAGATTTGGACCGCCTCCCGAGAATAATGGGGAAGAAGAACGGTTTCAAGAGGTCCCGCCGCCTGTATATGAGAAAAAGCTCCAAGAGAAAATGGACAAGGTCGACAAGCTTGAGAACATACTAAGGAAGAGTAAGGGAGTCGACGATTACATGTTAGATCTGGAAGGATTGTTTGAGCCCAACAAGGTGAGGCTACCCGAGAACTTCAAGATGCCTGAAATTGACCGTTTTGACGGAACTGGAAATCCAAAGAGCCACGTGAAGTTTTGTATGAGCATTTTCCAGTCAATGGGCTGCACCCATGAGCACATAGCTATGCTGTTCCCTCAAACCCTCCAGAAAGCCGCACTATCCTGGTTCCTAACCCTTGAAACTTCCAAGACCCGAGTTTGGGAAGATGTTGCTAGAACTTTCATTGATCACTACTCCTACAACCAAGAGCTTGATGTCACCATCCGAGATCTGGAAACTACCAGGCAGAATTTCAATGAGTCCTTCGCTGCATTTTTGAGCAGATGGAGGAATAAAGTAGCCCAAATGATCCACAGGCCTATTGAGAAAGAGCAAGTACGTATGCTGGTCAAGAACCTGCAACCAGTATACCATGAAAAACTATTCTACCTGTCCATCTCAACATTTGAAGAGTTGTTTGAGGTTGGGACTAGAATCGAGGATGCTATCTGTGAAGGCAAGATCAATGGAGCTGGGTCACTGCAAAAGGAGAAGTTGGTGAAGATCAAGAGAGCCTAGATGTCAATGCCTTAAGCCCATCATCAAGCCAAAATGATTGCAGTAAGAGGCACAAGAAAGGAAACCAAAGAGTCTTCACACCACTTGACATGAGCTTATCCTCCGCTCTCAATCACCTTGTTCAAAAGGGCCACCTTGTACCTTTGGAGCCTAGTAAGCCTCCTAATCACCCACCTCCTGGGTACAATGAATCCAAGTATTGTGATTACCACCAAGACCAAGGCCATGAGACCGACAACTGTAAGAGGCTCCGTCACTCAATTGAGGATCTCTTAGATGATGCGCCGCACCCCAATCCAATTCACTACCTCGGTCTGGACCAACCCATGACCTATCCATTTCAATGATCCTCTTCGCTGAGGCTGATGAATGTTGAACCTGTGCCGGTGAAGTGACGGTGTTTGGGACTCTTGCTAGAAACCAAATGAAGATGCTCTTTAAAAAAAAAAAAAAGAAATAAAAAGAATAAGTGAGTCACTGTGACATTCCATTTGAGACCAGGTCAAGTCCAGTCGAGTCTGTTGTGTGTTTTGTCTATTTCAAGTTTAGTCTTGTGGTCGAGTCCGTCTGTCATCAAGTTGTTATGAGTCTGTAACCTTCTCTAGTGATGAAATGAAGTCTCATTTTGCCTAATCTAATGTGCCTAGTCATAGATGCATGAATCGCTGAACTGAAGTGTCACTTTTCAAATTACCATGGATATTACTGTGCTAAAAAAAAAAAATTTTTTTTTTACTCAAACAAAAAAATCCTGAAAGGTCAAAGTCAATTTTGCGCTGACACTGATGAAGAGCCGAGAATTGAATAGCCTTACTTTAAGAATTTAAAGATTCTCTTGCCTCAATCTTGAAAAGACATACTTGAAACTGACTTGGGGCTTGCCCAACACCCTTTTTCCACCGTTTCGAAGCCATAAGCCCAATCTAATCAAAAGCCACGCAATCTGTCCGATCGAAAGCAATGCAAACTTAGCCCTTGATGGTAGCCAAACATTTCAGTGAGTTTTATCTCCACTTTTAAAAAAAAAAAAAAAAAAAAAAAAAAGAGAAAAAGAAAAAGAAAAGAAAAGAAAAGAAAAGAAAAAGCTCGCTAGGTTGAAAACCCGAAAGGGCACCTAGGCAAAAGTTAGAGCTGAAAAAGGTGTTGGTTTCCAAAATCTGACCCTAGCCAGTCAAAATGTTGGAGAAAATTTTGATGAAACAAATGAGAGAATCATACGCCTCAAGATACATCTTAAGAATGTGCCAAGATCACATTTCAAAAGGCACGGAATGACCACAAATAAATTCCGAAAGCTGACATGCACATTCTGGAATTCTGAGATTGCGATTGAAAGATCTCACAAGAATCAACTACATTAAAAAGCAAAATTGACTGGCTAGGCGAGAGTGAAAAGGATCAATCCTCAAAACAAAACAAAAAAGAAAAAAAGAAAAATAAAAGAAAGGGAGATTGAAACTGAATCCTTTTATTCAAAGCTACCACAAGTGGCTCAAGTTTGAACTTCTTTGACGATTGGTTTGAGAAACCCTCATACCCAATTTCTTTCAAGCCCTGCCTTGAACTACACTCGACCTGATTCCCACTCGGGGATACGTAGGCAACCACATCGGTTCGGTCAACACCATCATAATCAAACCAATTTCCTTCAAGCCTTGCCTTGAACTACGCTCGACCTGATTCCCGCTCGGGGATACGTAGGCAACCACAACGGTTCGGTCACCCCACCTACCTAAAAATCAACCCGCTTCTTTTCAACCATGGCCCGAACTACGTTGGACCTGATCCCCACTTGGGGGTACGTAGGCAGACTTTCAAAAAGAAAAAAAAAGATGGCTCGCTAGGTCGAAAATCCGAAAGGACGCCTAGGCAAAAATTAGAGTTAAATCCAAGGTGAGCAATAACAAAAGAGAGAAAAGAGCTTGCTAGGTCACCTCACTGGTGCCTAGGCAAAAGTTATGAGCATTTGAGAGATTAAAGTCACGGTCCATGCCTCAAGCCAGAAAATCACCTTCCACACTAGGGGCAAACTTCGGCTACCCGCCTCGTTTTCCTGACTTTTACTATCTACCCTTCACACAAGGGGCAAACTTCGGTCACCTACCTCGTTTGCCCAAAACCTCCAATGAACCTTCCTCCAAACTAGGGGCAAACTTCGGTCATTTGCCTCGTTTGCCTACCGATCCCACTTCATGCTCTTCAAACTAGGGGCAAACTTCGTTTGCCACCTGATCCCTATACACCAATGGTAAGCCTTCAAGAACATTGTCTTGAACAGATGGAAATGGAGCGTCTTTCATTCCATAAGCTAAGGCACTAATTCAAAGCACATCTTGAGAGAAGCAAAGAAATTGATTAGATCAGCAGGGAGGAATTTTCAAAAATAAGATTCACCATCAAAGTGATGCCACGTTAAGGAGAGAAGTAAACACAAAAGAGAAATGGTACATCATTTATGACAAAAGCACATTAAGTTTTGGCAAGTCGACCTTGTTTCATTTTGGTGTCAAATGTGTCGTCCTCGTGCATCAATGTCTGTCAAGTTTTTGAGTCTGTTGTAGTCTCAAATGTGTAAGTCAATAGTGACTAATAAAATTTTCAAATCAAGTTATAAAGAGCATGCCAATACAAGCAGGAGTACCAAACACCATTACTACACCGGTCAAGGCGTCAGCATGAGAAGCGTCCAAACTTGGGGAAAATTTCATCCCTTTCCAAACCGTCGAAAGTTGACCATCATCTTTCTTCGTTCATGCAACATAAGTCCATGAGTGGCTGTTGATGATCTTCATTTCTCCTAGCAACATAAGTCCATGAGTGGCTGTTGATCTTTCATCTTTCTTCATGCAACATAAGTCCACGTGTGGCTATTGATCTCCCTTCCTCCAAGCAAAATAAGTCCATATGTGGCTGATGATCTTCCTTTCTCCTAGCAACATAAGTCCATGAGTGGCTGTTGGTCATCCTCCTTCATTCATGCAACATAAGTCCACGAATGGCTGTTGATGATCTTCCTTTCTCCTAGCAACATAAGTCCATGAGTGGCTGTTGATCTTTCATCTTTCTTCATGCAACATAAGTCCACGAATGGCTGTTGATGATCTTCCTTTCTCCTAGCAACATAAGTCCATGAGTGGCTGTTGGTCATCCTCCTTCATTCATGCAACATAAGTCCACGAATGGCTGTTGATGATCTTCCTTTCTCCTAGCAACATAAGTCCATGAGTGGCTGTTGATCTTTCATCTTTCTTCATGCAACATAAGTCCATGTGTGGCTGTTGATGATCTTCCTTCGTCCATGCAACATAAGTCCATGAGTGGCTGTTGATGATCTTCCTTTCTCCTAGCATCATAAGTCCACGAGTGGCAGTTGATGATCTTCTTTCATCCTAGCAAGATAAGTCCATAAGTTGCTATTGATTATCACCCTCCATCAGTGTCAAACCACCGCAAATCATCTCTGTCACAAATAGAATAATACCTTTACTCCCATTTAACGGACGTATTTCCTTCTTCCTAGTAGAGTATGTTATCCTTCAGCTCCCGGAGGCCCCGACCGGCCCTCTTGGATTGAGCGCCGAAAGATTTGATCAACCGTGAGAGATTCAGAGATGGATCCTGGTTCCCGATCAAGAAGAGAGATTCTCAGAGAGTCCCCTACCATCCCCTGCAGAAGATAACAGAAGTCCGGACCGATTCTCCGGCTTGTCATCATAAGGATCTGCCAACGATTGAAAACATCATCCACAGTCAAATCACCCTGATTCCCAGGGCAAGCACTATCTATTCACAATCCAAGGATCCGTGTCCACTGATCATCATGAGCTTTCTCATCTGTCCATTTTTATCACAAAATCCCTCGGTCACCTTTGGCTGTCGTCTGCTAAACAAAGCACATCTGATCTGCCTCACTCGTTTGCAAAACACACTTCCCAAGTTTCAAAAGTTTTGCCCCCAGACCCTGAGCCTCCTAAGCCTTGGTGTCCTTATCCGAGTCATCCACCACATCACAGTCACAAATACTAACACAACACCAGCCCACTCGGAGTGGCACACCCCACAGCACCTGCTCATACTAGGGTCATGCCACTAGGCATGATAGGACTCATGACACAATTCATACCATATCCATGCATTACATATCATCCTCATAGCATAGCATCTGCATGTCTTGTTGTGCATGTGTGACTTATTCCTTTGTGCCCTGAACTACGTCCTGGTCTGATTCCCTTTGGGATACGTAGGCAGCTCACGCAAAGCGCGACCAGCACTAGCCTCAGCATCATTGCATCTTTTGCAATGCTTTTTATCCTAAATCTATAGCCTCCAAAAGTCCTGTCTCTTCAAAGCTTTGGCACTCGCTTGCGACATGCGTTGCCTCGCAAGTTCATGCCAAAGAGGGGCAAACTGTAGACACCCCATTTTGTTGGCTATCAGATTTAGGAGACCCATAGCTTGGCGGTTCACAATGATCGTAAAAGACTCAAAAGGACTCTCGGAAGTCAGCTCTATCTCTCAGAATGCTCAGAATGACCAAAATGCCCCTAAAAGCCCGAAAACTCCCAGATTTGGTCCCAAAGTTCTGAAAACATGCTACGTCGTAAGAAAAGTGATAAAATGAGTTTTTAAATAAAACCGGAAGAAATCGTCAGCTCCCAGAGACCCCCGGAAGACCCGGAGGTTCCCCGAAAGTCCCCGTTGACCGGTTTGACCAAGGTTTGACCAGGTTTGACCGAGATTTGACCAGGTTTGACCGAAGTTTGACCAAGTTTGACCGAAATTGTCCAAATTCACCAGAATCATTAGAAAAGTATTAAAATAAGTTTTAAAAGAGAATCGAGCGAAAACGTCGGCTCCTGGGAACTCCCGGAGGTTCCCAGAACTTCCCGGGAATCCCAGGTTTGACCAGTTTGACCAAGATTTGACTTTAGAATCGGGGCACCGAAACAATTTTCAAATATTTTTCATGGATACTAGAGGTCAATAGCTTTCCGACGGTATATCGCACATCATTTCTGGATTTAAAACGAATTTATTATGAATTTTCAAAGGCGAAAAAGGCGATCAAATCGGCTTTTATCGCGAATACCGCAAAACTTTTCAAAGTGACCTATCCTCGAACTATTTTTTATGTAAAGTATACTCCATTACCTTTCCAACGGTATATCACAACCTCGATTTGGAGTTCATATGCATTTTCTGTGAATTTCGGACAAAATAGGGCCTTTTCACGAATACCGGAACTTCGGGGGACCTAAACAGCATTATCCAGACGAAGGGAGGAGCAGTGCCGCCGCGGCACTCCCCTCCAGAACAGTCCATTTTTGTAATTAAGTTTGTGGTCCCATTTTGATTAATTAAAAGCCAAAACGACATAGTTTTATGATTTCAGATGTTTGGAGCCAATGGGAGTACTTTCTAAATCCCAAAAACACCCCAAGTTGGCCTATATAAACACCCCATTACTCCTCATTTTGGGGGGGTCAAATGCAAGTTTAGAGAAAGTTTGGGAGAGAAAGTGTAGAGATAAGGTTAGAGTGGAGAGAAAAGAAGCTTTCTTCTTTGATTTTTCAAAACAAAAGTGAGTTCTAACTTTGTTTTTACTTCATTACTTCCATTTACTTCAACATTCAATACTCCCAACTACCATTTTAGTGAGCATTCAAGAGTGTGGAAGCTTCTTCCATGTCTAGTGTCATTACATATGAGTGATACACCAATCTACAAGTCTCATGCTTCATGAATGATATTTTATCTTTAGATCTTCCATTTCAAATCTCCTTATGTGATGTAATATACTATCATAGTATTATTTGTCGAACCATACATAGTATAAGATGATTATTTGGATGCTAATTGAGGCCCGTCGAAAGACGGGGCGAGTTGAGGGTGTTTTAGTCGCGACAAAGGCTCCTTCCTCTCTCGTACAAAAACCCTGAACCAAGTTCTTTGGTGATGAAGGGCCGGTGCCCTTATCCGCTTGGGTGAGTCAAAATTAGGTTTCTTGGTTCCTTAAAGACCAAGTGGCGACTCTGTATCTGTTTTCAACAGACCTTTTCTTTTCCTTTTCAAAACAATCTCAAACAAGAGAAGTGGTCCACTTCTGGTGTCCACAGCGTCTTTGACTAAGAGTTGACACAGTGGTCGGTAGATCGCACTAAAATTTTGGATAAAGAGACGATAAAATCTCGTATGTCCCAGAAAAGAGCGGATATCTTTAACTGTACGGGGGACAGGTAAGTTTGAGATTATATCAATTTTCGCTTTATCAAATTGGATACCTTTATCAGAAATAATGTGGCCGAGGATAATTCCCTTGGTCACCATGAAGTGACACGTTTCCCAGTTTAGTACTAGGTGTTTGTCCTCGCATCTTGCTAACACTTTCGAAAGGTTTTCCAGGCAATTATTAAAACTATGGCCAAACACTGAGAAGTCGTCCATGAAAACCTCAAGTATTTGTTCAGTCATGTCACTGAATATGCTCAACATGCATCGCTGAAAGGTAATAGGTGTGTTACATAAGCCGAAGGGCATACGATGATAGGCGAATGTACTGAACAGGCAAGTCAAAGTCGTTTTCTCCTGATCCTCAAGAACGATTTCAATTTGATTGTAGCCACTATATCCGTCCAAGAAACAATAATATTTATGACCTGCCACTCGCTCTAGCATTTGATCCATGAATGGTAATGGAAAGTGGACTTTCCAGGTCACTGTATTCAATTTTCGGTAATCAATATACATCCGCCATCCGGTGGGGACACGTGTTGGTACCAATTCGTGCAAGTAGTAATCTGGTTAAGACCAGGTTGATCCCATAGGGAAGGTGTTAAAATACCTAGATTAATCTCTAAAGAGAAAATAAAAATCAATATTTGAAAGGTTGTAGAATAGAAAGTTCTACAAAGTGACTACTAAAGACTAATGATTAACTACTTAACTAAAGCGATGTTTTAAAATGTGTTTTTCTTAATATAAGGGAATGTTGGGATTACAAGAATCCACCGCGACTTAGCCATCTACCATGCAATTATGTTGAAGCTCAATGGAGCACATTTTCTACACTATTCTGTATTTCTCTTAGAATAATAAATCCATAGTCCTTTCATGACTAGGACTATATCATCAAAGTTAATTTGAAACACATAAAAGCGGTTTAAAACAATAATTAAGACTCGCACCTACAATTGTGTTAGCATTGAAGATGATTTGCAAAAGATATTGAAGAAAAATGCCTTAAGGCCTTAAGTTCAAAGACTATTTTGACAAACTGAGCATTTGGGGACAGTTTGATCACGAATCTCTAAAGCAGAAAGTCTACGAATACTGTATAGAATGTTCTAAAGAATTAGAGGGTTCGATCGATCGAAGCGCTCTCGATCGATTGAATATCTTTATCTCTCGATCGATCGAAATGTCTTCGATCGATTGAGAGTGTCTCTGGTCCGATCGATCGAACTAACTTCGATCGATTCGATCGAACTAACTTCGATCGATTCGATCGATCGAACACAGGAATTATTCTGCTGCATGGCAGAGGCTTGAGATCACGGTTTCATCATGCTCTCCCAACCTGGGGACTACTCAGACTTGGTCTAGAGTGTCTTGGATTCGTTTTTAATGTAAAGGTTCATTAAGGTCTTGTTTGGTTGGGATTTTAACATAAAAACTATGAAACTAATAGTGATTTAAAGCTACTACTATGATACTACCAATACTAACAGATTAAACTACAATATTAATCGACAAGAATGTGAATAGACTACGATAACAAAACCTAGAATAGAAGAACTTGTATTAAACTAAAGAAAAAGCAATCCAAAAGCAATATCCAAGCTTCAAAACCTACAAAATCATGTAAACTCTCTATCTCTCTCTCTAAAACTGGTAAAAAGTAAAGTGGGCGTTCTCTGGGATGTCAATATAATGAGTATTTATACATAAACCTAAAGCTAGGGTTAAAAACTGTGTTTTTGCTGTGTGCGCATAATTTCTAATAAAAGCCATGTTCGATCAATCGAACATCACTCGATCGATCGAATTCTGGAATCTTCGATCGCTTTAACGTACATAGATCGATCGAACCTTCGATCGATCGAATGTTTTTCAATTGATCGAGGTTTACTTTTCATTTTGAGTTGTCTTCATTAAAACCACACACTTCCTTTTATCTTGCTCATTCAGTTTCTCACACAGTAATAGTAATCTGCACAAATAACCACTAAAACAATAGCACTTATCATAGATTAAGCATATTGTGCAAAAACTGGCATTGTAATTTAAATTACAGATATACAATGGAATTGTAGACTAAATCAGTGTAGTTTCTTCTTTTAGTGCGGTTATATTTTACAAATACTCCCGCTTATGAACAAGGCCTCAAAAGGTGCCATCTGAATACTCGCTTGATAACTATTATTGTAAGCAAACTCAACTAGTGATAAGTGATCTTTCCAACTACCCTTGAAGTCCATAACACACGCTCGTAACATATCTTCCAAAATCTGAATAGTACACTCTAATTGGTCGTCCATTTGAGGATAGAAAGCCGTACTCAAAATTAATTGCGTTCCCAGAGCCCTTTGGAGGCCTTCCCAAAATAAGGAAGTGAAACGCGGATCTCAATCAAAGACAATAGAAACTAGAACACCATGGAGGTGAACGATCTCTTGAATATAGAAGCGACTAAGAACTTTCATTGAGTCGATTAATCGCATAGGCAAGAAATGAGTGGATTTCATTAAACGATCAATAACTACCCAAACAGCATCATGACCATGAGGTGACCTAAGGAGTGCGGTGACAAAGTCCATGGACACATACTCCCATTTCCACTCTAGAATAGGTAAGGGTTGCAATAAACCTAGAGGTCGACGATGTTCAGCTTTAACTTGTTGACAAGTCAAATAATGAGAAATGAAACTAGCAGCGTCATGCTTCAAACTCTTCCACCAAAACTGACAATGAAGATCATAGTACTTCTTAGTTCTTCTCAGATCAACCGCAAAAGGAGAGTGATGAATTTCCTTTAGGACAAGATCACGGATCGACGAAAGAATAAATAAGCAGTTATGGAACTTTAATCCACGATCAGAATCAAAAGTCCACCCCTCCAAAATATCACCACTAGTTAGACGGGTACTCAAGGATAAGGCCTCATCATTGGACTTCTGCATACCTATAACTTGATGCACAAGAGTGAGTTATACAATCACAGCACTCAAAGAGGCGTGATTTTTAGAGCTATTCAAATCTAATCGAAAGTCACTAAGATTCCCCATTCATTCATGAATGGCTAAACTAGCTAAAGAAGTTTGAGTCTTATGGCTAAAGGCATCAGCTACAATGTTAGCCTTTCCCGGATGGTATTGTAATTCAAAATCATAATCCTCAAGATATTCCATCTAATGTCGTTGACGGAGATTCAGATCATGCTGATTAAAGATATGCTTAAGACTCTTATGATCAGAGAAAAATTCAATATGTTCTTCATAAAATAATGTTACCAACTCTTTAATGAAAAAACTACCGCAGCGAGTTCTAGATCGAGAATCAGATAATTATATTCGTGGGGTTTCAATTACAGTGAACCATAGGCGACAACTTTGCCTTCCTGCATAAGGACACAGCCCAAACCACTCAGAGAAGCATCGCAATAAATGGCATAACCAGCACCCCTCTTAAGAATGATAAGAATGGGTGCTGAAGTCAAATGAATTTTTAGAAGTTGGAAAGTTTCTTCGCATTCCTTGCTCCATACAAACTTCACCCTCTTGCGAGTCAGCTTTGTCAAAGGAGAGGCAACAAGAGAGAAGTCCTTCATAAGCCATAATAAACCGCTAGACCCAAGAAACTATTAATTTTAAACACGTTTGTGGCAATTGCCAATCTAACACAACTTCAATCTTATAGGAATCCACTAACACACTACTGCTCAAAACCACATACCCAAGAAATCTAACTTTCGATAACCAAAACTCACACTGGGAAAGTTTGCTGAAGAGGTAATGTTCTCGTAAGGTTTATAAAGTAATATGCAAATGCTCCTCATGGAGTTCCCAAGTAGGCTAGTAGATGAGAATATCAAAAATAAACACAATGATAATATTGTCAAGATAAGAGTGAAAAATTCATTGCATTAAGTCAATAAATGCAGCTAAGCATTGGTCAGCCCAAAGGGCATAACCAAGAATTCAAAGTGGCCATAACGAGATCGAAAAGCTATTTTGGAGAAATCAGAATCTCTAACTCGAAGTTGATGATAATCCGATCGGAGATCAATCTTTGAAAAAAAATCTTGACCCTCGAAGTTGGTCAAACAATAGTCAATCTTAGGAAGAGGATACTTGTTCTTCATGGTAACAAGATTAAGTTTACTGTAGTCATTATATAGTCAGAGTGTTCTATCCTCCTTCACAAAAAGGACCAAAGCAGCCCACAATGATATACTAGGGTGAATGAAATACTTGTGTTGGAGGTCTTCTAACTAGAGCTTCAACTCCTTCAATTCGTCTGGTGCCATACGATAGATAGGGGTAGAAATAGGTGAAGTACCAAGTACGAGATCAATAGAAAACTTAATAGAGCGAATCGGGGTAAACCCGATAAGTCAATTGGAAACATATCTGGACACTCGCAGACCATGTGAGGTAACTTTCCAAAGGTAACCTCACTCTCAATGGTTGCCAAACTAGCTAGAAATCCCAACAAAAACTCCTTTCCACCATGACAAGATGAAGAAGGCAAAGAAAGATTTAAGTGATCACCCTTGAATCAAAGGTGTTCTACTTCGGGAGTAAAAAGAGTGACCTATCTCTTAAGACAATCAATTGAAGCATGGTATACAGACAACCACAGTACATCTGATAAAATTAACGTCTTATTGTCTAGAAACTCTAAAAGTACCACTCCTATAGCAACCACAGAAACGATTGTACTAGAACCTAGAGTCAGTATAATCTCCCCATCACTTCACCTCCTAGTTGATCTAAACCCCTGCAATGAATTATAGATATGGTTAGTCACACCAGAATCAACGAATTGTAGATGTGACTTGAACATACCTTGAACTCTTGTAGCTAAGAATTTCAGACAATTCCTCTTCCAATGGCCTTTTCCTCTACATTGAAAATACTTTCCTTTACCTTGACCACCTGCCTTCCCCTTAGCCTTTCCTTTTCCCTTAGATTTTGTAATCTTTGGGACTGGTCCAATAGTTGGACCACCAGTACAAGCCTTCTTATTTCCCTTCTTGCCTTTCGATGCAGATTAAGAAGAAGAAGTACTTTTCTCAACATTCATAATGTTGCCCCCAGGCTTGATCACCCCATCCGCTGCCTGAAGAGAACTCATCAATTCGCTTATAGAAAAACTCTTTTGATTTATATTATAGTTAAGCTTGGATTGAACGAATGATGGAGGTAGAGAGTTGAGAATCATTTCAACTTGGGTCTTTGCATCAATGTTGGCACTTAGAGTCTCTAATTCATTTAAATAACTGATCGTTTTTAAAACATGTTCTTGAACTAGAGTCCCTTCCAACATCTTAGCACGCAGTAACTTTTAGATGGCGATCTGCCTAGTAGGTCTGCCATGTTCCTCAAATAATTCTTTGAGGCTGGTGATAATGGCACTAGCAGAATCATTCGACTAGAACTTATGTTGCAACACACCAACCATAGAGGCTAGTATGTAGCAACGAGCAATCCCATTCAATTTCTTCCACTTGTCGAACTCGCATCTGGTAGTTGCCAAATCATTTATTGTGGGTTCTGCAGGGCATGGGTGTAGTGAGGACATAAATGAGATCCTCCACAGTTAAAACAATATCAAGGTTGCATTTTCATTCAATGTAGTTGTTTCTAGTTAGTTTGTTTTGCATAAGTATGGTGGCAAGTGGACTAAATACAAATCTAGACATGTTGAATAATAAAAAACAAACAGACACAACAAATATGGATATTAGAGTTTAGACATCATGAAATAAAAGAATACTTAAAAACTCTTATTTAATGACAAAGTGCCCAAAATATGAAAAGGAAGGAATGAAGCCTCCGTGTGGTGGTCGTTATTCAATCTTTCGATTAATCATGATGTCTGCTATTCAACTCTTGCAAAAATAGGTCATGACTCCCGAACCATTTTGATTTCTAAGTTTTTGAATAATGCACCGTGTGGGATCCCTTGTTCATAGCTTAGCTAGTGTGCACCATTGACTAGAATCCAATGACAACTACCTGAGTAGTGCCTCCGTATGGTGGTCACCCTCTAACACGTCTCATTTATCCTATCTATACAAAGTTCACATCTAGTAACTAATGAATATCGTACCCTCTGTATGGAATGATCATCCATGGCTAGGTGACACAGAATACTCTACTCATCTTACAGTGAACCATTAATGGAAGATCGTGGGAGTTATTTATAAGTCCCTCTCCCACTAAATTTGATAATTAAGGGTTTTGCTTTGAAAATTTATTTCTTCACATTACCCAAAAGCATCCAATCTTTACTAATGTTTTGAAAAAGTTTTTAAAATTTAATTTTAGGAAAACTTGTTTTACATGCATGTAGCAACAATATATAAAATGCCAATCACAAACAAGCATATAAAACAAAAAAACTAAAATGAAATAATGATATTCAAAACGCCTATATCTCCCATGCCTTCATCTTCATAGATCTATCTCTTGGTTTGATTACCTCCGACTCAATCTTCATGGATAAAGGCTTGCTGCTCCATCTTCATGGACTATCCTAGAAGTTAAATTGACCTATTCCTCTTTCGAGATTTACAATTTAACTTGGAAAATAAGACAACAATTAAAAGTGTAGGGAAACCGCTCGCATGAATGAAGTCACAGTGCCCTTTAAGTATGCCTACATAACAAACCAAAATTAAATACACCAGTCACAAAATACAAGAAATTGAAATCTTGGTGCCATGGGAGATAGCAGTCTTGTACTTGTTGCAAAAGGTTAGACATACACATCCATGCACATATTTATAGCAAAATATATGTTCATTGGAATCCCTAATTAATTTACATATTTCATAAACTCTTTATGAAAGTAATTAGTACTTTAAAACAACATCTTGTGTTCTCTATCGCTGTTCAATCGGTTGAAACTTGTTCAATCGATAGAACACATTTCAATCGATTGACCCTCACAAATCGATTAAAACAAAATGTTCAAAAATTAATTTAAAAAATTTCAGAATGGTTTAAAATGTTAACATAAGTAATTTTTCAAAATTTCAAAGCTGTGAAAACTCAGGTCAGAGAAAACATTTTCAATCGATTGAACCCGGTTCAATCAATTGAAACTCCTATGTATCCAATACAATCACAGATTTGTTTTCTGCTATAAAACTGCTACAGAAATAGATCTGTGATGATGCAGTTTCAGAAAAGTATGAAAAACCAACATGCAAATTAAACTAGGTTTCCAAAAATGCAACAATAAATTCAAATAAGCGTGGCTCTGATACCAATTGATGGATTTTAGGTTTCAAAAACTTATAATTAAATGCAGCGAAAAAATAAAGGTCAAAACTTTATTAGGTATACAAGATCAACTTCTTATTGAATCCATATTCGCGTAGAGATAAGATTTTACCTTTTGGTCTTGAACCCATTAAGATTGTGACTTCACTTTCTGATTTCCGAAAAGCCTTTCAAGCAGGTCAACACCCTCATGTCTCCTTGAACACTTCCCAGAGAGCTAGGGTTTGTACGAACCATAATAGAGAAGGGATGAAGGTTTAGAGAACTTCAAAAATAGTCTGGACCTTTAGAGAGAAGAAAATTGACGAACTTCTATTCTGTCTCACAAGTCCTCCTATTTATAAGGTTCTAAACTGACTTTTGGTTTTAATCAATTGAGCCGGTTTTAATCAATTGAACCAACCTTAGTTACAATCGATTGAACTTGCTTCAATCGATTGAACCCTTATCAATCAATTGAACTTGTGTCAATCAATTGAACCTATTTCAATCAATTGGTCCATCTCTTTCTACCTGTCCAAGTATTCATATTGAACTAAGAGTGGGACCTCCTAGGTTCTTTATTGTTGACTCAGATCAGTTCTTAATTCCTATGAAAAACTCTTTGATCAGCGAATTAACCATTTGATCAGTTTGTTGGTCCCATTTTAATATTTTTTCAGGTTAGCGGAAGCGATGAATCATTGAAAACTCTTTTGAAAACAGATCTGGCTCAAAACCGAAATACAAATGATTATCAAATATAGATCTAATACCTTTCATGATCAGTTAGATCCTTACAAGAACACTTCAGGCAAGATTCAGATGCTTCTCCCTCTTTGCAGTCCAAAAACCTTCACGTCTATGCTTTTGGAATTACATGAACCTTCAATACTTGGTGATGATCTCTAGGATTAAAAGAAGAGAAAAATCTATGTGTGTGAGAGAGAGGTTCGGCCACTTTTAGTGAATGGTAGTCTCTAAATTTCTCTCCCGCAACATATATTTATACACCATCCTATCCACTAACCCTAGTTTGGTTTAAATTCCAATTAAGTTAGATGTTGGACCTCCAGGCTCTTCTTAATTGGCTTAAATTAATATAAACTGTACCCAGTTAATCTCATTACCCAATTAGTTAATATCAATTTCACCACATGACATTAACTACACTCCAAATTAGAAGAGCCAAATCACAGAGCAATACCTAGATCTATATGAAATGACATTAATGCCCCTCTACCTTGAATATTTATAACTATCACTGAGACTAAATAGTACTGTCTCTAAGTTGATAATTACAACTTATATCCTTGAGTCCCCATTATAAAGAGGTTAAAAGGACAGTTAGAGTTGCTAAATTGGAAGCCTATGACGCCTTCTACACCAAACTAGACACTAGAGAGGGAGAAAAATGTATTTATAAGCTTGCTAAGTCGAGAGAAAGGAAAACAAGAGACATTAATCAGGTTAAGTGTATAAAAAGCGATGACTCTAGGGTATTAGTGAATGACGAAGAGATTAAGGAAAGGTGGAAGATCTATTTTGAGAAGTTGCTGAATAAAAAACATATGGATAACACAATGGAAGAAGAAACTGGAAGTTACGATGAAACTAGAGAATACAGATTCTATCGGAGAATAAGGAAGTTTGAGGTGGAATTTGCTTTTAAGAAGATGAAACCCAACAAGGCCTTAGGACCAGATGGGATCCCCAGTGAGGTTTGGAAATGCTTGGGAGATGTGGGGGCATCTTGGCTTACAAAAATTTTTAACAGGATTTTAATGACTAGAAAAATGCCTGATGAGTGGAGGAAGAGCATCCTAGTGCCTATATATAAGAGTAAAGGAGATCTACACCAATGCAACAACTATAGAGGTATTAAGTTAACGAGCCATACTATGAAGCTATGGGAGAGAGTGATGGAGCATCGTTTAAGAGGCGCAACATCAGTGTCAGAAAACCAGTTTGGATTTATGCCTAGGAGATCAACCATGGAAGCAATTTATTTACTTAGAAGACTAATGGAAAAGTATAGAGAGAAGAAAAAGATCTACATATGGTTTTTATTGATTTAGATAAAGCCTATGATAGAGTGCCTAGAGATTTAATTTGGTGGGTTCTAAAGAAGAAAGGAGTGACCAAGGGTTATATTGACGTTGTGAAGGATATGTATGATGAAGCGGTTACTACAATTAGATCACCAACTGGAGAAACAAGCGAATTCCCAATTACCATAGGCCTGCACCAGGGGTCGGCCTTGAGCCCTTATTTGTTTGCCCTAATTATGGATGAATTGACTAGACACATTCATGATGAGGTCCCATGGTGTATGTTATTCGCAGATGATATTATCTTGGTTGATGAGACTAAAAGGGGACTCAACACTAAACTAGAAGCTTGGAGAGAAGCACTGGAGACTAAGGGGCTAAAGATAAGTAAGACGAAAATAGAATACATGGAATGTACTTTTAGCAACAGTGGAGGTAGAGACAACGAAGCAATGAAGATTGAAGATCAAGAGATCCCAAAGAGGGAACACTTTCGCTATCTAGGTTCAATGATCAGTAGAGACGGAGAGATTGGTGATGACGTGACCCATAGAATTAAAGTGGGTTGGCTTAAGTGGAGGAGTGCTTTTGGAGTATTATGTGACTGGAGAATACTAGCAAAATTGAAAGAAAAATTTTATAGGATAGATATTAGGCCAGCTATGCTCTACGGGATAGACAGTTGGGCAACTAAGAAACAACACATTAGCAAAGTGAGTGTAGCGGAGATGAGGATGCTAAGATAGATGTGTGGTAGGACTAGGAAAGATAGAATTAGAAATGAGTACATCCGAGAGACTATAGTAGTGACACATATTGAGGATAAGTTGAGGGAGAATAGACTTAGAAGACCTATAGATGCACCTGTACGAAAGAGTGATAAGATCGTAGTGCTTGGAATGGTTAGAGGGAGAGGCAGACCTAGATTGACTTGGGAATATGTAGTGCAACAAGATATGAATATATATAATTTAAATGAGCATATAGCTCTTGATCGTGTAGAAGGGAGAAAAAGGATTCATACTGCCGACCCCAATTGATTGGGACACAAGGCTTGGTTTAGTTTGGTTTATCCTTGAGTCCCCATTCACTTCTCATAGTTCACCAAACTTATTGTAACATACTTACTACAAGATTACAATACTCAGTGACTAACACAGTGACATTCTCCAGAGAATACTTACTCTGTAACAGAGGGTAGCTTTCGACTTGATAATATATGATCCCAATACTCTAGACATGATCATTCAAGATACCCAGGTGTTGATCATAAAGACCTCACTGATTGGTAAGTCAAAACAACCAGGCCTAAAGCTTGTGTCCATTATTATCTCAGGATTAAGGACATATGTCTGATACATGTTTGAGTGTTCATTAATAATTGACAATTCCTGTCAATGTATCAATCTTAAGGTCCATCAATATATCCTATACACAAGCATATCAACTATAGAATCTTACACTCTTGTGAATGAGATTCATCACTCAATCAAATAGAAATTAATCATGCTAAAGTGTAAACCTGCTAAGGTACCCAGTCTTATCATCCATTATGGCTGTTTAGAACTTCCAAGGACCATATGATTCATATCTCGCATGTGTAAAACTCTTTCACACAAATGAATCACGCACAATGAAGTTCAAGGATGCCAAACCACCATTCATCTCATGAAAGACATACATAATGAAATATAAGCAATGAAATCCATAAACATATACTAAAACTGATGTCCAAAATAGTTTATAGCTAATTTGTTTGAGGGCATACCCCATCAAACTCTAACAAACTCCCACTTGCACTCATAACCAATTAGGATTACATCTAATACCAAGACTGTCCAGTCCATATAACGATCGAAAACCTTAATAGACAAGGCTTTCATAAATGGATCCGCAAGATTTTCTGTTGTCGCAATCTTGGTCACCAATACGTCGCCTCTCTGCACTATCTCCCTAATTAGATGATATTTCCTCTCAACATGCTTTCCTCTTTCATGGTTACATGGTTCCTTTGACTATGCCATAGCCCCGCTATTGTCATAATAAAGTTTAATAGGTGACTGTGCTACAGGGATCACTCCTAGCTCCATAAGGAACTTCTTAAGTCAAACTGCCTCCTTGGCTACTTCACAGGCAGCGATGTACTCAGCCTTTGTATTAGAATCTGCATTGCATTTCTGCTTAATGCTTCTCCAACTAACAGCTCCACCTCCAAGAGTAAACACATGTTCGGATGTTGACCTTCTAGATTCCTTATTCGACATGAAGTCGGAATCAGTGTAGCCTATTGGAACTAACTCTTCTCCGCCATACATCAGCATATAATCTCCAGTCCATCTCAAGTACTTGAGAATATGCTTCACAGATGTCCAGTGACCTAGACCAGGATTGAACTGATATCTGTTAACCATGCCTATGGTAAAATAGATATCTGGTCTTGTACACAACATCGCATACATGAGGCTTCCTACAGCCGAAGCATAAGGTACTCTTGCCATGCGATCTTTCTAACTCTCTGTCTTAGGAAACTGATCCTGTGAGAGTGTTAGACCATGCCTAAAAGGGAGAAAGCCTTTCTTGGAATTTTCCATCGTGAACTTGGAAAGTACTTTTTTAATATAGGAAGCTTGAGATAATCCTATTATCTTATTCTTTCGATTCCGTAATAGCTTGATCCCCAGGATATAGCTTGCTTCACCAATATCTTTCATGTCAAAAGTACTAGCCAACCAAGCCTTAACCGTTGATAGTACTCCTATGTCATTCCCAATGAGAAGGATATCATCAATATAAAGATTTAGAAAGGCCTATGCATTCTCCTCATGTTTCTTGTAAACACAAGGTTCATCCATACTTTGGATGAATCCAAAAGATTACATCGCTTGATCAAATCAGATATTCCAACTCCTGGATGTTTGCTTTAGTCCATAAATGCACTTTTGCAATTTGTATACCATATTTTCCTGACCGCTTGCTATGAAACCTATTGGTTGCTGCACAAAGATGTCCTCATTAAGATTTTCATTCAAGAATGTCGTCTTGATGTCCATCTGCCATATCTAGTAATTGAGACATGCTACTGTAGATATGAGTATCTTGATGGATTTAAGCATGGCTACGGATAAAAGGTCTCATCATAGTCAACACCCTCTCGTTAAGTATGGCCCTTTGCCACTAGCCTAGCCTTGAAGGTCTCTACCTTCCCATCCGGTCCTCTCTTCCGTTTGTAGACCCACTTAAAGCTAATTGGTTTAATATTGGAATGAGAGTCTACAAGCTCCTAGACCTGATTAGAATACATAGATTCCATTTCAACTTTCATTGCAAGTTTCCATTGGTCCGAGTCTACATCGGCAATGGCCTCCTCATAAGTGGATGGATCAGATTCAGACTCTTCAGGAATAGATTCCAAGAACATAAATTTGTCAGGTTGCCTGACAATCTTCCGACTAAGATGAGGTTCCGGTGCAGGAATAGAAGTCGTTGCGGTTATTTTTGGTTCTACATTCTCATTGACTGTTTGGGGAATTGAGGGTTGCTCTTTTACCTCCTATAGAACTATCCTTCCTTTGGGTTTGTAGTTCATGATATAATCATCTTCTAAGAAAACAGTGTGTGTACTTACAAACACCTTTTGTTCCGTTGGATGATAAAATACCAACCTTTTGTTTCCTTTGGATATCCAACAAAATAACATACTTTCGATCTTGTTTCCAACTTGCTCGTCTGTCCCTTTAGAGCATGTGCTGGACATCCCCATATCCCAAAATGTTATAGAGAAGGCTTGCGCCCACTCCAAAATTCTTGGGGTATCTTAGGGACAGATTTTCTTAGAACATGATTTAGTATGTATAATGTTGTTTCTAAAGCGAAACCCCATACGAACAGTGGCAATTTCGAATAGCTCATCATCGACCTAGTCATGTCTAAAAGGGTCATGTTCCTTCTTTCAGCTACGCCATTCTGTTGAGGTGTACCAAGTGCAGTCAACTGAGATGGAATCCCATTCTCTCTCTAGTGATCAATAAACGCATCAGATAGATACTCGCCACCTCGATCAGATCGAATAGCCTTGATGTTCTTTACTAATTATTTCTCCACCTCAGCTCTGAATTCTTTGAACTTTGCAAAAGCTTTTGACTTGTGGTGGAATAAGTAAAGATATCCATATCTCGAGTAGTCATCAGTAAACGTGATGAAATATTGATAACCTCCACGTGCTTTAGTGTTTATTGGTCCACATACATCACTGTGTATAAACTCCAATAAATCTTTGGCCCTATTGCCCTTCGCAGAGAAGGATCTTTTGGTCATTTTACCCTCTAAATAGGGCTCATAGATAGGCAACAGTTCTACAACTAAAGAATTGAGTACACCGTCTTTAACTAGCCTATCTATTTTGTTTCGATTAATATGACCTAACCTCAAGTGCCAAAGTTTTGTAGGGTTTGAAGAAGGTATTTTCCTTTTAGATGGTAATGTTATCATTGAGTTATTCAATTCTACTTTAGATGATTCTTGAGTACAACGATTAATCAAGTATAAACCATTAGACAGTGTACCAGAACAAACAAAAGAACCATTTCTTTTTATTGATACTTCAGTTCCAAAATGAAACGAATAACCATTATTCACTAATCTAGAAACTGAAATGAGATTACGTCTTATGGAAGGGACGTAAAGTACATCTATTAACACTAATATTTTATTACTAGGAAAAACTAAGACTACTACTCCAATCGCAATTGCTGAAACGGTTGTACTAGATCCCAAGGTGAGCTTGATTTCTCCATCACTACACTGCCTGGTTGGTCTAAACCCCTACAACATATTGCAGATGTGGTTAGTTGCTCTAAAATCAATGCACCATGTATTCGAAGTATCCATTAAATGACTTACTTCAATTACAAGTGACTCAATCATACCTTGGTTTTTAGTGGCCAAATAGTCCGAAAAGTTTCTCTTCCAATGTCCCAGGATGCCGCAGTTAAAACACTTTCCCTGCAGCTTGCCCTTACCCTTATTCTTGCCATTTCTTGCCTTTTCCCAATTATTGGGTTAGGCCCACCAACCTGAACCTTAGGACCCCTTCTTCCTCTTGCCACCCTTTCCCTTGGGCTTGGGCTTTGAGGATGAAGCCTTCTCTAGGTTCACGACACTATGACCACGAGTGACTATCCCCTCCATTGCCTGTAGAGAGCTAACCAGTTCACTCAGTGAATACCCCAGTTTGTTCATGTTGGAATTCAATTTGAACTAGTCAAATGAAGCAGGCAATGAGTTAAGGATCATGTCCACTTGGGTTACCCCATCGATCTCAGCTCCAAGGACCTCAAGTATGTTCATATAACCAATCATTTTCAGAATGTGCTTTCTTACCGGAGTTCCTTCTGACATCTTAGTGTTCATGAGTTGTTGTATGGCATTAAGCCTTGCATACCAGCCCTGTTCCCCAAATATCACCTTGAGATTCAAGATCATGCTACTAGCCAAAGTCATCGACTGATGTTGGTGCTGTAACACATTGGACATAGAGGCCAATATGTAATAGCGGGCCATCTCATCAGTCTTCTTTTAGTGTTCATATTTATCTTTCTCTTCAATTTGGGTATGAGGGCCGGGTGTTGGCAGACAAGGAGTGGTGAGTACATATTTGTATCCTTCCACAGTCAATAGAATGTCAAGGTTTCTTTTCCAATCGACATAGTTTGTTTTAGTTAACTTGTTTTGATTAAGAATAGTTGCAAGTGGGCTAAAATGCGACATAGTGAAATCTAAAAATTTACACATGCAATTATAGTTTAAGTATGGATCATCATTTAAAGTGATAAATATGTAAACCATGAGAAAAAAAAATTCCTTTGAAAAAAAATTTAACATATATAATATCCGAATATTAAATCTATGAAATCAAGCCTCTGAGGGGAGATCGAGACTTCACAACTTAATTGGCTAAACCATCATGACTATTCCCATGCAACTCTTGCAAAATAATTCATGATTCCTGACTCCTTGGTCCCTATTAATTTTTAATAAAATTTCGAGAGAAATCTCTTATTAAAATTATCAGTCTAGTGTACACCACCCAATAGAATCCAATGACAACTGACTCAAGTAATGCCTCCGAGGGGAGGTCACTCTCTAACATGTCTCATTGATTCTATCCCTTAGGAAGTTCACATCTTGTAACCAGAGAATAGAATATTGTCCGAGAGGAGTGATCACAGATAAATCTGCGACGCGCAATATTCAATTTTCCTTATAGTGAACAATAGATGGAAGACCATGAGGTTATGCGTTAGCATAAGACTCTCTCCCACTAGATTGTTTGAGTTAGGAATTTATTTTTATAAAAATATGTTTTGTTACATTAACCGCAAATATCTCATATTTGTTCAATCTATCAAAACAACTTTCTTTTGAAAAAATTGATAATTTTGGAAAACAATTTTATCCATACTATCATTTTGAAAAAGAAATCACTTTGAACTCATGCATGTGTAATTTATGAACAAATCACATCACATGCAACAACACATAAACAAACATGCATAAACAGGCCCTTCTCTCTCATGGTTCTACTTCCATTGATCCATCTTCGAAAGGCTTCGATTCTTCGGGCTCCATCTCCATGGTTCCGTCTTGTGCATTTCCAAAAGTTACATTTACAAAGTCCTATGCCTTCTCGAAGGAGGCTTACATAATGATCTAGGAATTAAAATGAAATTTTGGCGGAGGGAAACCATTGTGAAAATACCACAATGCCCTTTACAATGCCACAAATAAATCGAAATGAAATTAAAGACAAATGTAAACGCTTTGGCCATGAGAGATTAGGAAGCTGCAAAACAAAGTTAGTATATGCCAATTCCACGCAGTTGTATATACTCCCTCCATCCCATTTTATGTGTCCATCTTTCCTTTTTGGGATGTCCCAAATTTGTTGTCTACTTTCTTAAATTAGTATGCAAATTTTACTTAGTTTCCAAAACTACCCTTCATTGCAATCAACACCAAAATAAAACAAAAAAGGAAAGTGTAATGATTATGGGCAATTGTGGAAAGTAGGTGTAGATTCTTTTTGTCTCTTTAAATAGTTGGATTCTCCAAGATGGACACATAAAATGAGACGGAGGGAGTATATGATTACCATAAATGCATATGTCCAAACCACACAATTTAAAAATCATATTATACATAATTGCATAAGGTATTAACAGTGTGAATTAATTGGCTCTTAGGAAAATTATCAAGAAATAAAATAGCAATACAATTTAAAATAAATTTTCAAGTTTATATTTTATAAAACAAATTTTAACAAAATATTTTATTGAAAGAAGGCATGCATTAGTCCCTAAAAGAAATTTTGCACGTGTGCGTCATGTGCTTAACACGTGGACAAGACATACACAACACGTGTCCAACACGTGTATGGCATGTACTAGGTCCTGAACATGTGCACCACAACCCAGCTGTATAGGCACATGGGCCATGACAGCCCACCACGCACCATGCGCATAGGCTATGCTACTCAGCCCTTGCCCTTGGCCCGCATACACATGCACACTGCATATACTGCACACAAACACATGCATATACGGGACACACCTCATGCACGCACACACCCGCACACACATCCACACCGTACGCACACACTGCACGCACACACCACACGCACACACCCACACACACATGCACAATGCATATACCGCACACAGACACACACACACACACATGCATACACAGCACACACCGCACGCACACACAACACATACGTACATAGCCTGTTCACAGAGAGCACGCACCAGTGCACGCTCAGCGCACAGGCCCCGCGTGCCATAGCAACGTGCATATCTAATCTGCTACGTGCGCGCAACCCTAGGGCACAGTTTTATGTGCTATTATTTCCAATCTATTTTCCAGCCATTAATTCATGGCGTTTTGCAAAAAAATCATACGTATAGAGTTTGAGTAGGCTCAGATACCAGTTGTTGGTCCTGTTTAAAATTTCCTTAAGGTTATCGAAAGCGCTTAATCATTGAAAACTCTTCTCAAAACAGATCTGGCTCAAAACTGAAATACATATGATTATCAAAAATAGATCTAATACCTTTTGTGATAAGTTGGATCCTTACGAGAACACTTCAGGTAAGATACATATGCTTCGCCCTCTTTGCAGTCCAGAAATCTTCACGTCTATGCTCTTGGAATTACATGAATCTTCAAGATTTGGTGATGATCTCTAGGATTAGAAGAAGTAAAAAATGTATGTGTGTGTGATAGATGTTCGGCCACTTCTAGTGATGGTAGTCTTTAAATTTCCCATAATATATATTTATAAACCCTCCTATCCACTAACCCTAGTTTGGTTCGAACTCCAATTAAGTAAGACATGGGATCTCTAGGCTCTTCCTAATTGGCTTAAATTAATATAAACTGTACCCGGTTAATCTCATTACCCAAATAGTCTAAATTAATTAGTTAATATCAATTTCACCACATGACATTAATTGCACTCCAAATCAAAAGAGCCAAATCATAGAGCAATACCTAGATCTAGATGAAATGACATTAATGCCCATTTACCTTCAGTATTCATAATTATCACTGAGACTAAACAGTACTACCTCTCAGTTGATAATTACAGCTTATATCCTTGAGTCCCCATTCACTTCTCATAGTTCACTAAACATGTAGTAACATACTTACTACAAGATTGCAATACTCAGTGACCAAAACAGTGACATTCTCAAGAGAATACTTACTCTGTAATAGAGGGTAGTTTCGTCTTGATAATATATGTTCCCAATACTCTAGACATGATCATTCAAGATACCTAGGTGTTGATCATAAAGACCTCACTGATTGGTAAGTCAAAACAACCAGGCCTAAAGCTTGTGTCCATTATTATCTCAGGATTAAGGACATATGTCTCATACATGTTTAAGTGTCCATTAATAGTTGACAGTTCTTATCAGTGGATCAATCTCAAGGTCCATGAATGTATCCCATACACTAGCATATCAACTATAGAGTCTTATACTCTTGTGAATGAGATTCATCACTCTATCAAATAGAAGTTAATCATGCTACAGTGTAAACCTGATAAGGTACCCAATCTTATCATCCACAGTGACTATTTAGAACTTCCAAGGACTATATGATTCATATCTCCCATGTGTAAAACTCTTTCACACAAATGAATCACACATAATGAAGTTCAAGGATGCTAAACCACCATTCATCTCATGAAAGGCATACATAATGAATTGTAAGCAATGATATCCATAAACATATACTAAAACTGATGTCCAAAATAGTTCATAGCTAATTTGTTTGAGGGCTTACCCCATCAAACTCTAACACAGTTAACTTTAACTCCACTATATAACGATAACTGTACTCTAATGCAAAAGAACATATCTGAAGCGATATCTAGACTTGTATGGTTGTACTACTGTCCCTCTACCATCAGCATTTGTAATCATATTCAGGTATTCAGATAAACTTTTACTGTCAACCTGAATGATGATTACATCTTCTATTCCTTGAGTTTAATTCACCTCTCAATATTACCAAACATATTGATAACTACTTATCAACAAGACTACAGTTCTCTGTAATCAAATTAGTGACATTCTCAACGGAATGCTTACTCTTTATTAAAGGGTAGATTTTATCTTGAATACCCAGGTGTTGATCTTTAAGACCTCACTAATTAGTAAGTCAAAACAGCCACATCTATAGTCTGTGTCCATAATCGTCTCAAGATTAAGAACACGTACCTTATAAAAGTTATGAGTTCCTATCTATAGTTGACAGTTTTAGGTGTCAATAGGAAAGCTCATGGTCTATCAACGCACTATAAGCACTAGCATGTTTTACTAAGAGTCACTTATTCAAGTGATTGAGATTTATCCCTCCATGTGATGAGATATCTAGTCTCATCATCCACTATGACAAATTCTAAGTGTCAAAGAATAGTAATTTGTATCTCACATGTAAGTATCTCATACATACACAAATTACCTACTATTATACTTAAGGATTACAAATCATCTCATAAAACACACATAATGAAATATAAACTGATATCCATATATAAAATGTCAATTTATCATGCATAAAATAATGGTTTAAGGTCACAATCCCAACATCCAGAGCCAAGGTGATGAGTTGCATGTTTGTAATGGTAGTTCCGTCATAAAACATGAAGAAGGCCAACAGGCATAAGCAAGAACACCCCGTTTATGTTCGCAGGCAATAGTAGGATCATCTGAAGAGAAGAGCCTAATTAGACAAAGTAGTATGATACGATTCCCTACGATGAGTTCGCTACATTCATGAAGAGGTAGCCCACTTAAGGTTAAAAGAAAGGAAGCATACCTAGAGTAATGAGAGGGAAGCACAGGTTCAAATTTGTGGCTAAAATCAAGCATAGTTGAAAATTCTTTGAAGGTTGGGCATAGTTCTTCATAGTTTAATCTAAACACACTGTATTTAGAGTCCCAAAAAGAGATTACACCCGCTATGAAGTAGCAATTAGGTTTTACTTTACAAAGAGAGAAGAGGCTAGCTAATGTTCGAAGTAGACCTGATCTAGCCATGGAATGCATCCATCCATGGAAAGAGATTATGGAAGAGTTCTTGGAGTTTTTAGCATTTAAATAAGGTCTTAGGTTGGTTTTGGGGCGAATTAGGAAGTTCAAAGTCGTATAGGAGTCAAAAACTTCCAAAAATTGTCAAAATTTGTAAAAATAGCCCGAATGTCATAGTGCCATTCCCTAAAGGCTATGTTGCACTCCTAAGGGCCCCGTCCCTCTTTTTGAATGCCACCATGGCCTTGGACAATTGTCTCCTATTTTTATTTGTCTCTAGTTAAATTTTTTTTGGTTTTCGGGTCTCCGATCGAGCCAAATGTATTGTCTTCCTTCTTGAACGGTGTTCTTAAGTGGGTTAAGAAGTCATAGAGTGGATTAAGTTCATCCAATCTCAAACATAAAAGAGTTGTAAGTGTCACAAAGGGTGCATACAAACTCATACAAGCTAAGGAAAATGAGCATCCACAAACCAAATTCAATTTAAATTCATATAGTCATCCATAATAAGAGCATAATAGGATAAAATCTAACCTCGCAGATGTCTGATACCCATCCATGCTTGATAGGATCTCCTCAGAGGTCTCGGATCTGACTCTGTATCGTCATCCTCCTCAATAATCACTTTATGAGAGGTGGAGCTTCTCTTGGGCTCTGGTGCTACTATAGTGCTAGCACAGCGAGATGATGACCCATGTGTGAACTTGATCCATGCTACATGATGCTCGCTAGCCTATAAACTAAAAGAGATAAGAAAACTAATTTTAAGAAAAAGGGAAAAGAAGAGAGTGCATGCATACATATTTATTATTTTAAGCATATAGGCACGTAGAAATGCTTAGCTCATAAGGTTCGCTTCTCAAGCATCAAACTGGGTAATGCTTATTTAAAGAGAGTGTGTTGCAACTTTAAGCTATTAAAGAAAAAAGAGGAAATAGAGAGAAAATTAGAGGTAAAGAATTCATAAGCAAGGGATAAGGTAAGTGGTTGCCTTGATTTCGAGCTGATGAATCCATGATCTCATGCTAGCCACCAGTCGCCTATTTTTCTCGATTTATCACCTAAGCACTAAATCCATGTCAAGAAGAAGAGGTCAAAAATCTTTAGGGAGTGACTCAGGAATAGATACATGAAGCTCACCTTCATTCTCGTTAAGAGAAGGCACCGTCCAATCGATAGGAAGAAGATGAGGGTAGGAAGACCCAAAAGGCATGTCATCACCTATGCCAGATCTGCTCTCGTGAAAATAAGTGCTTGAACTCCCAACACCCCCCATGGAAGGGCCACCCCGTTAGCAATAAATCAGTAAAGGAAAGAAAGTAAAGGAAAGAAAAAAGGAAAAGACAAAAGAAAAGAAGTTGATATATGATTTACCTCAAGAATGATAACCCGAACCCATTATAATCCTCCTCGAATCATAACCAATCTACTGCAAGATCCTCAGCAATAGCCCGAGTGAAAGCATTACTTGTGAAGTCACTTGATGTCAGCATAGAAGTAGGAGGATAGCCCGAAATGATAAAGTAGTCTCAAAAATTAACTTGCCGCATAACTCATTCTCCCAAATACCATGCAAAAGCATATGGCCCAAAGAGTAATAATCGGAGTCCTGAGAAATGCCATGTTGGAAGGGTCAAATCCAGACTAAGGATCCCAATTAACTGCATCTGCCATAAAGTTCGAAAGGAAGTCATTGCATTTGCTAAAGCTGTGAGCCACGATTTTCACTGCCACGTTCTCTTTTTGGCACTACGGTCCTCGTGGAAAGGTGGTTGCATAGGAATTCATAGGTATGGGGGTTAGCATCCCAAAGTACTCATAGCTCCAAATCTTACAAGAGAAAGAGAAAAAAATTAAAATAAAAAATAAATAAAAGGGGACCATTAGAAGAAAATAGTAGAAGTAAAACTTGCAGTGAAGAAGAAATAAATAAATTTGTTACCTCTCAAGCCCGCCAGAATTCGCCTACCAACGAGGAATCCCTCCTAGAAATCTCTCCCATATGAGAATAGAGAATAGCCAAGCCGGCACTGCCCCAATCTCATTTTTGGTTCTCTGGGATTATCAATAAGCATTCGAGGATCTGACATGAATCCTGTCACCCCGAGTACTAAAGAGAGAGAGCATCTGAGAACATACCTCAAGAAGGCCCGTGTAAGTTGATCCATTATGAATCGATTATGCCATTTGAATGCTTTGCGGAACCATGTATGAGTAACGGCTCCACTCACTACTTTGTATGGATATAACCCTAGAAGTTTAATAACCCGCTCTTAATCTACAATGGGATTAATGATAAGAACCTCTCCTCTAACCCAGAGACTCATGATAGCACTGAAATCCCTTGGGGTCATGGTCATTTCCCCGAAGGTTAGATGGAGAGTGTTGGTAGAATCCCACCATCGCTCTGCTAAGCTTAGAAGATGAGCTCTATCAATGGTTCCTCGGACTAATAATTTCATGAATTCTCTAAATTTAGCATTTTCAACATTAGTTTTTACGACCGCCGAAAGCTTTTTCAGCCATGTGTATCCATAGGTGAGACATTCGTAGCCCATGTACGACTTCTCTGGTTCCTAGAATGACTAAAAGAAGTGAAAGTGGTGAGTTGAGCATTTTTACAAGCACTTGGTGCGCACATTTTGAGAGCACTTTGAAATAGGCATGGTGGCAATTTAATTTTGCCCCATTTTTGAATAAAATATGATGTAGAACATAATTAGAGCATACATTCATTCATAAGCATGCACTAAATTCATAAAGCATTGCATTTTTATTGAAATGAAGAAAAGAAAAAGATAAAAATGGAAGTTGAAAATAGAAGTCAAGTTGGAAGATTACCAATCCTTTCCTAGCACGAAATGAGAGATGATGATCCGGATTCTCTAAGGAGTAATTCAGTAGGGAAATTGTTATAAGAAGGTTGGTAGGAGCATTTACCCTCCCGTGTTTTGAGAGGGAGTGGACATTCATCCTCACTATGGAAAGAAGAGCTTGAAAAAGACATGTTGAAATTTTATGTACAAGCTCTTGATTTTGATTGTGTTTTATGATTTTCAGTGAGGAATGAGTGATTTCCAAGTGATAAATGGAAGTTTTGAAAATAAAAATGAAAAGAAAGTGATTTGTGATGGAAAAAATGGTTTAAATTACAAGTTTAAATGCGCAGCGGAAAAGTCAAGTTATGAAACTTTATTGGCATGCCCGAATCTACTACTCGTCAATTCTATAGATGCGTACTAACTAGTGAAGGGACAAGTATTATACCTTTGTGTCTTGAACACCATTCTGAAATCTTCATCTTCCAGCAGCCTCCACTAAATGGCCTTCACTCTTATGACTCCTATGGATGCTCACAGGAAGGACTAGGAGTGGTGGGAACCCTAATGGAGAGGATTGGGAAGGTTTAGGAAAACCTAAATAGTTTCTGCAGCTTCTACGTATAAAAATGACGATTAGAAACATTCAGTATGCAGCTGCCCTATTTATAGATTCATAGAACCGACCTAACCTTCAAGCGATCGAACCTGCCTAGACTTTAATCGATCAAAACTCCTTCGATCGATCAAACCTGCCTTGACATGATCCTCGTGTGCCCTTCCAAGCTTCCTAGCAGAGCAAAGAGTGGGACCTCCTAGGCCCTTTATTGTTGGCTCAGACGAGTTTGTTAATCACCGTGACCAAACTCTTTGATCAGCAAACTAACTAACTGGTCAGTTAACGTTTACTCCACTACAAAACAATAACTGAACTCCAACGCAAAAGAAAATTTCCAAAGCGATAACTAGACTTGTATGTTGTACTAATGTCCCTCTACCTTCAGCATTCATAATCATATTCAGGTAGTCGAATAACTGTTACTGTCAACCTGAATCATGATTACTTCTTGTATTCCTTGAGTCCTATTCACCTCTCATGATTACCAAACATGTTAATAAATCTTATCAACAAGACTGCAGTACTCAGTAATCGACTTGGTGACATTCTCAAGGGAATGCTTACTCTGAAACAGAGGGTAGATACTGTCTTGACAATATATGTTCACAACCCTATGAATATGACATACCCAAGATACCCAGGTGTTGTTCTTCTGTAGACCTCACTGATTGGTAAATCAAAGCAGCCATATCCATAGTCTGTGTTCATAATCGTCGCAAGATTGAGAACACATACCATATACAAGTTATGAGTTCCTATTGACTATTTGACAGTCTTGAGTGTCGATAAGAAAGCTCAGGTCCGTCAATGCACTATAAGCACTAGCATATTAACTGAGAGTTACACTCTAGTGATTGAGATTCATCACTCCATCCAATGGTAGTTAATCATGCTACAGTGTAAACCTGATGAGATATCCAGTCTCATCATCCACTATGACAAGTTCTAAGTATCAAAGAATAATAATTCATACCTCACTTGTATGTATCTCATACATACACGAATTACCTTATATGATACTTAAGGATTAACAATCATCTCATGAAAGAAACATACATAATGAAATGTCAAGCTAATATCCATATATTAAAATGTCAATGTCTCATACATAAAGTAACGGTATGAGGGCACAAACCCAACAAACTCCAACTTGCACTCATATCCATTCAGAACTACATCTAAGACCTAGACTATCTAGATGATGATCAAAGACCTTCTGTGGCAAGGCCTTTGTAAACAGATCAGCAAGATTGTCAGCGGTGGCAATCTTGGTAACAGTCACATCTCCACGTTGAACAATATCTCAGATAAGATGATATTTTCGCTCTACGTGTTTTCCCTTTCCGTGGTTCCTTGGCTCCTTGGACTGAGCCACTGCCCCAGTATTATCATAATAAAGCGTAATAGGTGACAGTGATGCTGGTACCACCTTGAGCTCCATAAGGAACTTCTTGAGCCAAACAGCTTCCTTTGAGGCTTCACAAGCAGCCACATACTCAGCTTCTGTAGTTGAGTCTGTAATGCATTTCTGCTTAATGCTCCTCCAACTAACAGCACCACCTCCCAAGGTAAAGAGATTACCGGATGTCGACTTCCTCGAGTCTTTATCTGACATAAAGTCTGAGTCAGTGTATCCTACTGGAATTAACTCACTGCCAGCATACATAAGCATATAATTTTTAGTCCTTGTCAAGTACTTAAGAATGTGCTTAACAGCTGTCCAGTGCTCTGGACCTAGATTCAACTAATACCTGCTAACCATGCCAACGGCAAAACAGATATCTGGTCTAGTGCATAACATCGCATACATGAGACTTTCCACCGCCGAGGCGTAGGGAATTCCTGAGATGCGATTCCTCTCCTCCTGTATCTTAGGACACTGTTCCTTAGAGAACGCTAAACCATGCCTGAAAGGTAACAAACCTTTCATTGAATTATCCATTAAAAACCTAGTCAGCACCTTATCGATATAACCAGCTTGAGATAATCCCATTATCTTTCGCTTGCGATGCCGAAAGAGCTTTATCCCTAGAATATAGCTCACCTCTCCTAGATCCTTCATATCGAAAGTACTAGCTAGCCAAACCTTGACCATTGACAATACCGCTGCATCATTCCCAATGAGTAGAATGTTGTCAACGTAAAGCACAAGAAAAGCCACCACTTTTCCTTCACACTTCTTGTATACACAAGGTTCATCCAGATTTTGTATGAAACCAAACGACTTGACCGCTTGGTCAAATCGGATGTTCCAACTCCTAGATGCCTGGTTAAGCCCATAAATGGACTTTTGTAACTTACATACCAAGTTACCTTTTCGACCAGCTATGAACCCTTCTGGTTGCTGCATATAGATGTCCTCCTCAAGATTCCCATTCAAGAATGCAGTCTTGACGTCCATCTGCCAGATCTCATAATCTAGGCATGCAGTAATGGATAAGAGTATTCTAATGGACTTGAGCATGGCTACCGGCGAGAAGGTTTCCTCATAGTCAATGCCCTCCCTCTGAGTATAACCTTTTGCTACAAGCCTAGCATTAAAGGTCTTAACCTTTCCATCAGATCCTCTTTTCCTCTTGTAGACCCACTTGTAACCAATGGGTTTAATATTGGCTGGAAGTTCTACAAGATCCCAGACCTAATTAGAATCCATAGATTCTAATTCAGCCTTCATAGCTTTAACCCAATGAATTGAATCAACATCAGCCACTGCCTCTTCGTATGTGGCAGGATCAGATTCAGATTCTATGGAGACAGCTTCAAAAACTTCTCCTAAGAACATGTATCTATCAGGCTGTTTGATAATCCTCCCACTACGACGAGGTACCGGTGCGAAAATGGGTGAAGAAGTGGTGTTTTCTTGATTTACATCGTTATTAACTGCGGGTTGGACTGAGGGCTCTCCTTCTATCTCTCTAAGATCTATCCTTCCCTTAGGTTTATGGTTCATGATATAATCATCTTCTAAGAAAATAGCATTTGTACTAACAAACACTTTCTATTCTCTTGGATCATAAAAATACCATCCATAAGTACCCTTTGGATACCCTACGAAGTAACATACTTCTGATCTAGAATACAACTTGCTCATCTTTCCTTTCAGCACATGTGCCGAACACCCCTATATCCGGAGATGTTGCAAAGAAGGCTTGTGCCTAATCCACATCTCTCGTGGTGTCTTGGGAACAGATTTGCTTGGTACTAGATTTAGTATGTATGCAGCTGTTTCCAAAGTATAACCCCAAAGGAACAATGGCAACTCAGAATAACTCATCATTGACCTAGTCATGTCTAAAAGAGTCTGATTCCTTCTCTCCGCTACACCATTCTGCTGAGGCATACCAGGTGCAGTCAATTGTGACAGAATCCCATTCTGTATGAGGTGATCAATAAACTCATTAGAGATGTACTCGCTACCTCGATCCGATCGAATGGCCTTGATATGTGTACCCAATTGCTTCTCCACTTCAGCCCTAAACTCTTTGAACTTTTCAAAGGCTTCAGACTTATGTTGCATTAGGTATACATATCCATACCTAGAGTGGTCATCAGTAAATGTTATGAAATACTCATAACCACCCCTTGCTCTAATATTTATTGGTCCACACACATTAGTATGAACTAATTCCAACAATGCATTGGTTCTATTGCCCTTTGCAGGAAAGGGCCTTTTGGTCATCTTACCCTCTAAACAAGACTCACAGAATTCCATTGTGTGAGAACCAAATCGCCTAAGACCCCTTCTTTGACTAGTCTGCCAATCCTATTTAGATTGATATGACCAAGCCTTATGTGCCAAAGCCTTGTTGGATTAGTGGAAGGTTCCTTTCTTTTAGATGGTACAATTACCATTGAGTTATTAAGTTCCATACAAAAGTCTTTAGAGATATTAGGAGTAATCACATACAAGCCATTAGTTTTAACACCAGAACATATAAAAGAACTATTTCTTTTAATAACAACTTTTGTTCCAAAATGAAAAGAATAACCATTATTCGATAAATTTGAAACTGAAATTAAATTACGTCTCATCAAAGGGACATAAAGAACATCTGATAAAACTATTGTCTTATAGTCCAAAAACTCTAAAACTACTACTCCTATAGAAACCACAGAAACGGTTGCGCTAGAACCCAGAGTCAGCACGATTTCTCCATCACTGCATTTCCTGGTTGATCTAAACCCCTACAACGAATTACAGATATGGTTAGTTGCACCAGAATCAATGCACCAAGTGTTTGAAGTATCCGTAATAAAACTTACTTCAATCACATGTGACTCAATCATACCTTGAACTCTTGTGGCTAAGAATTCTGGACAGTTCCTCTTCCAATGGCCCTTCCCACCGCTTTGGAAACACTTTTCTTTGCCTTGGCCACCCACCTTCCCTTTGCCCTTACCTTTTCCCTTAGATTTTGCAATCTTAGGAACCGGTCCAACATTTGAACCACCAGTACCAGCTTTCTTCTTCCCTTTCTTTCCTTTCGGCATAGATCGGGAAGAGGAAGGGCAGAACGTTGATCCCAGGTTTGATCACCCCTTCCACTGCCAGTAAAGAACTCATTAATTCGCTCATTGAAAAATCCAGTTTATTCATATTATAGTTTAGTTTAAATTGAGCGAATGACGGTGACAGGGTTTTAAAGACCATATCAACTTGGGTCTGTGCATCGATGTTGGGACCTAGGGTCTCCAGCTCTTTCAAATAACCAATCATTTTTAAAACATGTTCTTTGACTGGAGTCCCTTCCGACATCTTAGCACTCATTATCTTCTGCATAGTTACCTGTCTAGCAGGCCTGCCATGCTCCCCAAACATCTTCTTCAGGGTTTCGATAATGTCACTGGAGGAATTGTTCGACTAGAATTGGTGTTGCAACACACCAGCCATTGAGGCCAAAATGTAGCAACGAGCCATTCCATTCGACTTCTTCCATTTATCAAACTCGCGTCTGGCAGCTACCGAAGTGTTTGCCGCAGGTTCTTCAGGGCATGGGGTGGTGAGGACATATATGTGATCCTCCGCAGTTAATACGATGTCAAGGTTTCGTTTCCATTCAGTGTAGATATTTCTAGTTAACTTGATTTGAGTGAGTATGGTGGCAAGTGGACTAAATGCAGATCCAGACATTATGATTACTGAAAATCAAACAAACAAAATAAATATGGATATCAGAATTTGACAATTTGAAATAAAAGAATCCTTTAAAAACTATTATTTTAAAACAAAGTCGTCGGAATATTGAAACGAAAGAATAAAGCTTCCGTGTGGTGGTCAATGTTTTATCTTTTGATTAATCATGACTTGTCCAATATGCAACTCTTGCAAAACAAGTTATGACTCCCGATCCCTTTTGATCTCTAAGTTTCTGAATAATGCCCCGTATGGGATCCCTTATCGATAGCTTAGCTAGTGTGTACCATTAACTAAGATCCAATCACAACCGTCTCAAGTAGCGCCTCCGTGTGGTGGTCACCCTCTAACACGTCTGATTGATCCTATCAAAGGAAGTTCACATCTAGTAACCAATGAGTAATGCACCCTCCGTATGGAATGATCACCCCTGGCGAGGTGACACAGAATGCACTACCCATCTTACAGTGAACCGTTAATGGAAGATCGTGGGTGTTTATAAATAAGACCCTCTCCCACTAGATTTAATGAGAAAAAGATTTTGCTTCTGAAAAGGTGTTTCCACACATTACCCATAAACATCCAATGTTTACTAATGCGTTGAAAACAGTTTTTGAATTTTATTTTAGAAAACTTGTTTTACGTGCACGTGAGTAGTAACAATATAATTAAATGCCAATCACAAAACAAGCACATAAAACAAAAAACTAAAATGAAATATAGGCATTCAAACAATGCCTCTATCTCCCATGGCTCTATCTCCATAAAACCACCTCTTCTTGGTTTGATCGCCTCCAGCTCCATCTTCATGGATTTTCTAATTCTATTACATTGAACCTATGCTTCTTTTGAAGCTTACAATTTATCTAGAAATAGAAAAAAATATATAAAAGGCTAGGAAAACCGATGCGACTTTCCTATTCGCAGGATTGAAGTTATACCGCCCTTTACATATGCCTTAAAACCAAACCAATAAAATAAACATGCACCAATCTCAAAACATTCAAATACCAAAATTTAAATAGATCTTGATGCCATGGGAGATAAAGGACTAAATTGCTGCAAAAGGGTTAGTCGTACATGCATCCACGTATATATAACAATTGGAACCTCTAATTGATTCACACAGTACATAAACTCTTTATATACTGAATTAGGACTAAAAACAGCATCTAACTTCACTGTCACAGTTCGATCGATCTAAGACCGTTCGATCGTTCGAACCTTCGATCGATTGAACATTGTTCAATTGCTTGAACTTTCTATTTCACATAATGATTTGGAAAAATTTACAGAATAATTTAAAATTAAAGCATATAATTTTTAAAACATTTAAAACCATGAAAAGAACAACCTAACAGAGAATCTGTCTCGATCGATCGAATGTCATTCGATCGATCGAACATATCCAATGTTCGATCGATCGAACCCCGTTCGATCGCTTGAGCACAGAGCATCTTCGATCAATTGAATCCAACATGCATCCAATGCAATCATAGATTTGTATTCTACTGCGATAACGCTACAGAAATAGATCTGTGATAATGCAGTTTTGAAAACAGTCCTAAAATCTACATGCAAATCAAAGCTATTCTTCCAAAACGCATCTATAGATCCAAACGAGCGTGGCTCGGATACCAATTGATGGAAAAATGATTTAAATTAAAAGTTTAAACGCGCAGCGGAAAAGTCAAGTTATGAAACTTTATTGGCATGCCCAAATGTACTACCCGTCAATTCTATAGATGCGTACTAACTAGTGAAGGGACAAGTATTATACCTTTGCATCTTGAACCCAATTCTAAAATCTTCAACTTCCAGTAGCCTCCACTAGATTGCCTTCACTCTTATGACTCCTATGGATGCTCGTAGGAAGGACTAGGATTGGTGGGAACCCTAATGGAGAGGATTGGGAAGGTTTAGGAAAACCTAAATAGTTTTTGCAGCTTCTACGTATAAAAACGATGATTAAAAACATTCAATATGCAGCTACCCTATTTATAGATTCCCAGAACCGACCTAACCTTTGAGCGATCGAAGTGTATTCGATCGATCGAAGCTTCGATCGATCGAACAACCCTCGAGCGATCGAACCTCCCTAGACTTCAATCGATCAAAACTCCTTCGATCGATCGAACCTGCCTTGACATGATCCTCATGTGCCCTTGCAAGCTTCCTAGCAGAGCTAAGAGTGCGACCTCCTAGGCTCTTTATTGTTGGCTCAGAACAGTTTGTTAATCACCGTGAGCAAACTCTTTGATCAGCAAACTAACTAGCTGGTCAGTTTATGTTTACTCCACTATAAAACGATAACTGAACTCCAACGCAAAAGAACATATCCAAAGCGATAACTAGACTTGTATGTTATACTAATGTTCCTTTACCTTCAGCATTCATAATCATATTCTGGTAGTCGGATAACTATTACTATCAACTTGAATCATGATTACTTCTTGTATTCCTTAAGTCCTATTCACCTCTCATGATTACCAAACATGTTGATAACTCTTATCAACAAGACTGCAGTACTCAGTAATTGACTTGGTGACATTCTCAAGGGAATGCTTACTCTGAAACAGAGGGTAGATTCTGTCTTGATAATATAAGTTCACAACTCTATGAACATGACATACCCAAGATACCCAGGTACTGATCTTCTGTAGACTTCACTGATTGGTAAATCAAAGTAGCCATATCCACAGTCTATGTTCATAATCGTTGCAAGATTGAGAACACATACCTTATACAAGTTATGAGTTCCTATTGACTGTTTGACAGTCTTGAGTGTCAATAAGAAAGCTCAGGTCCGTCAATGCACTATAAGCACTAGCATATTAACTGAGAGTTACACTCTAGTGATTGAGATTCATCACTCTATCCAATGGTAGTTAATCAAGCTACAGTGTAAACCTGATGAGATATCCAGTCTCATCATCCACTATGACAAGTTCTAAGTATCAAAGAATAGTAATTCGTACCTCACTTGTATGTATCGCATACATACACGAATTACCTTATATGATACTTAAGGATTAACAATCATCTCATGAAAGAAACATACATAATGAAATGTAAAGCTGATGTCCATATATTAAAATGTCAATGTCTCATACATAGAGTAATGGTTTGAGGGCAGAAACCCAACAATTTGAACTGAAGATTTTAGAAAGAGAAAATGGAGGCAAGAGGGCATTATTAGGAAAAGAAGTCCAAAATTCAGAATGAGGCAAATAAGAAATAAAAATAGATATATAGGGTTGAAGGCCATACTGCACTCCTCTAGGGTCGCATGGCCTTCAGCCTAATTTTGCTATATTTTCATGTTTTTGCCTCTTTTGATGCCCCGTTTGGTCCCCAGACTCAAACTTTGCTCCATTTTGATACTTTTGATGCATTTTTTAACAAGATTATCATAATGAAAATTGGTTGGAAATATTCACGAAATATTATACATCGCATTGCATAAGAATATGAATCCCCAACAGAATAATTAGCCTCATTTGCATAGCATTGCAAGAATCCCCCATATTATTGCACCACTCACATTAAGTTTAGAATCTAGCACAGTTCTCGTGGTTCACCTTGAATGGCTCCACAAGTACCTTTTCCCTAGCAAAGTCACATCATATTGCACTGCACTTGTAGTTCCCGTTAAATGGCTCTATAAGTTCATTCCCAGCTAAGATAGCACTTGGAGCAGCAGTTTACCTTTCAAGGCTCTACTATGTACAGCTCGAAATAGTATTTTGCCTCTCGAGGCTCTACTATGCAAAGCACCCGCATCAATATTGCAAACGCTTGTGATGTTTGCCTGAAATAATGGCTCATCACAACGTATTTCGGGCATAGTTTGCCTTAAGTGGCTCTATGGACCCTTCTTGTCTCCACCTAGCTCATGCGACGAGCTACGCATAGAGATATTATAATGCCCTCTAGCTAAGGCAACCTACATCGTTCTTGCAAACTATTGTGATGTTCACCATAACTGGCTCATCACTGCGTATTCCGGGTATAGTTCACCTTAAGTGGCTCTATGGACCCTTCTTACCTCTACCTAGCTCGCACGAAGAGCTTTGCATGGAGATGTCGCATCATCTGCACTCAGGATACCCCATTATTACATCATCCATGCTAAGGATGTCTGCGGTGAGGACAACATTCACGAGTGATGGATCCCAGTTATGCCACAAACTGTAACTCAGATGCATCCCCGAGTATGTTGCATGTTAGCATTAGTTTAAGTCTTCATATCATTTATTTTGTGTTTTATTTAAATTATTGCTTGTCTGTGGTGTGCTCATTAAACTACAGTTGATCTGATTTCCTGTAAAAGAATATGTAGGCAACTCTTTCGAGCGTGACCACTGGATTTTGGAGATCTTTTTTGTGTAGTTCCATGTCTTTGATTTTCTCAATTTTCTTTTTGAAGTCTTTGGGACTCACTAAAATGTTATCATGCATGCTTTGACATTCCCTTGTGACATGCGTTGCTTGTAAATCTCTGTCAAAGAGGGAAAAACTGTAGACACCCTATTTTGGTTCGTCCATTCGACAGAAGGAACCCCCGCCTCAAGAATAACTTGATGACTTGAATTAGGAAATGTTGGTTATATGAAGCAGAACTCCGTGAAGCACCGTGGTCTCTTAGATATTTTAGAGTAACCTTTAGGAAGACTTAGGAACGTTAGAAACTCAATTTAGAAATAAAAACCCAAAATAAAATATTTTCTACATAAAATGACCAAAATATTTTTATTAAGCCAAAATACCCTTACCTAAGCCAAAATCTGGACCTTGGGGTGGGATTCCAAGAAATCCTTTTCTAAGTAGTCCTAAATTATTTTTAAACACTAGCTCAAACGTTGTTTTTGGCCAAAATAATTCCCAAATAATTTTCATACCAAAATAACCTTGAATGCCCATTACGAGTAGGCATTTTTAACAAAACTTTAGTATTTTGACCATAACTCTTAAACCAGGAGGAGTTTGGGCATAAAACTACTTGGAATAGATAGTACATTTCCAGGGAATATAAATTCGTAGGTCACAAACCCAATTTGGACTTAAAAATGAGTGAGATGTGGCCTTTTAAAGTTGGCCCATAGTGTAATGACGGGATTAAAAGCCCAAACTGGGATTTCAATCTTGTTTTATTTTTGGTGACTTTTTAAATACGAAAATTAGTATTTTTAGTTTCCAAAAAACTCTAAAAAGATTAGGATAGAATTTAAAAGTTTCCATATCCTAATTTACTTGGGCCCTACTCCACTTAGAAATAAGCTTGAAAGACTCCTAGGTACACCTCAAACACCCTAGGTACAAGCCTTTAAAGCTTGTATTTCCATCCCACATTGCTTAGTTACAAACTTTCCAGCCCAAATCCCAAACTATACATAGAGGTCTTCACCTCTCCATCTAATACACCTAAAAATCCTAAGGACTATAGAGCCCAAGGAAACCCCCATTGGAGGATTCCGAAGCACTCCTAGAAAGTTCTTAGGAATAGTAAAAGTTTTTAGTGTTAGGATTCGAGTCTTGGAGTCCACGGTGCCAGCAGAGCTCCGCCGGAGAGAGATTTTGAGGGAAGTTCTTGGGGTAAGTTCTTTTTTTCTTTTATTTCCTAATTTATTTTATTGCTTTGATCTTCTTATTCATAGTTCTAGGTTAAATTTCTTGTTTTGTAATACCCTGTATTTTTTACTGTATATTTATATATGAGACTTGATATTGTTCCTTGGGTATATGTATGAACCTTACATTTCTATTGATGAATTTGGTGTCCCAATCGATTGGAACACTTCCCAATCGATTGCCACTTTTTGTATCCCAATCGATTACCCCGTTTTCCAATCGATTGGCCTTGTCGATATAATCAATCGATTGCGTCTTTCCCAATTGATTACCTTCATCAATATCTATTGCCAATCGATTTCCACCTGGTCCCAATCAATTGCCAAAGTTCAGAACTTGGTCTCCAAGTTTATATGAGGTTTTGATGCGTGAATCTCATTTCTTCTATATATATGATTCCCTTCATCTATTTGAAGATTTATTTCATAGTCTAGGGTTAGAGAGTGATTATATACATATATATATACACTCCTATACAAATATATATATACCTTATATATATCTACACACACATTGCTGGAAGAAGAAGAAGAAGAAGAAGAAGAAGGAGAACAGAAGAAGAAAAGAAGGGAAAGATAGAAGAAGAAGAAAAGAAAAAGAGGAGACAGAGGAGAGGAAGAGAAAGAGGTGAGAGAGAGCTTGAGCTCCCAAGACCCATACACACCTCCACACCCATAAGGTGAGTTCTAACCTCACTTGGTCCCTTTATATGAAGTTTTTAAATGTTTTAAAGAAGGAAATACGTAGTAAAAATGTCCCCGATACGTTTTAAATTCTGGACAATCATCTCACTGGAGAAAACAAAGTCCTAATCGATTGGGATATCGATTGGATCCAGTTCATTAACAATAGATGAACTAACCCCTTCCACTAAGGAACATTCAGTCAAGGAGTTTCCAAAACCCACCACTAAGGAATACCCAAGGTTAGAGACCTCAGGGTAATTTTTAGGGAAATACACGAACCTAGGATGAAACCAGGAAACCCTAGCCGATTTATCCTCGACCTTAGTAATTTCAATAGTGAGGACCACGACCTCAGGCACTTCTTGCTGCCCCACATATTGCAAGGAATTGCAATGCTCCCAAGACCCACCATCGCAATGATAAGTTCTACCATAATTACAACACGCCAGGCCACTTGAGTAAGGATTGTCGTGCACCTCGCATAGGATACTACGGGGCACCAATTCAAGGACTACAAGGACCCCTATATCAGTTTTGAATGAATGTTATCATCCCAGAAGAGGTATCTTTTGATTATGAGGAACAACAAAATCTGGAAGGTACACTTGTACTCTTTCATAATTAAGTTAGATCTTTGTTTGATACTAGTGCTGCACATTCTTTTATTGCTATTAAGATTATGCATCAGTTGTGTTTAGGACCACAAGCACTTGAGCTGGCACTTAATGATGTGTCACCGTTGGGAGTGACAGTTATATTAGGTAAGTGTGCAAAGATTGTCCCATAAACCTGGGAGATAGGAATCATTTGGCACCCTGTAGTTCTGTCATAGTATAAGTTTGACATTATCTTAGGAATGGATTGGCTTACCAAGTACAGTGCCAACTTGGATTACACTACCAGGACTATCATGTTTATAGTACCAGGATGTCCCACGATCAGATTTTAGTGTCAGCCGACGATCGATATGTACCTTACAAGTTGTTTAGCTATGATCGAAAGTATGAGTACAAAACATACTATGGACCAGATCCCTACCGTACAAGATTTTGAAGATGTATTCCAGGATATTTCAAGACTTCCACCGAAGAAGGAGAAGGAAAAAGAGTTTTATGTGAAATTATTACCCGAAACATTGTCGATCTCCAAAACTCTATATCGGGTGGCACCAACTGAGATGTTGAAATTAAAAAAGCATGTTCTGAAACATGAAGATTTGGGATTTGTTCGCATAAGTACATCACCTTAGGGGAGCACCAGTACAGCTCGTAATGAAGAAAGATGGGCGCTTTGACTCTGTATCGAGTATAGAGAATTGAATAAGGTTATAATCAAGAATAGATGTCCACTTCCTTGGATGGACGACCTATTCGACCAACTGCAAGTATCAAAGATCTTTTCAAAAATTAATTTACGCTCAAGATATCATCAGTTATTGCTTCGACCAGAGGATGTGTCAAAAACCGCTTTCTGGACGAGATACGGGCATTATGAGTTTCTTGTTATGTCTTTTAAAATAACCAATGTCCTAGCAGTATTCATGGACCTAAAGAATAGAGTGTTCAGACCCTATCAGGATCAATTCATTATAATATTCATCGACGACATCCTAATCTACTCAAAGACAGAGGAAGAACACAATAGATATCTATAGATTACACTACATACATTCCGAGATAATCAGTTGTATGCGAAGTTCAACAAGTGTAAATTTTGGCTATAGGAAGTTAAATTTTTAGGACATGTAATTTCTCAGGATGGTATCTCGGTAGACTCATCTAAGGTCGATGCAGTCTTGAGTTGGGATAGACCGACTAATGCGACAGAAATTAGAAGTTTTCTTAGTCTGGCTAGATATTATCGGTGATTTGTGAAAGGATTTTCCAAGATTGTAGGACCATTGACAAACTTGACAAGAAAAGAGATAAAGTATGGATGGATGGATAAGCATGAGGGTACATTCTAAGAGTTAAAGGAAAGATTGACTTTCACACCAGTACTCGCAATACCTAGGAGTGGAGAAAGGTATGTCATCTATAGTGATACATTGCACCAAGGATTTGGTTGTGTGCTTGTGCAAGATAGGAATTTTATTACGTATGGATCCAGACAGTTAAAGGTATCTGAAAAAAATTAACTTACGCATGACCTAGAGTTGGCTACACTAGTGTTTGCTCTAAGGATCTGGAAACACTATCTATCCGGGGAAAAGTTTGATCTATTCTCAGATCATAAGAGTTTGAGGTACCTGTTCTCTCAGAAGGAATTGAACATGCATCAATGTAGATGGACGAAGTTAGTCAAGGATTATGACTGTTCATTGTAATACCATCTGGGTAAAGCAAATGTTGTAGCTGATGCTTTGAGTTATCGACCTTGGCTAGTAATCGCTGTAATATTGATTCGACAATGGCATGCATTGGAAACCTTAGCTGAGTTTGATCTTCATCCAATGGAATCGAGAAAAGAACAGCATCTTGGATGCCTTGTCGCAAAACCGACTCTTAGAGGCTCGGTAGTCAACTGAGGATTTGAAGCTATGGTTCACTAAGATGTCAGCAAAGGAACCGGAGGTTTAGAGTATTAGTTCAGACAGAGCCTTATGGTGTAAAGGTAGACTTTGTGTGCCTAACGAGGATAATCTCATAAAAGACATATTAGATGATGCACACAAGTCACGAATGACTGTGCACCCTAGAGGTACGAAGATGTACAAAGATCTAAAGAGGAATATTTGGGAATGGTATAAAGAGAGAAGTAGCTGAGCATATGTCTCAATGTCTTACTTGTAAGCAATTGAAAGTAGAACATCATAAACCACCTGGACTTCTACAACTGCCATCGATTCCCAAATGGAAATGGTAACATATAACCATGGATTTCTTGGTAGGATTGCTGAGGTCACAGCAAAATCACGATGCTATTTGGGTAATAGTGGATCGACTTATGAAAATGACACATTTTATCACTTATAGCATGACATATCAAGTAGAATGTTTGAGCTGGATGTATATACAGCAGGTTATGGGACTATACAGCATACATGTTTTGATCATATTGGATCGAGATTCACATTTCACAGTAGAATATTGGAACAGTCTTCAGACAGCAATGGGAACTACACTGAACTTGAGTTTGGCCTTTCATTCGTAAACCAATGATTAGACGAAACGAGTCAATCAAATGACATGCTACGAGCTTGTGTCATAGAATTCAAGAATTCTTGGGAGACGTACCTACCACTGATCGAGTTTGCCTGCAACAACAGCTATCATACGTGCATAGGAATGGCACCGTTCGAAGCTTTATATGGAAGACCTTGCCGATCACTACTATGTTGGGCAGAAGTCAGATATACTCAACTTCTTAGGCCAGAAATGGTACGAGAAACTATTGAGAAGATTCAAGTTATACTTGAGAAGATGAAGATGGCACAGACCAGACACAAGAGTTAAGCTGACAAACACTGTAAAGACTTGGAGTTCGCAGTTGGAGATCACACTGCTTAAAGTTTCACCCGTTCCAGGCATCGATAGATTCGGTCAGAAGAGATGCAAGCTATTGCCACGATTCATAGAACCATTCAAGTATCTGGAGCGCGTTGGAAAGGTTTCCTATAGACTGGCATTGCCACCAAAGATGTCAGGAGTGCACAACGTTTTTTGCCTCAGTATGTTGGGGAGGACTACTACGCTAAAGATTACATCTACGTTAGCTAAAGTATGGGATAGACTGTAGTTTCTATTCCCGTCTATTTAACTTTATCATTATGTTTTTGTAATAAAGCATATGTTGCCTTCAGACTTTAAATGTTATGTTTTAACTTTGATGTAATAATTTAGGGATCTTGTAATATGATGAGTTTAGTTTCTATTATTGTTCTCTTCATCCTTTGCTATTTAGAACTAAGTGGTATGGACAATTCAGTGACTTCACTAGTCATTGCCTACGGACCCAAAAAAGAATTTTATTTTTTCTATTTTTGATGTTCCAGGGAGTGACATGTTTGTTCTCCGTTTTCTTAATATTTATTAGTTTAGATATGTAAAATTCATAGGATAGTTTTGTTTCTTGTTTGTAGTATTCCTATTAAAGTTGAGTTATCCAAGGTGAACTCTACCTGAATGCTGTGGTAACCAGAACCTGTGGAGTTGATATCCAATCCATGAATTTTCAACCCCCGGGGTAATGAAATCTTAATTCGGATCTACGAGTCTAGTTTTAGGGCATCCATGTAGAAATCATATTGTAATGCAGATTATATAGACTAGTAGGCTATCCACGATTAGGATATCTATGCTTAATCCACTTGCATAGTTGTTTATCCATGCTTAGTAATTTAATTAATTCATATCCATGTATCCATGCACACGCATAAACTTACACACTATAGTAGGTTATCTATACTAGGGATAACACTTAAATAAGATACACATGCACACAATTACACATAGTAGCCATGTTTGAACATACACACATGCTATCCATGCTTAGAATAGTAGGATATTCTTCATGTTTATCCCCTATATTAAGTTTGTATTGTCCTAACCATGGTTAATTAGGATAATTGGGAATTCTATGCTATCCTAGGTAAGTTCTTTCATTCCCTTTTATTTACTATTTTCCTGGGATTACATAGAAGCATGCATAGGTGGATAAAACACAGATTTGAATTCCTTACATGATTACTTGCACATAGATATAATGTTTTTCAAGGGTTTTGAGAGTGATTTACATGTTTAATTGCTTTATTTCCTTTCTCAAGCATAGGGGAGCGTAGTAATACGTTTAGTCCCCGAATTACCGCTTTAGCACGTGTATTGTATGTAATTGCTTAGCATTTTGCATGCTTTTCTTTTTATTAGTTGTTTATAACTTGAATTAGGATTGCATTAGAAATAAATGAAATGGTCCACATAATGTCTAGTCAAATAACTTGAAAGCTGAGTAGAGGCCTGTCTTTGGACAGGGCAAGATGGGTGTTTTAGCATGATTTAACTCCTTCCTCTCTCGTGCCTTAACCTCGAATCGAGTTTTTTGGTGACGAATGGATGGTGCTCTCTATCCATCGGACAATTAGATTTACTTTTTGATCGGCGACGAATAGTTGTCGTTTATAGTCCTAAAAATACGCTTTGTTAGCCCATTTCATGTAGTTATTAAGTGATTTGTAATAAGTATTCTATATTTTGTAGGTTTTGGAGCTTTAATATGAAAATGCACAAAAATCCAACGATTAGTGGCTTTGGAAGTCATTCTGGGCTCAAACGGTGGTTCTTGTGAAAGCTGAATGCAGTAGCAGTCTCGGAAAATTGCATTTTTGACAAATAATACTTTGCATTTGAGAAATTTCTCCAAAGATATAAAATGTAGATCTTCGAGTTACGGACGCGTGGCTTCAAACGGCGAGTCAATCCGAGTTCCGAGCAGAAAGTTATCGCAATTCTACAAAAGTCGTGCAGTGCAGCGAAAAGGACCTCGCGCGAGCGGGTCGCGCGAGCGACCTTTGAAAAAACCAAAAACACGTATTTTGTTAAATTAAAGTGCCCAGCGAAGGTGGTTTGTGCATATGACGTCCAGATTACAAAATATAGCTGTTTTAGTGCGATTTGGCTTAGAAAAACTTCCTAAATCACTCCAAACTCTATATAAATCCTATTCTAAATCAAATTGAGTGTTACACATCATTACACAACATTAGATACATCAATATACAACAAAAATTTCAGCCATTGAAGGGAGGAAAGCAAGGAGAAGAAGAAGAAGACCAAGGATTCCCATGGCCTCCTCCATCAACCTCTTGCTATTCATCAATTCTATGGACAACTAAACTCTAGATCTAGGGTTTCAATGAAACCCTAGCCAAGTAATAGTGTTTTATTTATGTTTTTATTTTAGATTTATTATGTATGGATGATGATTACATGTTTAGAGGATTTTTATAAATAAATCGTACTTTTATTGATTAAATCATTACTTTCAAAGTTTATTCTTGTCTTAGATCTATTTTGACTGTGATGTGCTCAATGATCTATATTTGCTGTGCTTGTATGGATTGTTTACATGTAATGGTGCTTAAATTGAATTGTGCTATCAAGTATCCGAATAGTCCATGCCTAGATTAGACGGATTATACCACAACCCTAGTTTAGTGTGGGATAATTCGTGCTAACCGAAGATGGATTATGTTGGTGCTTGAACCATAGTTATTTTCTTGACGGGGGAATTGGGCTTGTAGTTACAATTCCCCATTATCATCCAACTTAATAATCTAATTGAATGCATAAATATTCCTATTATGAAGCTAGTGGTGGATTTGTAATCCTAGGTTCCTTTAAACATATTTATAAAAATACTTTTAAATCGCTTTCATAATTTAGATTTAATTTCATTAGTTTCATTAATTTAATTAAAATTCAAATCAAAATCTCATTTTCATAATTAATTAGATTTAGGTTTTAAAATTAAGAGTCGTAGTAATTCAATCTCTGTGGGTTCGACCTTTACTTCCACACTGCAAATCTTTAGAAAAGTAAAGTATACTTTTTATATCTTGATATTGACAACATCAATTTTTGGCGCCGTTGCCGGGGATTGCAAATTACTACCTTTAGTTTTAGAATCTTAGTTTAGTTAATTCGTAAATATTAGAGTAGGTACTAATTTTCTTATTCTCCGTTTTTGATTTTGAGTTACTAACTTTTCTTTTTATTTTATAGGTTATCGATCATCAAATTCCAACGTGTCCGAGTGGAGCGGCTAATTACATCAAAGGAGCTTACGCAAATAAAAATATAAATAAAATAAAATAAATTGCTTCTTGTGAAACTCGCTTTAAACCACTGTAAGTCAGGGCACTGTGACGCACTATTTGCATTAGTTTAGGGTTAATTGCACTGCATTAGCTAGGAAACCCGGGGCGCTGGGCTTGACGCGGTCATTGCATTACAGGATAATATTCATGCATCACAGTAGTTGAGTGCTTGTTATCTTAGTTGCGTGATTGCTATTTGTTTTTTTTTAGTTGAGTCAGTTTTTGTTTTTAGTTTATTTTCTTTTAGTTTATGTTAGGTACACGTTCAAATAAACCGGAATTAAACCCTTTCGATCTTGAACTTGAACGTACCTTAAGAACTAGTAAGTCCACAACCCAAGCTTCTAGAGCTAGGTTGCAAGACGACGAATCAACTCCGATTCCGTCGTCGTTGTTTGAGGCCGAAATTCAAAGTACCCGTGAACGGTTAAGGAGAGCTCGAACTTTTAAAATCGAACCGATTAAAATGGCTGACGGAAACAACGGAAATAATCTGAATAATCTTAATATACCGCCACCTCCTCCACTTATAAACTATTTTATTCCTACGACGTACACGCCACAAGCTGGTATCGAATTACCGGAGGCGACAGCATCTCACTTTGAGATAAAGTCGTCTACCATCTCGCTACTTCCATCATTCCATGGCCGTCTAAATGAAGACCCTTACCAACACTTAGGGGATTTTCAGGGTATATGTTCTACTTTGAAAATACAAAACCTAAATAATGATGAATTAAAATTGCGGCTCTTCCCATTCTCCTTAAGAGACAAAGCGAAGTATTGGCTTCAATCACTTGAACCAAACACAATAAAAACATGGGAAGCCTTACACACCGCCTTTTTACAAAAGTTTTTCCCTATTATGCGTACAAATAAGATAAGAAAAGATATAACTAATTTTGTGATGCAAGATGGGGAGACTCTTTATGACACTTGGGAACAATTTAAAGAATTGTTACGCTCATGTCCACACCATCAGGTTCCCAAGTGGCAATTGGTTCAAGTCTTCTACGAGGGGCTTATTCCCTCTGTTAGGAATACCGTCGATGCCGTTTGTGCGGGAACTTTCCTACACAAAAGCGCCGACGAGGCCTGGAAAATTTTCGAAACTTTGAGCGAGAATTCGATGCACCAAGCGGTGTCTGTCCGTTCTGAGGGATACCTTCAACCTAAGCGAGAGGTGACAGTTGAGTCAAGTCAGTCAATGCAAATACAAGAATTAAATAGAAAACTTGACCGACTGATGCAAATGAACAAAACGTCTAATCCACCCTCTTCAGAAGTATGTGCATTATGTTCCGAACCGTCCCATAATATCTTTGCATGTTCTTCTGCATCTCAATATCCGGAATTTGTGGAGCAACACGTAAATGCTATGCAACAATTCCCACAAAATAATTACACTCCTAGGTCGAACAATTTTCCTAATACTTATCGACCCCAATATCAACAAAGTCAATACCAACACCCACCTCCTAATCCTAACCCTCAAAGGGATAACGCTTTTGAGGCTACGGTGTTGGCATCCCTTAAAAACATAGAAACTCAAGTCCAAGCACAAGCACAAATAGTGCACTCTCATACACAGTCCATTGCGAAGCTTGAGTCCCAAATGGGACAAATAGCTACTGCGGTGAGTCGTAGAAACGAGGAGAAGTTGCCTGCGCAAACTGTTCAAAACCCTAAAGGACAATACGAAAAAGGGGGGTCGAGTGAGAGCGTGAACGCTGTTTCGGCTAGGACGACTATTAGAGAAGAGGAAGTTGTTGAAATTCCGGATACGAGTGAGAAGATTATAAATAATAACTCGAATAAGATGGGTGAGGAAACGAATAAAAATAAAAAAGATAAAGAAGCGGTCCCAACGAACTATATTCCGAGAATGCCATATCCACCAAACGTTGAGGGACCGTCACATTTGTCTAAGAAAGGGTCAAAAGTTGAAGATATACTCGAGGTATTTAAACAAGTAAAAATTAATATTTCATTCCTCGATGCTATTAAACAAATTCCCACTTATGCTAAATGTTTAAAAGACCTATGTACGCAAAAGCGAAAAATACGGAGTCATACTCCGAAAAAGGTTTTCCTCACAGAAAAAGTAAGTTCTATTTTTCAACACTCACCTCCAAAGTATAAGGATCCCGGTACGCCTACGATTTCATGTGTCATAGGTGACACTATCATTCATCGGGCTCTACTTGACTTAGGAGCTAGTGTTAACCTCTTACCTTATCATGTCTACAAACAATTAGGACTAGGTGAACTTAAACCTACGGCCGCTACTATTCAATTAGCGGATCGTTCTATTAAAATACCTAGAGGAATCGTCGAGGACGTCTTGGTTAAGGTTGATAAATGCTATTTTCCTGTCGACTTCATGGTCCTTGACACTGAACCCGTGCTAGACGCTAGGAAACACACTCCTGTCATTCTAGGCCGTCCATTCTTAGCAACCGCTAACGCACGTGTTAACTGCCGGACGGGGGTAATGAAAGTGTCGTTTGGGAACATGAACTTAAAATTAAACGTTTTTAATGCTATGGATCAACCTCCTAAAGACGACGATTACCTATGTGAGGCGGAAGGTGAGGTAAGATGGTATACTGAGCCTAACAAAGCAATAAATGTGAGTAACGACAAAGATATAACGGATGATGAGTGGATGGACCCTAATACCTCGGACCCTAATGAAGAAATTACTCGAAAGGTAAAGAATCGATGTAATAATGATAAAGGTGAGCCGTCAAATGAATTAACACGTAGCGACCTTGTTTCGACGTTTCACTGGAATCTCCCTAATGCCCTAAAGGGTACAAACTCTGATTTACGACCTCCATAAATCTTGAGCTAGAATGGTCTAGCTAAAGACGTAAAAGATAGCGCTTCTTGGGAGGCAACCCAAGCTTTATTTCGTTCGTTTTTCTTATTTTTGGTTGTTTTTGAGTCAGTTGTGGGCTTACTGAACATGTTTGGGGGTTAGAGTAATTTTATTTTTGCTTAATATACATAAAATAAGTGAGCCAAGAGAAAATACCATTCTCGCGCGCGCGGCCCGCTCGCGCGAGACGTCGCTCGTGCGGCCCGCTGGCGCGAGAATGTGCCTTGGTGAATTTTTCTTACTTTTTTGTTTAAGAGGCCTCAGGATCAGGTCGCGCCTGGTTTCGCTGGCGCGAGATATGAAAGAAAAAAAAAAATAAAAAATTTAATTTGGATTCACGCGCGCGACGGCCGCTCGCCGGACCGCTCACGCGATACCCCATTTTTCTGATATTTTCTTTTGTTTTCTCTATCAGTCCTCCACACCCGTTCTAGTAGTTTTTACTTTTCTGTTTTTGTTTCTTAGGTCCTTTTAGATCGAGTCAATTGTTGTTTTCATAGTTCTAGTTCTGTTTTATTTTCTTTTATAGTTATTATTTTTTTTTTTTTTTTCATAATTTTGTTCGGTCTTCTAGTTTATTTCGTTTCATTTCATTTAGCTTAGTTATAAATCTTTTAGCTGCTTTTATTAGTTTGTTTGTTTATTTTCTTTTATCAAGAAGTAACAGGTAACATTGAATTTTATTGCCATATTCATTTGTGTTCACCTGTTATATGCTTGCCAAGATCGAGGTAATATCGTTCCTTTCTTACCTGCTCTCCTTTATTTTGTTTTATTGTTTCATTGGGGACAATGAAAGGTTTAGGTTTGGGGGTATGCACACACATGCACATTATTACACTAAATTTTCAAAAAAAAAAAATTCGATACTTGTGCTTAAATAAACGATGATTACTGATGTTTTTGTAATTTTAATCCGATACTTCTTAGTATGTAATGTGATTTGTTATAGAATGGTAAACAAGGAAATATGTGATTAACCATTTACTAAAGTCATGATGTAACGTTTTAAGTTATGTATTGTTTGAATCGTAGTTTTATATCATAGATTTGCACATAAACTCATGCACTGCACGTAGTCGCTTGAATACATGTTTGATGTGAGCTATAATATGATTCGGATTTCTAGATAACACAAGGTGGAGACTAAACCCGGTGAGCTTTTGAGCCTATCTTTTCTTTTTAGAGGGTTATAAATACATTGTGTTTGTCGAATTTCATTGAAATAGCGCATTAACTTGTTGTTTAGTCTCATTATTCTTGTTTTGGTTAATAGTCAAGTTAAAATATTTGTTACCATGCTAAATAATCTTCTGTCGTAAATGTTGAAGAACCATATAACCCTAGGAAATGATTTTAGGCCCTCTTTGTTTACTGCCGACCGATAAAAGATAAAAATTTCCTTAGTTCGCCCCTTTGAGCAGTTACAATGCCTCTTTTTCTTTGTTCACCATTATCCTCTTTAAAAGCTCCAACTTGATCAACTTGGAGTATACCACTGGAAGAGTGATCAACTTTTAGTAGTATTAAGGCGATGTGTTGATTGAGAAGAAGAAAATAAGATGCTATTGGGGTAGTTGCTTGGTATTCGATGAATAATCATTTGAGAAGCAAGAAAAGAAAAAGGAAAAGAAACATAATACAGAAGAGAAGAAGTTGAAAGTAGAAAAAAGAAACAGAAGAAAAAAAAAAAGAAATATGAAAAAGAAGAGAATGAAAAGATGAATGTGGTAGAAGAGACGAATGAAAGAAATCGAACATGCCTTACAATGCCATTCTAAAACTACCTAATGAATCCTTTCTATCCTTTTTCATTACCTGAGCTACATTACAACCTTTGAAAAGTCCTATTTGATCCTAGGAAACATGGTTTGGATATATTAACGATGGGAGGGGGATTAAAACATGGTAATGATTATTTTTTTCTTGATTGTTGGCATCTTATCCATGAGACTACAGTTCTTTTGTGTCATGCGTCTTTTTCGAGTCATATGTGAGCATTTATCGTTTTGAAAACATATTTCCTTTACTCACATATATTAGAAAAATTACACCTGTTTCTGAGTGTGTCATTTGAGAGTGTAATTAACATTGTGAGATTCGTAGTCGAAGCATAGTTTGATGGTTTTCCGAGTTATATTCCAAGTTCATGACATGCGCGTGTTCATTTGACTACCATATCACACACGTGTAATTTTATGAGAAACTCTATTGATTTATACGATGCATGCGCTTGGGATTGCTTTTCATGATGTAGATAGACGTTTGATTACGTTTCTTCTTGTTCATTATTCTATTTCAAATCATTGTGTTATATGATAAGGAGTATTGATTGTTTTGTTTTTCATTTGAATAAAACTTTTTAAATTTATAAGTTAATAAAGATGGTTGTGGGTGACTTGTTAATGAGAACCCTCACGAGACTTCACTCGTCCTACTAGGGACACCTAGGGGTTTAAAAGGCTTGTTGCATATGCTAAATGCAATCGTGATCCATACGAAAATGAAGTAGTATTTGTAGCATAGTAGTATTTATTTTTATATTTTTCTTTGCTCGAGGACTAGCAAAGTGTAGGTTTGGGGGTGTGATCGGCGACGAATAGTTGCCGTTTATAGTCCTAAAAATACGCTTTGTTAGCCCATTTCATGTAGTTATTAAGTGATTTGTAATAAGTATTCTATATTTTGTAGGTTTTGGAGCTTTAATATGAAAATGCACAAAAATCCAACGATTAGTGGCTTTGGAAGTCATTCTAGGCTCAAACGGTGGTTCCTGTGAAAGCTGAATGCAGTAGCAGTCTCGGAAAATTGCATTTTTGACAAATAATACTTTGGATTTGAGAAATTTCTCCAGAGATATAAAATATAGATCTTCGAGTTACAGACGCGTGGCTTCAAATGGCGAGTCAATCCGAGTTCCGAGCAGAAAGTTATCGCAATTCTACGAAAGTCGCGCAGTGCAGCGAAAAGGACCTCGCGCGAGCGGGTCGCGCGAGCGACCTTTGAAAAAACCAAAAACACGTATTTTGTTAAATTAAAGTGCCCAGCGAAGGTGGTTTGTGCATATGACGTCCAGATTACAAAATATAGCTGTTTTAGTGCGATTTGGCTTAGAAAAACTTCCTAAATCACTCCAAACTCTATATAAATCCTATTCTAAATCAAATTGAGTGTTACACATCATTACACAACATTAGATACATCAATATACAACAAAAATTTCAGCCATTGAAGGGAGGAAAGCAAGGAGAAGAAGAAGAAGACCAAGGATTCCCATGGCCTCCTCCATCAACCTCTTGCTATTCATCAATTCTATGGACAACTAAACTCTAGATCTAGGGTTTCAATGAAACCCTAGCCAAGTAATAGTGTTTTATTTATGTTTTTATTTTAGATTTATTATGTATGGATGATGATTACATGTTTAGAGGATTTTTATAAATAAATCGTACTTTTATTGATTAAATCATTACTTTCAAAGTTTATTCTTGTCTTAGATCTATTTTGACTGTGATGTGCTCAATGATCTATATTTGCTGTGCTTGTATGGATTGTTTACATGTAATGGTGCTTAAATTGAATTGTGCTATCAAGTATCCGAATAGTCCATGCCTAGATTAGACGGATTATACCACAACCCTAGTTTAGTGTGGGATAATTCGTGCTAACCGAAGATGGATTGTGTTGGTGCTTGAACCATAGTTATTTTCTTGACGGAGGAATTGGGTTTGTAGTTACAATTCCCCATTATCATCCAACTTAATAATCTAATTGAATGCATAAATATTCCTATTATGAAGCTAGTGGTGGATTTGTAATCCTAGGTTACTTTAAACATATTTATAAAAATACTTTTAAATCGCTTTCATAATTTAGATTTAATTTCATTAGTTTCATTAATTTAATTAAAATTCAAATCAAAATCTCATTTTCATAATTAATTAGGTTTAGGTTTTAAAATTAAGAGTCGTAGTAATTCAATCTCTGTGGGTTCGACCTTTACTTCCACACTGCAAATCTTTAGAAAAGTAAAGTATACTTTTTATATCTTGATATTGACAACATCAGTTTTCTTGGTTTCCTTCATCAAACAAAGTTTGACTCTATTAGCGAGGATCTCTTCAGATTTAGTTTTGTGGGATATATATGGATTATGGATTACTCACTTGTGTAGCCTCCAAATTGGTCGAATCGGATAAAGGCTAATGGAGGGTGGTGAACCTACCAGTGGCTGTTGACATCATTTCACATATTTTAAACACGATCCAATGGCCAAAGCAGGGGCCCTCTCTTTAATAAATAGACAGCGCTCTTTCCTGAGAATTTTCGTATATATATACATTCTACCCAATGACAGTTACAATACACCCAATTACTACCAATTAATGGTTATCTATATGGTTAAACCTAACATTTATATAAAGCAGATGACCGATTCTGAATGTGGATGATAAAAAATGTATACTAACTGAGTGTGAGTCTAAACATAATTAATTATAACTAAATGTGGGGCTAAGCATAATTAATCTTAACATTATCTAAAGTAGGGGGGTTGAATTTGAAATATATGGAGTGCAGTAGTCCATTGATGGAGCGCGAATAGCACTACCCGTTAAAACATGTTTCAACTTTTCTTATCAAGATACTACTTTTTTTTTCATAAATCGGGTAACATTTGATGCCCTATTCCTATGGCATGCTTACAACAGATCACTCCTCTCTTTCATGTAGGCATGGTGTGAGCAAAACCACTGCAACACACCACAAAATTTTCTAACCTTTAATTGAATTTGTCAGAAAATAAAAAATTTAAAAGTCATTAGATTAATAAAATAATAAAAATGATAAATTTCACTTTGCACCCCTGTATTTTTTAGTTGGTGTCAGTTGGGTCCCTAAAGTTTCATTATTGACATATCGCACCATATACTTTCAAGTAGGTTCAATAGAGTCTTTCCGTCAAAATCCGTTACAATTTTTGACGAAAGTAGGTTGCAAGACACACATGTGATATATCAGTAAGGACAATACGATAATTTCACATGAGTAAATTACACTATGTAGTATGTATCCTTGTAATCTGGATTCGATGCCACTTTGGTCATTATAGCTTCAACTAGAACTAATACCCATGTGATGCATGGGAAAATGATTCTGAATTTCGTGTAGCATTTTTTTGCTAAGGCAATTTTATGTATTTAAATTTGTTAGTGGTATTATTATTTTATATGTAATATAATTATATTATTTTAATTAATTAGTTTTGTTTGTATCATATATTTGTGTATATTTGAAGATATGTATATACATATTTATATAGATTAGATATTGATGAGATTTGATATGGTTTAGAGAGAGAGAGAGAGAGAGAGAGAGAGAGAGAGAGAGAGAGAAATTCTGCATGTATATCTTATTATTTCCAGAGATAGGAAAAATAGGATTAAAAAAAGAAGAACATAATATAGAAAAGTGGGAAAAAGCACAGAGCCGTCACGTGGCAGGCGTCAAATTCCACTTTGTATCATATATATATACTAGGTATAACCCGTGCCTAAAGGCACTACAAAACAATACTAACCATGCATTCGTTCGGCCAATAACTAACTCTACATGACTTCGACACTTATCGATAAGTTGTGACAACATTTTCATAACACAACTCCATTCAACCAAAAGCCATTAAACCTCACAATCCTTAAACCAATAGAAAAACAGACCTTAAGCCTAAAGCTAGACAACAGTTAAGTCAATTGACATTTCCCTCACTCTTCCCCTATTTAACACTTCCTCAACAAAGAAAATGACTGTTCAAATGCCAAACATAATTCTAATCCTCACTTTTCAGTAGAATCAATACTCAGTTTACATAAGCTGTAATCCATAACACTTGCTAAAATACTCAAATCAAATTGATTGATTAACCACATAAAACAACATCATCGATTAAGTAAACAAAGATTAATAAGCAACATTGCAAGGCAGCCACTCTGTATAGCAAATAAAATTGACCATATCCTGTACATAGACTTAGCAAAACATTGATTTTTAGCACCATGTGAGCAATTCCCAATCAACTTCCACTTCTTACATGGCTCTATCTTCCACAATACCGGCTTCTAAGACATTTGATTAGCAACCAAACTTGAATCTACTTGATAATGCAAATTGAAGTTGCATTCATATTAGCTAAAAGAGCACAATGTTCAATCCCTCCATGATCTTAAATTTTCCACAACTATAGAGCAATTGAAATAGATACATAAAGACAACTTTTCTGCTCTAAACAATGCATAAAAAAATTAGTGGGTCATACCAATGGTAACTGATCATATGTGCCTTAGACAAAAGCATTACTGAACATTTCTAAGCATGCATGTGTTGGGCAATAACTAAAAAACATAAGGACTGTTTTATACTTCCTAAAACTTAGGGACTGTTTTTTTCTTCCCTAAAAAATGTCACCATAACTGAGCAAGACACAAAAGAAATGCCAAACTGAGAAACATACACACACACACACAGAGTGAGACACATGCACACAGATGGATAAGGAAATCTGCTTTTTTCGTTTCACTTTCTTGTCACTGATCAAACTATAAATAACAGAAGGATAAGGAAAAAAAGCTTTTGTCTAGGCCCCTCCCCTTAGTGGCTGAAAACTTAGGAAAACATTAACTTGAATTTAAGCAAAACATTTTAGCAAATATAGGGGCTGATTGGGGCTGTTTTTAGATCCATTTAGGGGCTGAACATTTTAGTAAAACATTTCAAACAAAACAAGGGCTATCTGGGGCTGTTTTAAGCTCTATTTAGGGGCTGAAAATACCAACAAAACAGAGGCTATTTGGGGCTATTTTCAGCTATATTTTGGGGCTAACATGTAAATTCAAGCAACAAATCTAAGAACCCACTAAACCTCCCTTCTCATTGCTGAGCAAATATAGGAAATAAATTAATAAGAATGAGTAATGCTAGAATTGACTAAACGAGTTTTCTTTTTTCTGAAGAACAAGAAGACTAAAAATAGTTTTTGAGTATATCATAACCCGCCAAAAAAAAAAGAAGTACCTTACTTCCTCCAAAGCAGCGGCTAAATCATCCGTAGTTGGAGTATCAAAACCATCAATTCCAAGCGCTATCCTCCTCTCAAATACAAAAAAAAGGAGCCATGGATCATGAACCAACTTCACAAAAATAGAAAAAACCACAAATTACAGATCATGAACCAACTGCACAAAAAGAGTCAGAGAACTTGGAAAAAAACTAAAAGAATCAGAAGTTGCTCACAGGTCATGAACCAACTGCACAACTAAAAAATAAAAATTAGGGCTGATGAAACTTCTATTATTTTAAAGTTAAAACATGGCAACCCAGCATTTTTATTTGGTTTTAAAACACCAAAGATGGGACAAAGCTACGGCTCATTTAATTTTTGTAGTTAAAGTAGGAACATGCGAGAGAACTATTGTAGGAACATGCTATTATTAATTAATACATATCATAAAATCCCAGAGAACTATACCATTTCCCTTGGATTTCTAAATAGGAACCAATTACTTTACTGATTACATTAATATTTATTACTTTATGCATTGATGTCGGACGCCTACTATTCCTTCTCATTTCCCAATTCTCACCTCTTACAGATAAGAATAAGTGAACAAAAGAAAGTCAGTGACTTACAATAAGGAATGCCCATAATATTGCTTGCAAAACAGTGAGATTCACGCCTCCTACCTAAAAGGTGAATAGATACATATTAGCAGTGATATAAAACAGATCAGCTAGATAGTCCAGAAATAAATAACTAAAAAGAAGAAATGAAAACTCAAAGCAAAATCTGCAAGAATTGACCATTTAGTCATTTACACAATGAAATGGGGTTGTTTAGCATGCTTTGCTTGCACAATTCAAAGGAAAAAATAATGGGACGACAAAGTTTGCAGCAATTGATTAGGTCATATACAAAGGTTGTGTTTTCAATTAGATTGAAGTCATAAGAAGGAAAGAGCTTATAATTGTAATGCAAAACACATTTTATTCAGATTACAAAAAATAGCACATTGTTCACTTGGGTACTAAAAAATAAATTTAAATTGAAGTACAATTGTAATGGGATGGAAAATCACCTCAAAGCCTCAAGAATTGTACTAAGAAGAAAAATTAACAGCAAGATTCTAGCTATTTGAGAAAGTCTAATTACCTTTATAGCCCAATTGTAGGCTCGTAGCAAAGAACCACTCTGAGCCCAAAACAGCAAGATTATCTCTCAAACTCTTGCTTCAAATGAAAGTGTGGACAAAAGTTAGTGCCCTTCCATTAGCAAAATCATCTACATAGAGCCCAGTCTCCTCTCTCTAAAAGCTAATTCCCAATTTGGGAAAAATGGTAAAATCAACATAATAGATAGAACTAAAATTCCACCAAAGCAAGCCTAATAAAACCTTTCGGCTAATTGAGTACTTACAGTTGGTTCCATTTTCTTCACCTTTTCGTGTAAAGAGACTCTCCCCCATTGGGAAGAGAAAATTTGCAACCCCATTAAATTAGCATCCTAGAGAAAGATAATGTTAATTTTATTGCAACCCCACAAACGTACTAAAGCAAAAGGGGGGAAAATATTGTGGACTGTCTAACAGTGGCCAATAAACTGTGTGATGTAAAAGATAAATCAACCATCGGAGAGAGAGTGGAATACCTTGCCGAGAATTGCTGAAAGCAAAAAAGTGGTGTAAAGTAGTGATTTCAATCAACATAATTTCATGATCTGATGACAGAATACATAAGAGGGAGAGAGAGAGGGGAATAATTTACCGAGAGTGAGCGCGAGCCGCACCAACAACGCCGACGATTACGGTTTCAGAGGAATAGGGTTTTAGGGTTGTTTGGGTATGGAAAGAAGGAGACATAAACGGAGTAAGAGGTGGCAGTGGTGTCCGATGGGGGCTATTTATGGATGAGGTGATGTTGGCTAGTGGGGAGTTGGGTTGATAGGAGACAGAGAGAGAGAGTTGAGGAGAGAGTGAAAAGAGGGGTTTGGTTGTGGAGGCGAAGAAAAAGGTTCGGAGGGCCGGAGATAATGGGGGGCGGAGACGGAGGGAGGTGGAGAGGGAGGGAGGGATTTGTAATTCTTGCAAACATGAGAGAGAGAGAGAGAGAGAGAGAGAGATTTCAAATTTGGAAGACTGAGAATGAGAGGACTGGTGAGAGTAAAGGAGGAGTTTGTGGTGGGGGTTTTTTTTTTTTTTGAAATTTTGAGACATTCAAATCAATCCTGGCCGTTGTTTGTCTTCCTGTTTGAACTCCAAAAACAAATCTCAGCCCCTCTTTATCTTTGTCTTAGGGGAAGACAAACCCATTCCTTGCTTATTATATAGATATATATATTTTAACTTTCCTAACTAATGTATGATAAATGATCATGCTAAAGTGAATCATGAGCACTGATTATTGGAAAAATATTGTGAATTTTAGATTTCGTAATTGTCCCACAAAATAGTAACTACAAAAGCTTTTATTGGTTAATATATATATTAGCTTGTAAAATCAGCATATAGAAGGGGGGAAAAAAAAAGAAAGAAGAAGCTATTAAGGCTATGTTTGAAAAGACATTTCCTTTTTAAGTTTTTTCTCTTCCTATCCCTTTCACTCCTTAAGTCTTATATCCAAGCATAGCATAGCAGGTGGAGCACATTGAATCTCCATCACCATCGTGGCAAAGGGTTCATGATTGGTGAAGATTAGAGCTCCCAAGCCATGAAGAACACCATCAATACATATCCATGTGTGATCACACATGCACACATACGTATCTTACATGTGTGATCACACATACACACATACGTATCTAACACATGCATGATCATATCTAACACTATCTTTAACAGATTTATGGTCATATCTAGCATTTTATGGTCACACATGCACACATACGTACAATACAATAACATCATAGGGAGAAAAATAGAAGGGAGTAAAATTGTATGGTATTTTCATTCAAACGATGACTGTGAAATTATCGTGGAAATTGTCAAATCATATCACAAACTAAAGAGCTAGTTTTCAACTTGTCCACATAAAGGAGCATTTTGTATGCCTGCAAGTGCAAAATTCTTAGCTTGATAGCAAAAGAGTAATGTTTGGGCCACACCCAAAAAGCATCCACACCCTGAGGTGGACTAATGAGAAGAGAGAAAAAGATTCCTGGATCCACTGTCAGTCTCTTCTCATTGGTCCATCTCAGGGTGTAGATGCTTTTTGGGTGTGAATGGGTGTGGCCCTAGCATTGTTGATAGCAAAATTACGTGGTCTTTGGGTTGAATAGGGGCTATTTAGGACTAAGCAAATAGAACTGAAAAAAGAATAAAAACAAAAAATTCACAACATTGCTAAAAGATTCATGCATCACTCGTTCAATAAATTTCATCACCAAGATCTCAAAACATTCAGCCATTGATCAAGTAGCTAAAAGAAATAAATCTGGATAGCCATGAATCTATCCTGTACATCCAATAATGGTGGCAAGCTAACCAACAACCCAACCCTTTCACAAATCCAACAAAGAATGTTTATTAAAATAAGAAAGTAGAATTAAATAAAAGAAATGGAAAGAGAAATTGGAATTAGAGTTGACCAATTGACTGAATTCGTAGGGTGCCAAGAACATCACCAACGCGCATTATCAATTCTTGCAACAATATACTTCAGGACAATCCATTTCTATACAATTACATTCAGTGAAATCACAAAATCCAAAATTATAGATAACCCAAAATTGTAAACATTGTATTACTAATGAGATTTTTCGAACCTTCTTGGAACACAATCTTTAGCATCATTTTGTGCTAGAAAAATCAGAGCACACGCTTGAAATGAGAGGCCCAAGGCTTGAAAGTAGATTTTTTTTCAAAAAATGCATTAAGTGTATTTTCTTGGTAAGATGTGAAATTTTAAACACGTGTAAACAATCAAACAAAAATCTTACCTCGGACAGTGAAGAGAAATTGAGCTATATTTTGCTTATCTGCCTCTTTCTTGAGATTTACCTAGCCTCTTGCAAAAAAAAAAAGTTTGCCAACTTCAAATCTGAAGCTCAAGAAATAATGAGAAGTCATAAACTAATCTCCTGCCTCAAGCCAGTGCATAAGCCATTGATAGCAGTATTTTTCTGGAGATATAAAAGTTTGCCAACTTCAAATCTGAAGCTCTTTCAATCTGTTCATCTTTCAAAACAAAAAGCACGATTGATTAGGGCTTGTAAATGGTAGCAAATTTGCAGAAATTAGGACCAAAACACTGAAAGTGAACCCAGACATTTGCAGCCCTGACCTAAGAAATAGATTTTTTTTTTAAAGTAGAACAAAGAGATACATATAGAATTATAGAGACACACAATATGCATGTAAAAAGAAGATTTGCTCAGCCGATCCTTGGTGTCTATGTGCAGTGGTGCGGGTATAGTTCCTTTGAGGCTCTAGAGAGAGAGAGACCCTAATAATCAAGAGAACTTAGAGATTGCAATACAGAGAGAGAGAGAGAGAGAGAGAGAGAGAGAGAGAGAGAGAGCGGGTACTGGGGGGTTTTGGGTGCAAAGAGGTCGAGGGAGTCAAAGAGTGGGCATTTGAATTTTGAAACCCAAATCAATCCTGGCCGTTGTTTGTCTCAGCCAAAACAAAATCTGAACCCTTCTTTGTCTTTGCATTGGTGGGAGAAAAACACTTTCCTCCCTTATTATATAGATATATATATATATGTGTATGTTTGCTATATTTTCGGTTCGAGTGTGCCAGAGCCTTTTGAGGTAGACCCAAACTTATAAAACACAAAATTTCCTAAAACTACTTCTGTAAGTGATAGTTAAGGTTTGAGAATCTAACTTCGCGATTGTGTGTGGTTAGTAGGAAAGTACACTCACCAAAGATCCCTAGACAGTACTGAAGCGCACAAGTCTAGCAAGTGATGAAAGAGAAAGAAAATAATTAAATAAAAGCATATTTTATTTAATTGAAAGTAAAGAGATTACAAGAAGTAATGTAAAAAAGCTAAGAATGCTAAAACTAATCCTAAGATTGCTAAGAATGTTGTTGAATGCGGTTTGTCGAAGTGACGCGGAGTGAGTCTGCAGTTTGGCCAGCCTGTTGATTTATAGCGGCCATGGAAATCTTCTAGATAAGGTAGGAAATCTGATGAATCATAATCTGGTAAAAAATACCAGATTTATTCCATAAACTGCTCTTGACATCCATATGTTGAATAATATATATATATATGTATATATATCTCCTGAACCTGGCCCCAATATGGTATAGATTCGGATGGCTTTGCTTGCAAGTAAGATATTATATATACTGTCATAATATCTTTATATTATCTTCCCTAATGAGATAATATTTTCCATAATACGATGATATTATCCCTTATAGCAATATTCTCTTAACATTTATCACCATATATTATGAGAGATTTTAGGGTTATAACTTTCCATTTGTGATCAACCGTATCACTTTCCATAAGAGTCATGCTACACCCACACAATAAACCACACACTTTTTCCATACACTTCTTTAAATGCTTGTATCTTGTGCTGATTGAATTTTTTACACTTTTTTGTGCCCGATTTATACAGCACAAGGTACAAGCATTTAAAAAAGTGTGTGAAAAAAATGTGTGGTTCATTGTGTGGGTCTAGCATTTTTCCTTCCCATAAAGCGATAAGATCAAAATATGAAATGTCCAACTAAAGCGGTGGACTGATGGAAAATGGAATATAGCAGTCCGATGGAATAGACACTGATAGTACATGATATCAAGTGGCCCTATCGATTTTCATTGAGTGGCATGTCCCAAACAAATGATGAGTGATTGGAATGGGCCCAAATGCAAGGCAGCGTGTTGCAAATTAAAACCACATTGATGTTTGCTCATATTGATAACCAATCACCATCCTTAATGAAATTGCTAATGGGCCTTAAATGGAAGCCTGTTGGAAATGTAAATGGCCTGCCCGATGACATGAACACAAGGAAGTCCGATGGAATTGATGAGCTTCAAATGGTGCATAAAATAACCAACCTTGGAAAGGCAGCCCGATTGACAGGTGGTTGACTATTCATCGGCCTCCACCAACTCTATCTTAATTTACACCATCCATCGGCCATGTGGTTCCGACAAAGCCAGCCCCAAATCAGTCACTTGGTTCTTAATTTTTGCAATCGGTCTCATAAGTCCGATTAAAAATCACAATCAGTCTTATACAAATTTTAAAACTAAAAAATATATTTTTTGAATGCAAACAACATGATTTAAGTACAAATTGTTAGACAATATGTCCCACATTGAATAAATATGGGATTGGCTATGGCTAGATATACATGTTGGGCCTCTCCACCTAATAGCTTAAGCTTTTGGGTTGGATTCAAAGTTTCTTCATGGTATCAGAGCCAGGCCCATTCCCAACCCTTTGAAAAAACAAAAAAAAAATAGCGCACACCCCCACGATGACAGACCCAACAAAAGGCTGCACGATGATAAGACCCAAAGAGGCACACGTGACAGACCCAAGAAGAGGCTGCACGTGAGGGGGCGTGTTAGACAATATGTCCCACATTGAATAAATATGGGATTGGCTATGGCTAGATATACATGTTGGGCCTCTCCACCTAATAGCTTAAGCTTTTGGGTTGGATTCAAAGTTTCTTCACAAATGCATCGTCAAATATAAAAATACATAGTTATGTATGGGAATACATAGTATGCATGTACACATACTATTTGATTTATTTGCTTTGAGTCCATGAATTTGAATGAGAAACTTTATAATGTTTTTTTCAAAATGTGATCATTCCTAATTTCCCATAAAATAATATAATTGAGGATTTATTTATTTATTGGACGTAACTTCCATTTTCCCAAATAGTCTCATTCAAAATGATGAATTTCTACATGTTGAAAAGCTTTACAAATTATGAGTGAACTTATTCAGATATATGAGATTCACTAACAAGCAATAAGAATATATGATAGCTTGCATGTTTGAATATATTCCCTTTTTAATGTATGGCTGATTGTTCTATCTAGAGTGAACAAAAAATCGATGGGCTGAAGCAACTGAACGAACTCAGCAATTCGATCATTTTTTTTAAAAGTAGTTACAAATAAAAATCAAACTGAACTGACCGAAAATCGATCAAAATGACAAACTAACCGATCCGACCACTTCGGACTGTTTTCAAAATATATAAAAAAAAAATCATAAAAAAAAAAAAAAAAAAAAAAAAAAAAAAAAAACCTGAATCGACAGATGTACACCTAGTTCTATTATCTATGCACAACTTTTGAAATGTTAGACAAAAGTCTACATATGGACTGTATCTTCTAAAAGTTATGTTTTAACTTTAAACTTCCATAACTTTTGATCTATAATTCTGTTTCTTATAAATTTTATACCGTTAGAACCGTGTCGACGAGAGCTACAAAACTAGTACCATTGTTGATACCTTTTGAACAAAAGAAAAAAAATTCCTATTTTTACATGCCACATGTTATAGACGAACCTAACAGAATTTTCACATAATATTCATGTATAGGTTATTGAATTTTCACGTAATATTTCACGTATGTCAAGTTGATATGTTGTGAGAAAAAAAAATCGAATGTTCAATTTGTTCTTAACGAGAATTTTAGTGAAATTTCACAAGAATTTTGCATTTGTTTGGGTTGAAAAACTATGTTTTATAATTGATTTGTGAAATTTGATTTTTTTTTTTAAACGAAATGTGCATTGTTTAATTTGAAAGAGAAAAAAAAAAAAAGTGAAATATCACTTGGCATACATGAATATTAAGTGAAATTTCACTGAACTTGTACATGAATGTTAAGTGAAATTTTAATTCAATTGACATTTGAGGGACTTTTTAACAAAGTAAGTATCAAATTAGACCTTAAACTTTAGAGAGTTACTTGTAGCGACTTTTGGGATAGTTAGTGAATTTTCACTTGACATACGAAGTGAAATCTCACCGAACAAGTACACAAATGTTAAGTAACTTCAAATTTTTCAGGAAAAAGGCATGTACGGGTTCAGTGAATTTTCACTTAATATTTATGCATGCTAAATTTATATGTTTTGAGAAAAAAAAAAGAGGAATATCATTAAAGCCATTGCTACCTCATTAAGGCTTAATTTGGCCCCCATTTTGGTGCTTCTCATTTTTTAAAGCACAATTTCATGTTAATTCATTTGGTAACTAGTTTATGAGCTTTGCAAAAATTGAACTTCTGGCTTTTTTGAGGAGAGCTTTTAAAAGCTCTAGAATTGAGTGAAATTTTACTTAATATTTTATGTATATCAAGTGAAATTTCACTTATTATTTATTTATGTAAAAACATAAAATTTGTATGTTTCGAGAAGAAAAAAAAAAAGACCGAATTTTAATAAGAATTCTTATACTTGTTTTGGTTGAAAATTTGTATTTTAATTGATTATGAAATTTGCTTCTTTTAACAAAATATGCATTGTTTAATATGCCAAAAAAAAAAAAAGGAAGAAGAAGAAGAACTGAAATTTCACCATGCATATATGAATATTTCACTAGACATACATGAAAGTCAGCGAAATGTCACTGAACGCATACACAAATATCAAGTCAAAATTTAAGTTTTTCAAGAACAACTGAACAAGGCAGGTAAAATGTCAAATTTTTTTTTTTTGCTCAAAACATATCAACAATGGTACTAGTTTTGTAGCTCTAATCGACGGTTTCAACGATATAAAATTTGTAAAAAAACAGAGTTGTTAATGAAAAGTTATGGGGGTTTAAAGTCTTGAAAAACATTTTTGAAATGGATCTCATATGATACAGCCACTCACACTGTGTGAGTGACTGAAGGCAAGAATTGCGCATGAAGAGCTTTGGGGGCATGAGAATCATGAGATATCTTATAGTGCTCGCACTTATATCGTATGAGTACTGGCTTAAATTCTTTTTGTCTTTTATAATAAATGATCAAATCAATTAGAATTTTAAATTTTTAAAAATTACTTATAAAATTTTCCAATAATTCGTCCATAAATAAAATAATATCGAGCCAAACACATAGAATAAACCCTTTATTTTTTCACTGTCCCGCTCTTCACTCTCTCTCTCTCCCTCCCTCCCTCCCTCCCTCTCTCTCAGATTCTCTTTTAAATGGCATAGACGCCTTTTTATCCATAGAATTAATTCTTTTTGTCTTCTTCCCTTTCTTTAATTTTGTCTTTTTAGCAACACCCCTCAATTATTACCCGTATTCAATTCCGTACCCTGAACTATTTTGCTTGACAAATCGACCCCTTCAAGTATAACTATTGGACAATATGACCCATTATGTTAATTTTCCATTCAAACGTTTAACACACATAAGTCACGAGATAATCATGTGACCATTTTAATTGGAGTACTGTACTTCCATTTTATTCTTTTGTTGAATATTAAAGTTGTCTCTCTGCTGCCAATTTTCTCTCATTAATCAATACGCAAACTATCGCCCCACCATCAGCCGCCAGGGCACTCCAGAAATGAGGTTGTGGGGATAAAAAGATGGAAGCTATCAATGAAATATGGGCTCATAATGGTCCTGAGGCTTCTTTTGGGGTTCTTTGATGAAAAAAGAAATGATTGATAGGAGCATCTACAATTTTAGAGTCAAATTCATTATTAAAGTTAAAATTTAATAAAGTTGCACAAAATGCATGCTTCAATGTAATAAGATCATTTGTGTTGTCAAAATTTGAGAAAGTCATTTACTTTCTCAAATATGGTAGAGGATTTGGCTTTTGCCAAATTTTGACCATTGTACTCTTTTATTATTTTTCGTTCGTAGTGCACAATAATCTAATGTATTAACATTTACAAAAAATATCGTTTTTTATTAGTTATGACAAAACTAGTGTGCAAAATACACTATCCAATGTAGAAGATTAATAGCATTTGTGCCAAAAAATAACATTTTGAATGACTTTTTACATTAGAGCATAATTATCAAATTATAGATTTTGACACTAGGGCATTACTAAAACATAGGTTTGAAATATGTAAAATATCTTTTTGAATTGGGTACAGTGCAAATCTCAAATCCAAGTAACACTGTACATCTGGGAAGTACAAAAGGAAAACGAGAATTAATTGCCCTTTTGATAATGTAGAATTAATTTCCGAGTAGTGTCATACATATATATATATAAAGAGAGGCGGTCCTCTTTAGAGAATCTTTGTATATATATACAGTTTTTATCCTACGAGAACTCCCTCATTTTATAAAATGCACGCCCTCACTTTTCTCTCAATAAATAGTTTGTATAAATCCATCTAACCCCCTATTTTTATGGGATTTCTTCTCCAATTCAGCAAAAAATCCCTCCAACTCAAAAAAATTTGAAATCGGTGAGAGGGAAAATAGGAAGAAAAGACGTTAATAGCAAGAGAAGTGAAGGGTATGCATTTTATAAAATGAAGGAGTCCTCATAGGATAAGAACTATATATATATGCATATCATAAATGAAATAAAATGAATTATTGTCATTTACAATAATGCCCATATGAAAAGAGGAAGAATGATACATATAAGTGTAATTTTGGAATATCACGTTCGTTACATTTAATTGAAATCATTTATCATCAAATCCGACCAAAAGTGGTGAGATTTGTTTTTGGATTAAACAAAATCGGATGAGAAATGGTTAGAATTAAAAATCAATTGTTTAAACAAAAGATTTGCCCAGAACAATAATTGCAAATCAATTCTTTTCTTGTTGTGGCAAATCAAAAGACTCTTAGAAATTGGTCTCTCATATCAAAGGTGGGGTTGGAAAAAGGTGCAATTCGACAGAGAGGGATGTGGAGATTGTGAGATGTCATTGGAGGAGGCTACAAGGAGAGATGCAATTGTTATTGTGGGGCTTGCGATGATAATACAGAGAGATGGCCATGGTTGGTCTGTGTTCCAAATTGGTGGCGATGGAGAGAGAGAGAGAGAGAGAGAGAGAGAGAGAGAGAGAGAGGGGGGGGGGAGATAGAGAAGGTAACGGGGGTTATAGTGGCGGCAATCTCAATTGTACGAAGGTAGGGTGAAGGGATAGGAATTAGTTATGGAGAGTTTAGGTTAGAAAGAGAAATTATTTTGGTGATTTGGGGAAATTGGTCTTTTTATCTCTTTCGTCAACGGTTTCAACCAATAGTTCAATTGAAATAGATGAGGGGTGAACTTGTTCAACATTTTTGTTTTGGGGATATTAGTGAAAACGAGTTATAGTTGAAGGGCTGGTGTGGTGATGTAATGTACTCTTTGATTTTTAGGGGGAATGCAGCTGGACATTTTGTTTTATTTGAAAGAGAAAATTAGATGATAAACCTTTGAATACACTCCAAGTTTTATTCTTTTAGAGAGAGAAGTTGAACCACCATAGTTTTGTTTTCAAAATAAAATATTTAAGAGTACCAAATTGTCATTAGGTATCTCCAATCAAAACCTACTAGCCTACATTACATGACACGCATGATCACCCCTCTCTTATCCAACAAAAACTGCCATCTTCCACCACCACTTCACACAACCTCTAGCAGTTATTCAAACCGAATCAATCCTTATCCCTCTTTGCTTAGTTTCGTCTCTTCCGTGGACACAAACTGTATGTAGTTTCAGAGAGAGAGAGAGAGAGCATGTGTATCGAGGGAGACGCCGGCATTAATCTCTAGCAGTGCAGTCTGAAGATCTTCAAGGACAATTTCATATGTTCTTGGTATGCTTTTCTACTCTCAAATTATAATATTTTGACATTTTTGGGTGGGCATTTATGAAGATTAAGCTTTTATGATTTCATTCTGCACTCAATTTTTTTAAATATACCCCCAACTATGGTTTCTTGCACATTGTGTGTTTCTGTGTAAATTAAACCTATTGGCAATAGTATAATTGCTACAACGTCAGGTGGAACAATTTGTCTTATGCATGTTATTGCTTTTCAGTCAAAGTACTGTGTATACATATCATTTGCCATTCTGCGTTCACTTTCTGTACACAATGACACATAGCAACTCGACCTCGGACCAAGTAGATTGCTCAATTGCCCCATGACTGGCTACTAATTAAGATTACATATACGATCTAAAGTAATTTTTTTTTTCGGTGGACGAAGTAGGGATTCTGTAATGAGTACCTATGAATCCTATGGCACATGTTACAAATTGATTACATAAACATATCTACTTTTTATGCTTTTTTTAATTACATAATTTTTAACATTTTAAACACCAATCAACTTTAATTCATCTAAACAATCATGGAAGGTGGAGACTGGGATGGACCCACTGTGACAATTTTCATAAACTCAATGCTTTATGTATATCCCTACATAATTGTAGGCAATTGGAAATACAAAATACACAGATGTTAATGAACACAGATGCTAACTGAAGGAAAAGTGGTTTAAAATTAGAGTTTAAACGCGCAGCGGAAATAGGTTAAGTTATATAACTTTTGGTATTCCAGGATCTACTACTCGTCAATTCCATAGATGCGTACAAGGGGGTGGAAGAATTATACCTTAGTGTCTTGAACCCAATTCTGAAACTTTAACTTCCAACAGCCTCCACTAGATGATCTTTACCCTTATGACTCCTGCGGATGCCTGCCGGAAAGACTAGGGTTGGTGGGAACCCTAATACAGAGGATAGGAAGGTTTGGGAAGACTATGATAGTTTCTGCAGCTTCTGCGTATAAAAACGACGATCACCTACTTCCAGAACGCAGCTGCCCTATTTATAGATTTCCAGAACCGACCTAGACTTCGATCGATCGAAGTGACTTCGATCGATCGAACCTTCGATCGATCGAACCATCCTCGATCGATCGAACCTGCTGACTTCAATCGATCGAACATACTTCAATCGATCGAACTTGTCTTAACAGCTTCCTCAAGTGTCTTTCCAAGCATCCTAGCGGAGCTAAGAGTGGGACCTCCTAGGCTCTTTATTGTTGGCTCAGACCAGTTTGTTAATTACCATGACCAAACTCTTTGATCAGCAAACTAACTAACTGGTCAGTTAACGTTTATTCCACTATAAAACGATAACTGAACTCCAACGCAAAAGAACATATCCGAAGCGATAACTAGACTTGTATGGTGTACTAATGTCCCTCTACCGTCAGCATTCATAATCATATTTAGGTAGTCGGATAACTGTTACTGTCAACCTGAATCATGATTACTTCTTGTATTCCTTGAGTCCCATTCACTACTCATGATTACCAAACATGTTGATAACTCTTATCAACAAGACTGCAGTACTCAGTAATCAACTTGGTGACATTCTCAAGGGAAGGCTTACTCTGAATCAGAGGGTAGATTCTATCTTGACAATATATGTTCACAACCCTATGGACATGACATACCCAAGATACCCAGGTGTTGATCTTCTATAGACCTCACTGATTGGTAAGTCAAAGCAGCCATATCCATAGTCTGTGTTCATAATCATCTCAAGATTGAGAACACGTACCTTATACAAGTTATGAGTTCCTATTGACTGTTGACAGCCTTAAGCGTCAATAGGAAAGCTCAGGTCCGTCAATGCACTATAAGCACTAGCATATCAACTAAGAGCTTCACTCTAGTGATTGAGATTAATCACTCCATCCAATGGTAGTTAATTATGCTACAGTGTAGACCTGATGAGGTATCCAGTCTCATCATCCACTGTGACATATTCTAAGTATCAAAGAATAGTAATTCGTATCTCACTTGTGTGTATCTCATACACACACGAATTGCTTACTATGATACTTAAGGACAAAACAATCATCTCATGAAAGAAACATACACAATGAAATGTAAAGCTGATATCCATATATTATAATGCTAATGTCTCATACATAAAGTAATGGTTTGAGGGCACAAACCCAACACTAACCTCGATCCCTTATTCTTACCTCACTCCCAAATCTACCATGGCAAAACCTGTTTGGGACTATTAAATTAAGATCAAGTTTAGCCCCATTCTTACATTGACTGAACTTATGTAAAGTAGGAATAAGTTTGTCTTGCAAAAGACTCAATTCTTTGGATATTTTTTGGCAACTACACATTAGATGAACCAAAACAACAGTTATAACACCATACTACTTAGATACAGTTTTTTTTTGGGGGGTAAATCAAGAAAACAATTCTCACATCGCCCAAACAGCCAGACTATAATAGAAATGGCATTTTATAGGTTAGTGTCTTTTGTTTTGAACAAATGTAAATGTATTTATGATAGAAAAAAACTAATCTAGGGTTTACAACTCGAATGCTTTTTGTTGGGAAGTGTTTGTGTGTGTTTGTGTTTACATGGCAATGTGTACGTATGCCTGTTTAAATGGTAATATGTATTTTTTTCATTAATATTAAGATTATCCATCACCTAAATGTTTGCAATAAAATTTGGTGTGGTGTGGTGTGGTGTGGTGTGTGTTGGGCGTGCCAGAGTCCACGTGGACTCAACGAGGTCATGATAATCTAATCTGGCTTCTAATTCATACGACTGTTGTTAAATAACAAATGTTGGGTCTTGGCTCTACTCTGATGCAAGTAAGCAATTACCAATGGAAATTGAAAAGGAAACAAAACAAACACTGGAATTTAGAATACCTCTACGGACATCATCGTCTTTATCGATTGAATTCAAGCAATAATTACAAACACTCAAAAGAACAATGTAGAACACTCAAAAGAACAATGAGAACTCACAAATCACTCAAGAACAAAAGTAGTATTGTTATGAGGAGCAACTAAAGTCTGCTAGTGCAAAAGTGGCGTGTGTGTTAGCCATCCTCAAATGTTGCACCACCTACCCTATTTATAAAATTTGAGCGAATAACTGCTCATGTTAGTGGGGTTAGTGGGTAGTGGTCCCTAATTTCTAGGAACAACTAAGTTACTGCCCCCACTCTTAATCCCATGATCACCTTCCACAATCTATTTGATGATCCCAATTCTGCCACATCCCTTTTCATCTAACTGCTTCTTTTCCAGCTCAGCATAACCCGATGCACATGTTCTTTCTTCATGCTAACTACTCCAATGCCTTGTGGACAGATTCTATTTGACCGAGTGCATCCTTCTCTGATTGGCTTGATCCGTTGGAAGGCTGCTAGTGTCCATCGGTCTCTTTTGTCCGATGTTTTCTTACTTACTAGATTACTTACCAATTATTTCCCAAGCCCGATATTACCTCTCTGTCTTAGCTCTTTTTGGTCTCCACTTTAGGACCTTCATTGTTGGACATCGGCCTTATTTGACCGATTCTAGTACTACCATTGTACTTACCGTGCAACCTTGGCTTTGCTTGTTAAGACCGAGGTATCTCATAAAGATCCAGTTGTAGACACCCCAATTTTAACCAAACGTCGAATTTAGGAGAGTGATACCTCCGAGTCCGATGATGACAATGTCCAGCTAATCTTAGGACTTCCAAAGATGATTCAAGCTCTTCGAAAGTCTCTCCAACCTAAACAAAAAAGTAAAAAAGAAAGAAAAAAGGGAAAAGAGGGAGAACGACACTCAAGCTAATTTGCGGCAGTCACGGGTTGCCGCAAACTTCTGAACCGGTAGTCAGTGAGAACCATAATGGCAGTCACCAACTGTCGTTTAGTTATATCAAGTGCCGCTAAAAATGATTTCAAAAAAAAAAAAGCAGTCCTTGGAGTTGTTTGCAGCATTCATTGAGTGCTGCTGCGGTATTCAGTGAATGTCGCGCCGACAATCACTGAGTGTCGTTCCGGCAGTTAGTGAATGTCGCTTCCATCTCCATTGAGTGCCTCATTTTTGTAACAGCCAATTGTAATACAACACGTTTTGTACCACCAAAGGACAGTCCGAATTAGGGTTTTCTGCTCTAAAATGATTGAAATGCCCCTTCAAATTTGTCTATAAATAGAGGATGAATATCCTCTTGCAAGGGGTTGGGTTTTTTGGGTTGTTTTAAGGTTGGTGGTTTTTAAGGTTGGATTTTCTTTGAATCTAGAGGTTATATTAGTGTTCTCTTTGTCTTAACTTTCCAAAATTCTTCTTAAAACACAATTAGGAGTGAGTTTAGAGGAGTTTAAAGAAGGAGTTGTGTGAATTAAAGGTTGAAGAGCTTGATTAGTCTTTGGAAGTTCCTCACCATCACAAGTTGAGGACATTTTTGGAGGTAGACTCTAAACTAGTTGGGTTTAATTATAGTTTAATAATAATATACTTGAAGTCTTGGAATCTTCTTTCTTTCTTCTTTTTCTTTTTCTATTAGTCTTTGAGATTTATAAGACCCTCAATGTCTTACATGAATCCTTAGACTTGAAACCCTTTAATTCTCTTGTAAGCTCATGATTTACAAGGAAGTTGAAGTTGATGTTAGTACACTTGATTAATAAATCTAAACCTATCTCCATGGTTTAGGTTTATTATGTTTAGGTCTCATGAAATTTCTCCATATTTCTTTGAAACCTTCAAGATATGAATGTTGTTAGTCTCCTGTCACGACCCATCCCACTACTCGTGGAAATAGGACACGTGGCACGCCACCAAGGCTCATCCAGTTCCATTAAAGTCAATAGCAGCGGAAAACATTATTAAAATCCATTAAAATCAGAGTTGTAAAAAGTTGTGGCCAAAAGAAAACACATTCAAAAGAATCAGTTTTGAAAACAGGGGTTCAGTCGACTGCTCCTAGGGTCCAGTCGATTGAACTGAGTAGAAACCAAAACCTAAAATTCTCAACAGAGGTCCAGTCGACTGATCAGGGAACCCAGTCGACTGCTCAGTTGACTGATCAAGGTCCCCAGTCGACTGTGTTAAGCAGAACCAAAATGCAACATTTCAAAAGGGGTCCAGTCGACTGATCTGGAGACCCAGTCGACTGGTTTTACCATTAATCAAAGCAGTGGCCAAATTCAACAGTGGTTCAGTCGACTGATCAAGGGTCCAATCGACTGCTTTTCTTACTATTCACTTTCAGTGTCTCAAACACACGGGATCCAGTCGACTGCTCCCTTGCTTGGCAGCCCTGTGTTGATAATACTAACACATGTTTCTCAATATCTACAAATAATCACAACCAATGCCAATTACAACATTTAAAACATAACCACAGGCATTCAATTACAAGATTACAATACTGCGAAACTAATCCATGGATCTATTACAACATTTTACAATTTATAAATCCTTACACAAGTTTTAGAAGTTAAAACAAAAATATATACAATTGTAATTTCTCCGGCGTTCATCGGCCTCACTCATCACACTACTTCTTGTCTTTCTTCTTACCTGCAATGGAGTACATCTCTTCTGCTCAGCTATATGCTGAGCGTACAAGTCTAAATGTATGCTTATATGACAGTTCATGATTTAAGCATCTAAAACACATAGAAATGGTCTCTAGGGTGAGTGGTACGCATTCATCCGGTCGATGCCGTAGGAGGCCCACCTCTCCCACGCATCTCGTACACTGGTTGGGCCTTCCTCCTTACCAGGTACCGTGTCCTGGTTGGGCCCACCTCCAATCCAGACACAACCACAATTCCAATTCCATCACAATCATAATCCTCAAGGTTCGAGGAGCTTACCCCGGATGAATTTGCACCAAACTCCCCTTTGACCTAAGTAGACACATATCATGCTCACATAAACAGTTATACGTGCTTTTCATATAATTTCACGTGCATAATTAACGGGCCTAATTAATACATGAATTTCGCCCGGATCCAAGAATATCAAAAATGATGTTCAAAACATGAAAATCCATATATTTCATAGATCTAGAATTCATACCTCGTGCGAATCTCTTCAAACTTTGAAGGATCGTCTTGGGAGCTAATTAATCGTTGAATTTCAAATTTAGGACGATTCCTACAAGTTTTACTGGGTTTTTCCCAAAAGTCTAGAATTAAGATTTTTACAAAAATTGGCCAAACACGGCCTAAGTAGTATCAAAACGTAGGTGTTACCTCCAAGAGTTCGAATATGAAATCTGGAGAAAATCTGACGGACGAACGGTCGTCGATCGGCGGCGCAAAGCCTGTGGCAACAAATCCCCTTCTCTCTCCTCTCTCTAGATATTTTTAAATGTTTGGATGAGAATGAATCTCATCCACCACTATTTATAGGCAAACTTTTCAGAAATTGCTTTTACCACCCCACAAGTTCTCAAAGCTTCTAATTAGCTCTCGAAACTTCGCACACGTCCATTTTATAACTTTACGAGTGAAAATTATAAATTTCAAGAGTTTTCAACAAAGTCTCGTTTGGGTCCAAAATAACGTCCGAAAACTAAATTATGTGAAATCTCTATACAACCTACCTTTACTTCACGTGTCACTCATGTTCTCACCACAATTCTCAAAATGATATATATCAATATCGGAAAAATCAGAAATTATACTACACAGGTATAATTCACTATTCATAAAATACCAGAAAAGTTAAATAACATTTAAATCACATAAATGCCATTTAACCGTGCCAATGCAAAATGGACTATCATATTCCCGTGTCCTTACTGACACCTTACCGTTGATCCACAGTCAACCTCATCTCAATCCAATTATCAAATAACATTGATATACTCACAACTTTCCAATTATGTATGATAAAACTATGAAATTTTGGAACGGGTGTGACATCTCCCATGACCATCAAATGGTAGGAGAGGTGGTGTGGTTCAAGCCAAGTTCCATGGCTCAAATTAGTTAACAAAGTTGTATTTGAATAAATGATGCAGTGAGTTCACGATCTATTTTTTATCATAGATTTTTAGTTGAACATTGAACCGTTGGAACTGAATGAAACCAACGGAAAATTGTTTATAACTTAAAGTTCTACCACTGTAATTTTTGTTTTAAGGTAGTTTCTTGTTTGGAGTGGTTTGGTCAAGAGTTTTGTGGAACAACTATAATCTGTCCAGAGTTTCAGAAAAGTAACACTCTTTTGAAATAAGCAAATCAGAACCTTAATCAATCACTCTTGACCTAAAATATGTTTTTCTAAGTAGTTTAATGTGTTAGGAAGCTACCCTAAAAATACCAAATCATTTCTGATTTTTTTCCTATTTTTAGAAAATCATACAAAAACTCTTGACGGAGAGTTGTAAGTTCTTGAGTGATGTCTAGTGTTTGTCTAATTCCCAGAGATCTAACCGTTGAAAGCTTGATTTTCTTTTTGGGTTAGAAGCTAGACACACAGAGGCATCTTGTGTCTAAATATCATCAAGATCAATCCACGGAAAGTATGCTTTTTATTTCTTTGAAGTTCTGATATGCTCACACCAATTTTTAGAATTCTGTCACAACTTTGATATATCTTGCAAACAATAGTCTAAATGATCTCTCCATGACCTAGGACTTAAATCACGTGTTAATAATGATTAGTTAAGCTTAAATACAGAGGCTAAATGATCCAAACCAAGGAATAATACAATAGCTTATTCTTGTTCATGTAATCATGCACAATCATCTATATAGATCGGTATTAGAATTCATAATTATGTCATTTCCTCTACTTGATAGAATCAAGCTAGACATTTAGGAATAATTATCCGATATAATATATTCTTCCTAAAGTATGTGGACTAACCCTTGTTTTGTAGCGCACTTGAGGTACAACTTCTCAACCCTTTATCTAGTTTACTTAATTCCTTGATTTTTTTATTGATTTTATGACCTCATGCGCGACACATTATAATTAGGATCTTGCCTTATGTGAATACATGTGATTAGAGGCCTTTTCTTAGGTTTTACTTTCTATTCGTATGCATTCCACGTTTAATATTCGTAGCATGGATCCCGGGTAAGTTCCACAGCTCCTTATTTGCATATCATATCGCTTGCTAGTTGAATTATATGGTTTTTGAATGATATTTTATCAATTGCAATCTTACACCCGTTTAGACATGCTTTTGTGACGTATAGTTATACATATGTATTAGTTTAGGACATGCTTAGATAATTAATTCGATTAAGAGGATGTTGAGTAGAGGCCTATCGTGAGATAGGATGAGAAGGGGTGTTTTAGTTCGATGGGCTCCTTCCCTTCTCATTCCATAATCCCCGGACCTAGTTTAATCTTTGGTTTCACAAAATATCAGTTTCTTTAAAATGATTTCTTAATTTTCCTTTTAAAAATTAAGTGGTGACTCATTGTTTTATGTTTTGAAATTTGAAAATGTTTTTAAATAAAAAAAGCTGTGGGTAAAGGAGAAAATGTTTTTCTTTCTTAAACTTCCATGGCTTCCTCCTCTGCAACTAATGCTTCTCAAACCGCCGGTGCTACTTCTTTTTACCCTACTGCCACTAGTACTGCGCCGGCCGCCAAAACTAACGCCACCGCTGTTAAACAGGCCCTTGAAACCATTCCTGGGCTAATAAATCCTTAGGTATTGATTCCTCTTAGGTATTGATTCCTCTTTCTTCTGGTTCTTCAACAGGACTTGGTCCTGCTTATGATTCTTTCCCTCCGTTATCTCTAGATCCCTATTTCCCTTTAGAGGTAGAAGACAACGAATTACTTTACGAGTCTCCTGATTTTGAATGGGGCCCCCAGTTTTCTCCTTCAAACCCATTGAGGAATTGACTTATTCCATCTGCTGACTGGATTTCTTGGGTAAACCGATTAGCGGAGGTAAAAATGGACCTATGGAGGGCCCTTAACATCTATGATGCCATCATGCTTAGTCGAGAGAGAGTCTTCCTTGATAAAGCTCTCTTCTTTTCTTCTCTATTCTTCTAGTCGACTTCGGCCAATGCTTTTTTTTTTCCATTGCGGCCTTATGAGCCCGACCATTCAGGACGTCTATTTTCTCATCAGTTTGCCTGCTCACAGTGAGGAAATTACCCCCAACCTTTCTTCTGTTTTAGAATTTGAACACCCTAAGACCAATACAGGCAAAAGATCGTGGTTCATCACTGCCTTCGGCAATTCATCTTGGCCAGTATGGGACAAGGGGAGGTCACTGACCAAGAACACGTTGCTTTCTTGGTCTACTGGCTGAACCGTTTTATTTTCTGCTCGGCCTCCTATGGGGTTACCAAAGAGTATCATCACATTTCCCTGGCCTTTGCCTCGGGCAGGAAGCTTGCTCTTGCTCCGCTCGTCCTTTCCCATCTTTACCGCGGCGTCCTCGAGCTCATTTTTTCCAACATCAAAACTTCGGGGGGATCCCTTTGGCTCCTCCAGTGTTGGCTTCAAACTTATTTCCCTGAGAAGTGCTTGGTTGATACCTTTGACCCCACCACTCTACCAGAGCATTCCTCGGCCTTTGCTTTCCATTTTGCTGGTTTCGGCCAAAAAGGCCTTTCTTTTGACCATCTTTTTTCTTTTTTTTTTTTACGAGTACATGGGCAACCGCTCACCCCAGTAGTTTCTCCCCTTCCACCCTCACCTTCGATATCCGAGCTGGCTTCACCACAGTCCTGGCCAATCTCTTGAGGCCGAGCAAGAAGAACACGAAGCAATCTGGGCCAGCTTCTTAGTTGGCCGAGATCTCTTATATAGCCCTGTTTTACCCCAACACAATAACAAGTGTGGGGTGGAGTATAATAATGCTCCAGCTTTAGCCTGACAGTTCAGGCTAAAACAACTAATCCCGATTCCCCTTTTCCGAACCTTTAACCGTTCCATGGTCGGGGCGATCACTTCTTTCTGATCTGGCCAAGGTCGAGAAGTGTCGATCGTTCAGCAGAACTGCCCGAGCAGGATTGGAGTTTTTACCTTTTAAAGAGCTTCTTTCAACATCCGCTAAGTTTGAAACTTGGTGGTCCCACCGGGCCTGCCAAAAATTGTTTGCAATAAAATTTGGTGTGGTGTGTGTTGGGCGTGCCAGAGTCCACGTGGACTTAACGAGGTTATGATAACCTAATTTGACTTCTAATTCATACGACTCTTGTTAAATAACAAATGTTGGGTCTTGGCTCTACTCTGATGCAAGTGAGCAATTACAAATAGAAATTGAAAAGGAAACAAAACAAACACTGGAATTTAGAATACCTCTACAGACATCATCGTCTTTATTGATTGAATTTAAGAAGTGATTACAAGCACTCAAAAGAACAATGCAGAACACTCAAAAGAACAATGAGAACTCACAAATCACTCAAGAACAAAAGTAGTATTGTTATGAGGAGAAACTAAAGTCTGCTGGCGCAGATGGGGCATGTGTGTTAGCCCTTATTCGATTAAATCGACCATCCATTGCAAAGTTGGGACCTTACTCACCTTTGGATTGGCAACGTCCCACACCACACTAGGAGCCAATCTTGCTTTCGATTTTTGTTTAATTGTAGTTGTATCAACAGCTTCAGTACCCCTGAGATTGATTTTTTCTCTTGGCCTGCGCAGAATCGTGAAGTTGGGTGTCACAATGTTTACCCCTACTATCTCTGGAAATGGGTTGCTATCAACTGCCATTATCTCTTTTTCTCTCTCGGCAAACTTCAGTTTCCCCTTATCGATTATATCCTGCAAAACTTTTCAGAAAATCAGGCAATTGTTAGTGGTATGGTGCCAAGAGTTATGCCATTTGCTATACTCTTTCCCTTTCAGCTCGTTAGCCGAAGGTAATTTAACGCCGTGCGGTAGCCGAATTTGCTTATCAGCCATCAAGAAGTCAAAAATTTGATCAGCCATTGCTATGTTAAATGAGTATTGCTTGCCGGCCTCAAAAGGCTGTTTCTTGACTAATGATAGCTGCGCATCAGTCGGCTTTGGCAAAGGCTGACATAAAAAATGTCCGTTTTGACACGATCTCGGCCATGTCCACCTTGGTGTTGATTTTGCACTCAGTAGCATGAATATCATAGTTGGCATCCTTGTAATAGGTTCCCTTTGATGAATTTTTCTCTCCTGTTCCTCCTCGAGCATGCGCTCATATCGGGCTGCTTGAGTTGCCAGTTCAAAGAGGTTGCGAAAACCCATGCCTTCGAATTTTTTTCTTAGTTCAAAGGTGAGTCCCCCAAGGGCTATATTGACAAATTCTTCTTCGAGCAACCTGACCTTGCAGCGGTGCTTAGCCCATTTAAAACGGGCGATATAGGCTTCTACTAATTCATTTGGAAGCTGACTCAGCCTTGTTAGATCGGCCATGTAGACTTCGGGCTCTGTCAGATAAAATTGGGCGTGAAAAGTTACTTCCATTTGGTTCCAAGTGTGGAAAGAGTTAGGAGGTAGGTTAATATTCCAACCAAAAGCTACCCCAGTCAAAGAATTGGGGAACAGCTTAAGTAGCATATCCCCTCGGTGACTCACCTTTCCACTCTGAAGCAGAAAGCGACCGATATACTCCACTGTCGATTGATCTCCCTCACTAGAGAACGTTGTGTAATTGGGCACCTTATATCCTCGGGGAAGAGGTACTCCCTCAATGGCATCGCTATGCGGCCTCCTATACACGGGCCGATGAGTTCTTCGGAGAATGCCGCCAAAGTCTTGGTTAATGACCTCGGCAATCTCTCTCGATCAACTCTCATAGTTTGGACTGGTATAGCCCTTCTCGTGCCGATCACGTGTTCTAGACCGATTCTATCATTCCCAGTGGATTCATCCTCGGTGACGAAGTTGTCTCCAAACAACGGGTTTATTTTTCCCCACTGACGGTCTGAATCATGCCCGTTTAGACCGATCATTGGTTCCCTGATGGGGATGCTTGGTCGGACCACAACCCGGGCTGGGTTTCCAGTCTCCCCTAAGATTTCCTTGCCATCCCTCTTTGGTGGAGTAATGTATTTTTCCGTCCGAGAAGAAGAAGGGGCATTTTGACTTGCCCCCAACCCACCCTGAGACAGGGAGGTTGGTGAAATAGATGGCTGTGGAGTATTACCCTCTTGGTGTTCCTTCCACTCCCTCATTTCATGGCACATCTTACTCATTTGGGTAAAAGAGTGGTCCTGCCTAATGGACATCTCAGCCAAGCGTTGGTTGAACAGTTCCATCAAGCTATTACCCATATTGGACAAATCTGCCTGACTGGCTACTGAACTATCTATTGGTTCTATGACAGGTTCTAACACAGGCTCTAAGACTGGCTCATGTGAACCTACCTCCAGGGAAAGCCCCCTAGATCGGGTTCCTTTTGCAGGCATTTGACACTGGGCCCACCAGACGTGCCAAAAATTATTTGCAATAAAATTTGGTATGGTGTGGTGTGTGTTGGGCGTGCTAGAGTCCACGTGGACTCAACGAGATTATGATAACCTAATCGAACTTCTAATTCATACAACTGTTGTTAAATAACAAATGTTGGGTCTTGGCTCTACTCTGATGCAAGTAAGAAATTACAAATGGAAATTGAAAAGGAAACAAAACAAACTCTGGAATTTAGAACACCTCTACGGACATCATCGTCTTTATTGATTGAATTCAAGAAGTAATTACAAACACTCAAAAGAACAATGCAGAACACTCAAAAGAACAATGAGAACTCACAAATCACTCAAAAACAAAAGTAGTATTGTTATGAAGAGAAACTAAAGTCTGCTGGCGCAGAAGTGGCGTGTGTGTTAGCCCCCCCTCAAATGTTGCACCACCTGCCCTATTTATAAAATTTGAGCGAATAACTGCTCATGTTAGTTGGGTTAGTTGGTAGTGGTCCCTAATTTCTAGGAACAACTAAGTTACTGCCCCCACTCTTAATCCCATGATCACCTTCCACAATCTATTTGATGATCCCACTTCTGCCACGTCCCTTTTCATGTAACCGCTTCTCTTTCTGCTCAGCATAACCCGAAGCACATGTTCTTTCTTCATGATAAGTGCCTCAATGCCTTGTGGATAGATTTTATTTGACCGAGTGCATCCTTCTCTGATTGGCTTGATCCTTGTTGTTTGATGGACTTCGGTCGTATTCTCCGTAGGAAGGCTACTAGTGTCCATCGGTCTCTTTTGTCCGATGTTTTCTTACATACTAGATTACTTACCAATTATTTCCCAGGCTCGATATTACCTCTTCTTTCTTAGCTCTTTTTGGTCTCCACTTTAGGACCTTCATGGTTGGACATCGGCCTTATTTGACCGATTCTAGTACTACCATTGTACTTACCGTGCAACCTTGGCTTTGCTTTTTAACCCCGATATTCACATACTGGCTGTATCCTCTTTACCTGCAACTAGCTCTGATATCGATCTTTCCTCTATAGTCAGCCTTACTCCCTGTTCATCTGCCTACCTATTGCTGTGACGACGTCACCAGGTCACGTGATTGTCATGTGCCTTGGGCAATCCCAAATTAGGGTGTAAACACCAAACTATCAAAATGGTAGTATTTGTTTGGTAAATTTAGGAATATATAACCAATAAAATGCATTGCACACGCAACGCGTGTGCCTCAACCGCTAGTACATATATATCGATACTAATATATAAAGGGAGTGGTAGGGGTTCTCATTTTGTTTTTAATGACACTCATATTTACATTAAAACCAACAAAACTTTTCATCCAAAATACAAATAAAGATATCCAAAATTGTCATTACCAAAATGAGAAACAAAACCTGATTAGGAGAGAGAAAACAGGAGCCAAGCAAACCGTAATAGTTAAGTTTTGAAATTTGAATATTGAAAATCACATGTCGGTTAAATTTTAGATGGACTGGTGGTTAAATTGTCTCTACATATTGAAATTATGTGCAAGATATATCACTCAGATTAAGCACACTTTATCCAGAACAATCCCATCAACATTGTAGAGTCTATTTTCAGATGAAACATTCCACACTGCACGAGAAAGAATTAATGACCAACATCCTTGGCACTCAGCACGCAGTGAATCAACAATCAATTGTGCACTTGGTAATTCTTGAGACAGGTTAGATGGATGTCACATGTGTTGTAAATCTATGTGTTTTTATTTATTTATTTTTTTTATAAGTAGTGAGTAATAGTGATGTCACATGTGTTGTAAATCTATGTGTTTTTATTTATTTATTTTTTTTATAAGTAGTGAGTAATAGTGAAATTTAAAATATTTTTCTTTACATGCCAAGATCAGTTTTCACCAAATAATTTGTTTTAATTAAGTTTATGAATTAATGAATGCATATTAAATACAAGAAATTGCACACGCAACGCATGTATCCGGGGGCTAGTGTATATCATAAATGAAATAAAATGTATTATTGTCATTTACTATAATACCCATATGAAAAGAGGATGAATGATACATATACGTGTAATTTAGGTGTATAACGTTTGTTTCATTTAGGTGAAATTATTTATCATCAAATCCGACCAAAAGTATTTTGGACTAAAACAAAAGGTAGCTGGTAAGGGCAGGTGCCCCTTTTAATTTGGGCACCTCTTTTTAAGTTAAAAAATCAAATTTTTATCTTTTACTGTAATTAGTAAGGGCACCTCACTTATTGTACTATATATATATGGGTAAATTGCAAATTACACTCCACTAGTTTCGTAAATCAGTGTAGTTTTGTATTTATTTATTTATTCCTATTTTGTTTCTTTCTTAATTTCTTCCTTCTTCGGCTTATTATAAGTTTTAGTCATCCTCTTTTTTTTTTTTTTTTTTTTTTTTTTTCTTTCTTTTTTGGGTTAATTAGGATTAGGTGTCACATTAGATACTTTTTACGTGATTGGGCTAACCCGTGAACTAGTTTAATGAAATGCCCAACGAAATTTAGTTGACCAAAATAGTCTTTTGTGTATTGTTAGCACGCGCACATGCACTATCCGACATTCTGCATTCAAAAGGAACGCATATGGACATGCACATGCCACGTGTATAGTTAGGGTTTTTTTTTTTTTTTTAAGGAACACGTGTATAGAGAGAAAGAAAGAGAGAGAGAGACAGAGATCGCCATCGCCATTACCATCGGCGATGATCGCCGGCCAGCACCACCATCGTCGTCGATTACCATCACCATCGCCGTCGTTGCCACCACCACCACCACCACTATTGCCATCGCGTCTCCACCACAACCGTGGATCGCCACCACTATTACCATCACTATCCCATAAATAACTTATAATCTTTTAAACAATCTGATACACTTAAAATTTATAATAATCTGATAATATCTTATAATAATTTAAACCACATGATAATATCTTGTAATCTTTTAAATAATCTGATACACTTAAAGCTGGACACGCACTTATACACTAATATCAAAGTGAAATTGATAAAAATAAATAAATAAATTAAGCTTATAATACAAAACTTCCGTGAAAAAATTATGGGATAGATTATGGGATCATTTTGGGCCAGAAATAACGTGATATTCCCATTGTACCCTTGCCTATTTTGTAATTGGGTGGATTTTGCACAATTTGAGGACTGAAAAGGGAGTAAATTGCCAAAATTGAAACTATAGGGACCAAACTGTCACAACCCTTAAACTATTGGAGTGTAATTTGCAATTTACCCATATATATATATATATATATAGTACAATAAGTGAGGTGCCCTTACTAATTACAGTAAAAAATAAAAATTTAATTTTTTAACTTAAAAAGAGGTGCCCAAATTAAAAAATGTACCTGCCCTTACCAGCTACCAAAATAAAAACTGATGAGAATTGGTTAGAATTGAAAATCAATTGTCAAACTAAACAAAAGATTTGCCCCAAAATTAATTGTAAATTAATTATTTTTTTGTTTGTGGCAAACCAAACGGACTCGTAGAAATTGATCTCTCTAATCAAAGGTGGGGTTGGGAAAAAGTGCAATTCGACAGAGGGATGTGGAGATTGTGAGATGTCATTGGATGAGGGTACAAGGAGAGATGCAATTGTTATTGTGGGGCTTACAATGATAATACAGAGAGATGGCCATGGTTGGTCTGTGTTCAAAATTGGTAGTGATGGAGAGAGAGAGAGAGAAAGAGAGAGGGTAACGGAGGGTTATAAAGGCGGCAATATCAATTGTGGGTTGGTAGGGTGGGCGATTCAGAACTAGGAAGGGGTAGGAATTATTTATGGAGAGTTTAGGTTAGAGAGATTATTTTGGTGATTTGGGAAAATTGGTCTTTTTTTATCTCTTTCGTCAATGATTTCAACCAATAGTTCAATTGAAATAGATGAGGGGTGAACTTGTTTAACATTTTTGTTTTGGAGATAGTAGTGAAAACGAGTTATAGTTGAAGGGCTAGTGTGGTGATGTAATGTACTCTTTCATTTTTAGGGGAATGCAGCTGGACATTTTGTTTTATTTGAAAGAGAAAATTAGATGCTGACTATGGGGAGTCATGAAGCAGACCCTAGGGCAATTTCCAAGGTAAATACATTTGTCTGCTTCTTTAATTCCAATTTCCTTTGCCTTGATAGGTAATTAACGAACTAACATGCACATAGACATAATTTGCTTCAATAATTTATTAAAATAATCATTGTTGTTTAAAGTGCATACATTGCTCCCGAAGTAGTTAATTTTTCGAATAGATTTATGCAAATTTTCGGGTAGGAGTTTCTATAGCAAAAAAAAAAAATAAAAAAAATATGTTAAATTTTCCTTTGTGAGACTTTTTGGTCGTTTTTTAGAGTTGAGAGGTTTGGTGCTTGTAATCCTTATTGCAGTGGATTTTTATCTTCCTCTTTCCCAACAATTTTACAGTTTTGACCTTGCATGCATCATATATATATGTATTATTTATTTAATTTTTTTTACCTGTGTCGATAATAAGGGCTTGTCGTTGAGTGCAATTTCTAAAGCTAGGGCTGATGGTAAAATAATTTTGATTAGGGCTTAACTTACAAGTGAGTAGAAAAATATGATGGGTCAAATATTTAGAGTGAACTGGATTATAATTGACCAAATATATTACATAAATTTTTTTTTTCATGAAAATATGGGATATCCTAGATTACAATTGGCCAACATGTTAGATGTATGTATATTTGGAGTACAACTTTGTAATGGTTCTTGACCAGCTAGGTATTTGTTTTCACCCAAAAACCGTCAAAGGCTTTTAAGCCCGAGTGGCATAAAGTTGGACAGAGAAGAGGCCGACCTGGGGAATATATGACTCATCGGACTTAAGTGGAGACTATAAGCCCGATGGTAGGCACAAGGCTATTGGATGTTGTGATATGAGCCCGATGAGAAGGATGAGCATATATGAGGATTATCAGGCACAGGAATAACATAACTTAATGCAACGTGAGCCCGATAATGGATTAAAGCAGCACGGAGGCCAATCAGACACCATGTAATGAAGGATGGCTGTATCAGTCTGATTGGCTATGGGCATTCGAAGAAAGGTAATCGGACATGAATGAAGGAAGGTATTTAATTGGGCAAGCCCGATTCAGCCAGGAGAGTAATTGACAAGGTCGATTGACTGATAGGGGAAGGCGGTGCTATCCACAGCTGTCAGGACGACGTCATCCCAAACTTTTGGAAACAAGAGTCCGTTTAAGAAACGAATCTGATCATGTCTAGCTGGATTTAGAAGGCCGATCCCTAAATTAAAGGGATTGATTCAATCAGAATCTGGATAAGGTAGGAGTCAAAGATTGGGAAAGTTTCTTCCACCATCAGCCAATCAGCCACGCAGCTTGGGGCGTAAGCTAAGGAGTCCTTTTCTAATCAGGAGTCATCCATGGCCGCTATAAATACAACAGACAGACCAAGCTGCAAGGGGGACTCCGTGTCATCTCGAAAACAGCACCCACACTACATTCGAAGCATTCAAGGCATTCAAGTCTTTATGTTTTTCAGCACATAGCAAATAAGTCTGCCCTGTTTTGTTATTTCTTTTTTGATTCTTTTGAATAATCAGTATGCTCTGGTTTGTTCTTTAGATATGTTTATTTTTTCCAAACACTTAATAAAATCTTCGTTTTATTAATCCGTTTGTGATTGTTTACCTATTAAACTCGACACTGTTTAGCTTGTGCGCTTCAGTACTGCTAAAGAATTTACGGTGAGGATACTTTCCTATTCACAGCACACAATCACTCTGTTTAGAAGTGAGATTCATAAAGCCTTGTGTATCACTCACACAAGCGTTTAGGAAATTAGTTTGCACGCACACACACACACACACACACACACACACACACACACATCGAGCCTATTTGGCTTTGGCACGCCGGCGCAAACTATTTAGCAAACATTTTTGGCAATCTCGGTGGGACCCACAGTGTCAAGCCATGCCTCCAAAGAAAGACAAACAGACAACCAAGAACGGCCAAGACGATTCTCCCATGGACCCACCTGTGGAGGAAAGTACCGACCATTCTCCACAAGACGACAGTATCACTCTTGAGGCAATCTCGGAGGCCATGAGAGCGAACGTTGAACCAATATGGCAGGAATACAACGCGCTCATAGGATCAATGGGTAATCTCAAGGCTGTCATCAACCAGACTACCGACGTTCATAAGAGTCAAGCTGACCTGGTCATGGAGACAAGGACCACCCACGTAAAATTGGACCGCGTGTCGGACATGATCAGAAGGTTGATAGAGACCTATAAGGCCGGCCAGCAATCTGAATCACAGATCACAGACCAGAATGGCTAGCAGATCGTTAGTCACCGATCCTAACGGATCGGCGACACCGGGTTATGGTCGATCGACAGGCCATACCGAAAGCTCAAACGGCCACACACAACCTCCAGGTCAGGCTAATGGGGGGCAAAGAAACAACGGCGGATTCTGGCCCCATCAGGCCAATAACAATCAATAACAGTTACCATCGTCGTTGGTACCCCCCGTTGAGGAATGTTCAGCCCGTAGCTCCACAACCCATCAATAGGGAGGATTTGGTAGCGGCCATACATGAAGAGTATGGCCTGTTTATAAGAAGACTGGAGAGGCCGGCGTACAGATGGCCGTTTTCCCCTGAAATTGACCAAGTCATATTTCCTCAGGGGTACAAAGTACCAAACTTCACTCTTTTTTCTGGAGAAAGCGAACAGTCTTCGGTCGAGGATATTGGCCGTTTTATTATTCAATGCAGCCATGCGGGTAGTAGCGACCCATTAAAGTTGAGGCTATTTCCAAATTCGCTAACGGGCATGGCGTTTTTGTGGTATGTCAATGTCCCCACCAATTCGGTGCAAACTTGGCAAGGGATGGAAGAGCTATTTCACGGCCAATTCTATAGGACTGAGCCCGAAACATCGCTGGCAGACCTATCCAGGATGATGCAATTAGTAGGAGAAATAGTAGAAACCTACATAGCCCGTTTCCATAGGGCAAAGTATCAGTGCAAGACGATTTTGCCTGAGTAAGAATATGCTAAAATGGCCATGGGGGGCATGTTCTTTGAACTTCGCAAGAGGTTTGAAGGAACTGACTTCCGTGACTTATTCGAGCTGGTTACACGGGCCGGTCGTTATGAGCGTATCCTTTTGGATGAGTAGGAGAAGAAGAACTCCTCCAAAGGGACATATTATAAGGATCCTAATTATGAGGTCCACCTAGCAGAGTGTGACCGCCAAACAGAGAGCGATATGGCCGAGTTGATCTGTAAACGACCAATTGTACGCAACGCCTTGAGTAAACCTATCAACAATAATGCCACTGCAAAGAAAATTGCGTTCGAGGCGGGAAAAAATTATACTTTTGACATAACCATGGCTGATCAAATATTCAATGCCTTATTGACCGATAGAGCGATCAAGCTGAGTGAAGGCCATCGGATCCCCAAGGCCGATGACCTAAAAAATAAAGAATACTGTAAGTGGCACAATTCCTGGAAGCACTCCACTAATAATTGTGTTGTTTTTCATAATTTTATACAGGAAAATGTGGAGAAAGGAGTTTTCAAGTTCTCGGACAAGGCTATGGGGATTGATGCAAATCTGTTTCCTCAAATTACCGGCACCAATATGGTTATGCTCGATTTAGCCAAGCTTTCAAGGCCAAGGCCGAAGATAGACTTGACCGACAGAGAAATGGTGCCAAAAGAGAGGGAAGGGAAGAAAATCGCCATTTCGGCCACACATAGGCCGAAAGTGACGATACATGACCTCCAGAGAAGCTATCAAGAGCGTAAAGAGAAGGGCCACAAGGCCGGGGAAAAAACGGCTAGGTCCAGTACCGACAACTTGATAGCAGATCTGCGACGACAACTGGAGTTCATCGAACAAGGCCTTTGCCCAAGATGCAAGGCTGATATAAAAAAAGAGGTCTCAAGCCCGAGTAAGAGGCCGAGAGGCCATGAACATCGGGAACCAAGCCCGAGAAGATCTGTATATGAGAGGCTGTCACTGTCTTGGCAAACTCAATCGAAGCCTGAGTGGCGGGCAAAACCTTCCTTGGCTCCGCAAGCCGGCCTCAGTGAATCTGCCCGATTGGGGGCAAGAAGTTCCCGAACAATTCCAAAGCCTAAGCTACAAGCGAAGGCATCAACCCCTAACAGGAGTCCAAGGATGGTGTTACCACCCCGGGTGGAAGATGGGAGGTGGTATAGGGCTGAACATTCTAAATTCCCAGCACAGCCACAGTACAGCAAGTCTCAAAAAAGGAGATATCAATGAATGAGACAGGCCGAACGGGAACGCCAATATTAGAAGAATCGGGCTGGAAACCATCCTAAACCCATAGCACACACATTGCCCGGTAAAACAAGGACACTCAGCTGAGGCGGAACCATTTTGTGACGGAGAGGCTGGGACGATGCATACTTCTAATGGACACCTGAAGGAAAGATTCGGACGAGAAAAATCACAAAAGGGATGCAGACCAACATCGGACGAGATGAGTATGGAGTCCGATGGAGATCTGTCAGACTCAAGCACCTCGCCAATTCAATTCGGGACCATTCCGGTAGGCCTGTCATCTAAAATGGTGTTTACATTGCCTATGTCTTTTATGGCCAAGCCAGACCAGCCAATGGCCATGGAAGGGGATGTAATGGAGGGCCTGACCAAGGACTCAGCTATGATAGAAGATGTTTTTTGGAACGGGGGAGAGACCGTTAAACCTAATGTGGTGGAAGCCACAAGCAAAAATGTGGATGCCACCGACGAGCAGACCGATCGGCCTAAGATCACTATTTTGAGGCCGAAGGGACATCAGACTGAAGAAGGGTTGAAGCCTAACGGACCAGTCAAAGTTGTGTTCGAAAAACCCACATATTAAATGTCCCAGCATCTGAAGCCATGGTACGTGAAAAGGACATATTGAGGAGGTCCCGATAAACAGAATCCTGGTTGATGGTGGGTCTACCATCAACATTATGCCTCAGATAATGTTGAGAATCCTTCAGAAGTCCGAGTCGGAGCTAATTCCGACTGAAATGAACGTTCAAAGCTTCACCGGAGCACCTTCAAGAACCAAGGGTATCCTACCCCTTGTGCTGACCGTTGGCAGTAAAACGGTCATGACCACTTTTTTCATTGTAGAAACCTCGGCGGCCTATAATGCATTACTCAGCCGAGATTGGATACACCCAAATTACTGCATTTCTTCCATACTACATCAGTTACTGATTTTCTGGAGAGGCGACAAGGTAGAAGTAGTTGGAGCAGATACAAAACCATTTGTAGCTCGTGTGCAAACGGCCGATGCAGTCTTGTATGAAGATGATATTGGGCCAGTCAAGTTACTAGGGCGTAACAAAATGGGAAGACCGAATACAGCGACCTTCCTTAAAGGAAATTCGTCGGACATTAAAGCGAATTACCATAACCTCAGTCAGACAGAAGCATCAAGGCCGATTGAGATCATCGAATAGGAAGATGTCCATGGAGACACCGATAATTGAAGAACAGAAACTGCCGGCCCTCAAGGCCAGCATGACCAGATGGTGTGAATACCTGGCCGATAGAAGATTGGAAATCGGCCCTGTGGATGGAATGATTAATCTGGCCGATTGTATCTACGAAGAAGAAACGCCAAGGGAGGAAGAGATTCAAATAGACGAATTGGAGACGGCCACGACAAAGCTTGATGATTTAAAGGCCAATGTCCAAGACCCCCCTCTTGGAAGTCAACTTAGGCAGAGAAGGAGAGCACAAACCTACTTCTGTAAGTCAGATGCTGATCCGCAGTGTCAAGCCAAGTTGATTGCACTCTTGCACAAGTATAAAGATTGTTTTGCCTAGGATTATGATGAAATGCTAGGTTTATCTAGGGAACTAGTGGAACACCGATTTCCAATTAAATCGGGGTTCAGGTCGTTCAAGCAGCTACCTCGGCGAATGTCACCAGAGGTAACTCTGAAGGTGAAGGAAGAAATTGAGAGACTACTTGATGCTGGTTTCATTCGGACAGCCCGATATATTGAATGGGTCTCGAATGTGGTCCCAATAGTAAAGAAGAATGGGAAGCTGAGGGTCTATATTGACTTCAGAAACTTAAACCTAGCCATCCCAAAAGATGAGTATCCCATGCCCATGGCCGATCAGTTAATCGATTTGGCTGCCAAACGTAAAATTTTATCCTTCATGGATGGGCACTCAGGATACAACTAGATCTACATCGCCGAAGAGGATGTCCCGAAGACTGCTTTTCGGTGCCCATGGGCAATTGGAACCTTTGAGTGGGTTGTCATGCCTTTCGGTTTGAAGAACGTTGGGGCAACCTATCAACGGGCAATGAATTCGATCTTCCGTGATATGATTGGACAATTCATGGAGGTTTACATTGATGATGTGGTGGTGAAGTTAGGAGGTAACGCCGATCATTTGAGGGATTTGAAAAAAGTATTTGAAAGAATGCGGGCTCACAAACTAAAGATGAAGCCTCTCAAATATGCTTTTGGCGTCACAGCAGGGAATTTCCTAGGTTTCCTAGTGCATCAAAGAGGGATAGAGATTGACAAAAATAAGGCTTGGGCAATCCAGGTAGCAAAGCCACCAACTAATAAGAAAGAGCTTCAGAGATTGCTCAGACAAATCAATTTTCTAAGAAGATTTATATCCAATTATGTAGGGAAGACCCAAGTATGGACCCCACTATTGAAGATCAAGACCGATGAAGACTTCAAATGGGAAGACAGCCATCAACAAGCCTTCGAGGGAATTAAACAATATTTGTCAACCCCTCCAGTATTAATGCCTCCCAAGAAGGGTAGGTACCTGAAATTGTATATATCGGCCTCTGATTGCTCTATAGGAAGTATGTTAGCTTAAGATAATGAGCAAGGCAACGAGCATGCCGTTTATTATTTAAGTTGAATTTTGACTCCAATCGAGCAGCGCTATGCGCCGATTGAGAAGTTATGCTTGGCATTGTACTTTTTCTCACAAAAGTTAAAAACATATATGCTTCCCGTTTCCACTTACATAATATGTCAAACTAATGTGATAAAATATATGTTGTCAAGACTAATCATGCGAGGCCGAATTGGAAAATGGACCCTGGCCTTGATGGAATTTCCCATCCAATACCGATTGCAGTAATCGGTCAAAGGCCAGGCCATAGCCAATTTCTTGGCAGAACACCCAGATCCTACTAATCTAGGAGAGCTGCCTCTAACACCCAAAGTCCTAAGCACGTCTTTAGTTCCATGGACATTAATCTTTTATGGTTCCAAAAATGCAGAGGGTGCTGGGGCAGGTGTGGTGATTGTATCAGCCAAGTACAAGAAGACAAAAATGTCATTTCGGCTCAATTTAAAATGCACCAATAATCAGGCCGAATATGAAGCACTTATCATTGGACTAGAGATACTCCTTGAAATGGGGGCATCGTCCGTGCACATAAAAGAAGTCTCAGGGCTGGTGATCGGACAGATAGCTAGAGAATTTCAAATAAGAAGTTGGGAGCTCTGCCCATTCCACACTGTGGCCACTCAACTCATGGAGGCATTTGATGACATTGCGTGAGTTATATTCCAAGGACCACAAATACCGAGGCCGATAAGCTGGCAAAAACTGGATCAGCCTCATCTTCTTGGAAGAACTTAGAAGACCAAGTTATCACTGTTCATGTCCGATCATTACCGTCCGTTGCAAGGAGAGGTTTCCACCAATTCGGTCTTGATGGAGGACGACGATTAGAGAATCCCCATCATTGAATATCTTAATCACCCAAATGTCAGGATAGACCGAAGAGTTAAATTATTTTCTATCCGATTCGTGATGCTCGATGGAGAATTATTCAAGAAACCCATCGGTGACGACGTGATCTTGAGGTGTTTAGGGAAGAAACAGGCCATGCAGGTTATGGCTGAGGTACATGAAGGGATCTATGGGGCACATCAGGCCATTACAAAGATGAAGTGGTTGCTGAGAAGATACAACTATTATTGGCCTGGTATGTTGAAAGATTGTATCAGTTATGCCAAGGGATGTCAAGCTTGCCAGAAGCATGGTCAGATCCAGCATGTGCCAGCTAAAGAGCTGCAACCTATAATCAAACCATAGCCGTTCCGAGGATTGGCTATGGATTTAATTGGCAAAGTCTTACTGCCATCATCTGGCCAGCACTGTTTCATCATAGTGGCTACGGACTACTTTACTAAGTGGGCTGAGGCCATACCTTGTAGAACGGTGACTCAGGCCACCGTAATAAAATTCATTGAAGAACATATTATCCATAGGTTCGGCCTTCTAGAGACAATTACGACCGATCAAGGATCTGTGTTCACAGGGACGGAAACGTTGGCTTTTGCAGAAAGTAGGGGGATCAAAATTGTCAATTCTACGCCCTATTATGCACAGGCTAACAGATAGGCCGAGTCTACAAACAAGATCCTTAAGGGGATTATTGAAAAGATGATCATTAAAAATCCTAGGGAATGGGATAAGCTCTTGTCCGAAGCTCTATGGGCCTATCGGACATCTAAAAGGTCAAGTACTGGGGTCACACAATTCATGCTGACCTATGGGCATGACGCTATGTTACCTATGGAAATTATAGTCCGGTTGGCCAGAAGAGCTTTACAGAATCACCTTGAGCCTGCTGAGTACACAGAGGCTATGATAGTTGAGTTAGAGGGGCTTGATGAAATGAGGCTCACGGCCTTAGACTCATTAAAAGTGCAAAAGCAACGGGCAGCCCGAGCTTATAACAAAAGGGTAAAAGAGAAGTCTTTTTGCACGGAAGATTTGGTATGGAAGGCTATGTTACCTATCGGTGACAAGGATAACCGTTACGGTAAATGGTTGGTCAACTAGGAAGGCCCGTTCATTGTCCATCAAGTCAAGAAAGGTAGGGCCTATAGGCTGCGTGATATAGATGGGATAGTTAATGCCCGAGTAATCAATGGTCAATATTTAAAGTCTTATTATCCTACATTGTGGGAGACCATTGACCTTGACTATAAACCAAATCTTGGGTTGGAATATGATCAATTAATCAATTATGAACTTGAGCCCGAATGATTTTAAGAAAACATCATTTTGTATTAATAAAGCTGAGCACAACTTACTTACAAAGATATGATGAAAAGAAAAAAAAATATGCTATACAAGGTACAAAATGGGGGTTGGCCTCTAAGTCAACCCAAAATTTCTAAGTTCAGCCCTCAAGTATTCCCAAGTCTTGATAGCTCCAGATCGATCCCGTTTTGCTTTGTCAAGTTTATAGGCCCATGCTCGGGATATCAGGACGCTGGCTTGTAGTTTATCACTGCACTTTTGGGCGTCACCACCAAGTTGGGCCAGCAGTTCATCAATTTTCCCCAAGGCAGCATTATTGGTGGCGACCTCGGCCTCACACTGTGCGAGTTGAGTTTTGAGTGTAGTAATACAATTTTGTAGCTAAGAGTCTCTTGCTAGCACTTGAGCCCGAGAGGCCTTCCCCACTTCAAATTTAACCTTGGCCCCCTCTAGAAACTTCAATGCTTTTTGTCGAGAGCCCAAGTGAAGCTCTGCATCAGCTTGAACCTTTAAGGCCAATCGATCTAGGAGACTGTAGCTGGGGAGTCTTTCTTGTATCTCACAGAGTAGGGATAGCTGCCCATCAGAAAGAGAGGGATCGGCCATAATTGTGTTCAAAGCTGCTTCAACATCAGCAGTAGCAGGAAGGTTAGAGAGGTCCTGATTAGCAAACCCGAGGAGTAGGTCTATTTATTGCTGAAGGAGTGAAGGAGAGATCACCTCGGGCTCCAGAGGACCAAGTTCAAAAGCTCTTAGGTCCAGGCCTGAGAAGAAATCGTCGAATGGAATATGTGGCGCTGGACCTATGGGAACGGCCTATTCAAAAGAATAGGAGTCAGAAGATGTTTTTAAGAGTTCATGAATGAAATAAAGACTACAATACCTGGGCATGAGAACCAAGCAAGGCTGAAATCTCTTGAGGAACATCGGCCTCACTTGGTTGAGAAGTTGTTGGTTGAGAGGACGACTGATCTAGCCCAGAAGAAAAGGGAGCAGTGCTGGTTTCTACTCATGGGCTGGTAGCGGTCTCTGTAGCTTGTAAAATTTGAATCCCTAGGACCGAGCCTGAATCATTCACCCCATCCTCAACCCGTGGAGCTACAGAATCTTCAGGAGTTTGGGCAGGATTGATCTCACTTGGTTGAGGCCTTGTTGGTGGAGAAGATAATCCGGTGGCAGCACTGGTGTCATCCTGCCCGAAGGGAGCTTCAACTGCAGTGGGGGCTACCTGTTCAACTTCTTCTCCAGCTGCCTCTATAGAAGCTCCAGCATCATCCACTCCCTCGCTGCTAAAAGAGATGATGACTTGTTTAGGAACGTGGCCGGTAGGAGCACTGCCTTTGTCACCGCTTGAAGGAGTGAGAGGTGGCACAATGTGAAGCGGCATCAGTCTCACGGTGACCCATTCTAGGTGATCGCTGCGGATGCCGGAGATGTAGGAAGATTACTGGGAAGAGTCTGAGGCTGAATCTGTGCTGATGGGGGAACAGCCTCGGTCAATGATAGGTCCTCTCCGGAGTCCTCATCAACAAGCTGAAGAAATGAGGGAAAGGATTAGAACTGAAAGGATGAAATCGGGTTTAACAACTAAAAAATAAAGTAAATTTAACCTGAGTAGTTGAGACCGGTGTTGTTTTCTTCTTCTTTTGAGCAGGCCCTTTGCCCGGAGCTGGCTTGCGGGTCGGTCTCTTTGCAACTTGTTTGCGCCGGGTTGGTGCCGCTGGAACAAGAGCATCGGCCTTAGTGGCTGATGACGTAGAAAATTTTACAAGTGCCTCAGTTGCGGTATCTTTGACTATGTGGCTTGCCCGATCATCCCACCACTTGGTGAATTCTTCTGATACCACAGGCCGGGCGGAGAAGGGAGTGAAGTTGAATGCGGCATTGAGCTTGTTCGACCTTTCTTTTATTTTCTTCACTTGCCCATCATTGATGATAAGGCCTCGTTCTACCCAATCAACATTAACAGTGATGCCTGGGGGAACGGGCACGAGTTGAGTAAGCCCGAACTGGCGGGCATAGAGGGGAGCAAAGTAATAATCTGCTCCACATTTATTGTTGGTCGAAGGAATACTTAGGCTAAAAATTATATCCCTAGCTACTAAGTAGCTAGAGAAGATTTTGTTGCATGTGGACTGGGTGCCCGACCCCAGTTGGAAGGGTTGTTGGAAAGTTGAAGGAATGAAGAAAATTGAAGCGAAAAGAAAGGGGTGAAGATATTTATGTCTCGAGGGAAGCACTCTTGATAGAAAAATGTAAAACACTCCTCAAAGGAGTGGGAAGAAGGGGCTGCATCCATAAACTGGACGGCAGAAATAGGAACGTCGGCCAGATGGTGAATGATTGGCTGAAACTCTGGGAAATAGGAGTACAACCACAGTTGAAGTATCCATATCGGGCTTCCACCAACACTGAAGCCCGAATGAACAAAGTCTGTCACACCACGGACCAGGTGTGCCCAGACAAGGGTTGCCATGGCTAAGGGTTTCCCCGATGCGAGAGCCAAGGCCAAGGTGGTGTATTCTTTGGTAATGGCTTGGCTGGCCGAGCAAAAGAGATATTTGTTGAGCCAGTATATGAGGAATGCATTATGTTCGGCGTTAGACACCTTTGTCCCATCAGCACTGATGCAAGCAGTAAGAAAGCCTCCGTAGGTTATAATTGGTCTGTACGAAATGGCCCCATCCCAAATAATCTCTTGCTGAGGGTAAGCAAAGCTGGTCGTTCTGAGGTCAAGCCCGGGAATAATTTCTTGCCCGTAAGGTCGAAGACCGAGCAAATAGCTAATGTCCTTGACGGTGGGGGCCATCGGTCTGCAGCGGAAGAGAAAGCCGTTGCAGGATGAAGACCAAAACAATAGAGCAGAGAGAAGAAAAGGTCAGTCTATCTCAATCCTAGTTCGACTGAGCATTATGGCGTCATAAATGCCTGTTTGTGTCCAGATATTAGCCTTAGAGGCCAATACTCTGGTAACCCATTTGTCCCAGTCTGTAGGAGGGGTCGTCCAACCTCTAATTGGGTGGGTAGCAGTTTGAACTTTGCTCTAGTGGGTTGGTACCTGCGGGAATGCTTCATTATCCACCGGCGGGTACAGGGAAAGAAAAGCCGCCAGAGGATGGCTGAGAAACGCCGCATCGAGACCTGGTGCTACCAGGGAACCGTCGACGGGGCTATAGTGAGTCAGGTAGTCAGTGGAGATATCAGCAGCATGAGTTTTGGCCAGGGTCCTAACTTCTTTGCATCGGTTCTATGATGGAGGAGCGTCGATGAAAGTCTTCTTTCATTTGGAAATGGTTGTCGGAGCTATCTTAGGAGCCATTCTGCAGAAGGGAGGTGTACTTCGCAGGAAAAAAATGGTTTTTAGAGAGAGTGTGAGGGTGCAAATAAGGGAGATGGAAAGATTTTTGAAAATTTTTGCCGTTTAATACCTCGCCGTTTAAATCACGCTGCATTAAATGTGGAGTGACTGGTGGGATTCTCAATGATCTAACATTCTCTGCATGTATGACACGTGGCAATTTTAAAATTCAAAATGTCACATCAATCCAGGCGGAACATTTGATATGACCTTTTGGGGGGGCAATTGTTTGCACCCAAACACCGTCAAAGGCTTTTGAGCCTGAGTGGCATAAAGTTGGACAGAGAAGAGGCCGGCCTGGGGAATATATGACTCATCGGACTTACATGGAGACTGTAATCCCGATGGTAGGCACAAGGTTGTTGGGTGTTGTGATATGAGCCCGATGAGAAGGATGAACATGTATGAGGATTATCGGGCACTGGAATAACATAACTTAATGCAACGTGAGCCCGATAATGGATTAAAGCAGCATGGAGGCTAATCAGACACCGTGTAATGAAGGATGGTTGTATCAATCTGATTGGCTATGGGCATTCGAAGAAAGGAAATTGGACTTAAAAGAAGGAAGGTATTTAATTGGGAAAGCCTGATTTAGCCAGGAGAGTAATTGACAAGGCCGATGGACTAAAAGGGGAAGGCGGTGCTATCCACAGCTGTCAGGACGATGTCATCCCAGACTTTTGGAAACAAGAGTCCATTTAGGAAACGAATCTGATCATGTCTAGCTAGATTTAGAAGGCTGATCCCTAAATTAAAGGGATTGATTCAATCAGAATCTGGATAAGGTAGGAGTAAAAGATTGGGAAAGTTTCTTCCACCATCAGCCAATCAACCATGCAGCTTGGGGCGTAAGCTAAGGAGTCCTTTTCTAATCAGGAGTCATCCATGGCCGCTATAAATACAGCAGGCAGGCCAAGCTGCAAGGGGGACTCTGCGTCATCTCGAAAACAGCACCCACACTGCATTCGAAGCATTCAAGGCATTCAAAGCATTCAAGTCTTTATGTTTTTCAGCACATAGCAAATAGGTCTGCCCTGTTTTGTTATTTCTTTTTTGATTCTTTTGAATAATCAATTGTTCTGGTTTGTTCTTTAGATCTGTTTATTTTTTCCAAACACTTAATAAAATCTTCGTTTTATTAATCCGTTTGTGATTGTATACCTGTTAAACTCGACACTGTTTAGCTTGTGTGCTTTAGCACTGCTAAAGAATTTACGGTGAGGGTACTTTCCTACTCACTGCACACAATCACTCTGTTTAGAAGTCAGATTTATAAAGCCTTGTGTATCACTCACACAAGCATTTAGGAAATTAGTTTGCACGCACACACACACACACACACACACACACACACACACACACACACCGAGCCTGTTTGGCTCAGGCATGCCCACACAAATTTTTTAGCAAACAATATGGAAAGATGATCACAATGGTTATAATCTTCTGTGGTGGATTTTATGTACTTTGATTCTTGTTTTGAGGATGAGATATTCATATGTATGCAGGATCTTGACAAGCAGGAAACTGTATTCCATCCAAGAGGACTTAATATTGTCTGGGGCGATGATAGCCGGTATTGGAATATTCCTAATCAAGAACAAAGGTTTAGTGCCTTGCACCTAGTTTTCATTGAAATTTTGCAATTTTTTTCTTTTGCATAATGCTCATAGACAAGAGCTTAATTAAGTATCTACACTTACCTACCTTAAAATAAATAAATAAATAAATTCTTTAATTCTGAGTAAGGTGAGCAACGACTTAGTCTAATTTATAAAAATGCCTATTATATCATGCTCATATTAGAGTTCGAACCTCACCCCTCTCTTCCAGTCCTGACAATTATATCTTCCCACGAGACCGCTACACCAAAAGATTAAAAAAAAAATTTAATAATAAAAAAATTTTATGAGAAAGGTTATGTGGTGCCATATGAACTTAAAAAAAAACTCTCTTAACACAATTTACATGATTCGTACTGGTACAATTTACATGATACAATTTAAACTTACGGACCAGGTGGGCCCACTTATTTGACTAACTTGAAAACCTCTGTTTTTCTCTCTATCACTCTCTCTCTCTCTTCACGGGTCGTATCTGTCTCTTTCTTCATTGACATACATTTACTCATTTATTAGTTAATTTCTGTGCTCCCCAATGGTACTAATTTATCTCTCCCAAGAACCCCAGCAAACCCAATAATTTCCCTTGAGTAATGATTGGTGTCTCTATAGAATAGATCATCAAATTCGAATTTAATGGTCTTTTCTATAGGGAGTTCGAATGAAAGCTATGAATCTAAGATTGGTTTTGTTTCTGTTGGATTGATATGGGTCCTTTTCGCTGCAATTGTTTTGCTTTGGGTTCAGTTTGGGAATGTTTATTTGTTGATGTAATTTAGTTGGCTGTTTGCTATACTAAAATGGAAATGGGTTAATGAAAGAGAGAATGAAAGAGAGAAATATTGTCTGTTGGGGTTCTCTCGAGAGATGAATCATCACCATTGGGGTCCCACAAATTAACTAATAAATGAGTAAATGTATACTAGTAAAGAGAGGAATTTTACCACCCATCACTACGGGACTAATATGTACACGATCTATCACTATTTCAACTTATTTCTCAAATCCATCAATTTTTTAAAGTCGCTAGCTAGTTCAAGTAGCGACTTCAAAAAAATAAAAATATGTAGAAGTCGCTAGTCCAACTCGCAGCTTCTCGCCACAATGAGAAGTCATTAGTTGAACTAGTGACTATTACTTTTCCATTCTTCCTACTTATTTCTTGGAGAGATTGTGTCACGCCCCAGAACGGCAAAAATAGAGAAAAATAAATTTCCTTTTTGGGTCCAAAGGCAGCGACGGGTGAAGTCACATGATTGTCCACACCACGCAGTACTAAGCAACAAGAAGTAATAGTGTAACAAGAATGAAGTCTAGGTTCTGATCATAATGTAACATAAAGTCAACAGAAGTTACTAACTATTACACATCAGAGTCTCGAATCAAATATAAGGCAGCGGAAGTACAAATGCCAAGGCAACATATGCCTGACTACGAAAAAGATTCTAAAACGGTAAAGAAAATTAGCTACAATTCTAGTCTAGTCTTCAGTTGGCATAAAGATAGTCCTCGGCGTGGTAGTCTTCTTCGGTCTGACCTCCGTCGGGGAAATCCTCTACAGGGACTCCGTCACTGGCATAGTAGTCCTCTCCTGCAGGCCCTTCACCTGTATAGTCATAACCAGGGTGCGCTGGAACGTAGAATTGTCCAGCGGCATAAACGCCGTCAGCTTAATGAAAGCTGAGTGAGTTAGATACTAACAGGGTATCAACTATTGAAGTTATTACAAGTTATAAGCCGCAAACAAGTTAGAGTTCTGTGAGGGTAACTTCTTTACATCAAATCGATTATCCGATTACTAATGTGTTACTCATTATAAGACCGATTATACATCTAGATAGGGGAACAGACTCGAAAGTAGTTCAACTCTATAACACACCATTGCTCATCCACCGCTTTTAAGAACATATGCACAGTTCACCGCATTTCATGGATACCACGTTAGTCCATCCCCCGCTTTTAAGAGCATATGCACAGTTCATCGCATGTCAGGGATATAACGCTTTAAACAACAGTACATCATTCTATGCCACGACTTAGCGACGTCTACTAGTGATCACGGTCCACCGCATGTCATAGACACCTTCGTCTGTCTACCGCTTTTAAGAACATATGATTAGATCATCTGGCTATCTTAGGGCAAATGGTCCGATTCACCGCAAGTCATAGACACCTTCATCTGTCTACCGCTTTTAAGAACATATGATCGACCAAAGCCCGCCCACGCAAGGTTCCCGAATCTTAGCAAACCTACTTAAGTTCAACTTTATTTCTGATACATGACAATCCCAATGTGGCCCGACTACTCTGAATGAAATGAACGTCAACTCCAAAGGATTCACGACTATTCTGTTATCTAACGTTATAAACATTATCCATTAATCTTGTTATTACTACGATCCTACGCCGCATTAACTCGTTATCATGTCTGTATTACAATAATAAAGCAGGCTGGGAAATACTGAACAGTAAATAAACAACTAAACAGTTGTTATAAGAAAAACAGTTGTAGACACCCCATTTTGTCGGCTATCAGATTTAGGAGACCCATAACTTGGTGGTTCACAATGATCGCAAAAGACCCAAAAGGACTCTCGGAAGTCAGCTCTATCTCTCAGAATGCTCAAAATGACCAAAATGCCCCTAAAAGCCCGAAAACTCCCAGATTTGGTCCCAAAGTTCTGAAAACATGCTATATCATTAGAAAAGTATTAAAATAAGTTTTTTAAAGAAATCGGGTGAAATCGTCAGCTCCCAGAGACCCCCGGAAGTCCCGGAAGTTCCCGGAAAGTCCCCGTTGACCGGTTTGACCAAGGTTTGACTAGGTTTGACCAAGGTTTGACCAGGTTTGACCAAGTTTGACCAAGTTTGACCGAAATCATCCGAATTCACCAGAATCATTTTAAATCATGAGATAAGTGTTAAAACAAGTTCCAAAAGAAAATCGAGCGAGAACGTCAGCTCCTGGTAACTCCCGGAGGTTTCCAGAACTTTTCGGGAATCCCAGGTTTGACCAGTTTGACCAGAATTTGACTTTAGAACCGTGGCACCAAAACAATTTTCAAATATTTTTCATGGATACTAGAGGTCAATAGCTTTCCAACGGTATATCGCACATAATTTTTGGATTTAAAACGAATTTATTATGAATTTCCAAAGGCGAAAAAGGCGATCAAGTCGTCTTTTATCGCGAATACCGCAAAACTTTTCAATGTGACCTATCCCCGAACTATTTTTTATGTAAAGTAGACTCCATTACCTTTCCAACGGTATATCACAACCTCGATTTGGAGTTCGTATGCATTTTCTGTGAATTTCGGACAAAATAGGGCCTTTTTGCGAATACCGGAACTTCGGGGGGCCTAAACAGCATTATCCAGACGAAGGGAGGAGCACTGCCGCCGCGGCACTGGCCCCGTGCCGCCGCGGCACTCCCCTCCAGAATAGTCCATTTTTGTAATATGTTTTGTGGTCCCATTTTGATTAATTAAAAGCCAAAACGACGTAATTTTATGATTTCAGATGTTTTGAGCCAATGGGAGTACTTTCTAAATCCCAAAAACACCCCAAGTTGGCCTATATAAACACCCCATTACTCCTCATTTTAGGAGAGTCAAATGTGAGTTTTGGAAAGGTTTGGGAGAGAAAGTTGTAGAGATAAGGCTAGAGTAGAGAGAAAAGAAGCTTTCTTCTTTGATTTTCAAAAACAAAAGTGAGTTCTAACTTTGTTTTTACTTCATTACTTCCATTTACTTCAACATTCAATACTCCCAACCACCATTTTAGTGAGCATTCAAGAGAGTGGAAGCTTCTTCCATGTCTAGTGTCATTACATATGAGTGATACACCAATCTACAAGTCTCATGCTTCATGAATATCATCTATTGATTATCATCTACTTGCTTGTTTATTTATTGTTCATCTCTTCTTATCCCATTTCTTTTTATTTTCTTTATTTACTTACTAGTTCATCATCATCTAAGTGATGACATGAAGTTTGGGGTGAGTGAATCCTTATGGATAGTAGCTCTTGACCTCAAAAACATGTTTGATAGATGATGATCATAACCTCAATACTTCCAAGGTATTCTTGGAATGTATTGAAGTTATGTTAAAAAAAAAATAAAATAAATCTCTCCAACAATCTTGGAGGTTCTTAAATGATGAGTTTGATGTAGGTATTCTAAGTGTCTATGATCCTTATTGAGTGTTGAAAACATGTTTTCAAAACATCTATTTCAAAACCCCTCTCAATCCCTCTCATTTGGTTTCAAGAAACAAAACTTTGTTTTCTCCAAAATCTTCAAAACAATGAGTCAAAACAGTGAGTGAGTTGAGTTCAAAGATTTTTCTAGAACTCAATACACAACATATGGATACAAGGCCACTTGGAAAGTCTTCCTAACTCATTAGAAAACACCCATGATTTTTGGTTTAACTTGGAAGTACTTGGAAATGGTCAATTTGGGTCCCAACATTCCTTCCAAACATTCTGTTTTTGCTGTCACAGCAGCTAGGTCAACTTACGACCTCTTTTCCAGAAAATCTTTCCAAAAGGGGTGGTCCTAACTTATTTTTCCCTTAATATTCAATGTCTTAGGGAACTTTCTGTATAAAATGGGCCTCTAGATCATTCGTTTTCATTTTCTAAGATTTTCTAACATTTCAGTCGACAGTACGAACTCTGTTTCTGAGTGACCTCTATTGTTTATATAATTTCTCTCAATCTGTGATAGCTATTCACGATTTTCCTTTTGGGTTGTGTTCTAGACACAATAAGGAACATCTCCATAAAATATCATGCATTGAAAACATTCCTAACCCCTCTTTTCAAATTCCAAAAGATCATGCTACTGTTCTGTCCACTATTCACAGCAAGTACATTTCAACTTTCATTCTTTGATTTGATGCTCATATGCATTCCAAATTAGTTCATATCTTAGGAAGTAGTTCATACTACATTTGTACATATCCCATATTGATTTCACCCATCCATTCATACACATTTTAGACTTCTAAGTCATTCTAGGAATCCATAAACACAAAGCACACTACAACCTTGGGACATTCTAGATACATACATTGCATCCATGCAAAGATTTGGGGTTTTTGTAACTCTTAATCTAAGGAGATTATAAGGAATGAACTCGATCACCCTCTCATGCTTCCCCTTTGATCTAATCATCCTTTCTCATCCGTCCCGGGGATTGAGAGGTCTTCTCTTATCAAAGAATAACATGCACCATACTAGCTTGCTAAGCATATTTTGATTTCTTTGTTTATTCGTTTCAATAACGATTCATGTCCCCTTCAGATTAAGGAAACTTAATTACTTGATGCGTGATTAGACGATTTTTCCTAGGTTTATTTGTGTGATCTTTCACTTTACATTGCATGATATTTGATTTAGATCTTATGAATGATATTTTTATCTTTAGATCTTCCATTTTCAAGTTTCTTATGTAATGTAATATACTATCATAGTATTATTTGTCGAACCATACCTAGTATAAGATGATTATTTGGATGCTAATTGAGGCCCGTCGAAAGACGGGGCGAGTTGAGGGTGTTTTAGTCGCGACAAAGGCTCCTTCCTCTCTCATACCAAACCCCCGAACCAAGTTCTTTGGTTATGAAGGGCCGGTGACCTTTATCCATTTGGGTGAGTCAAAATTAGGTTTCTTGGTTCCTTAAAGACCAAGTGGCGACTCTGTATCTGTTTTCAACAGACCTTTTCTCTTTCCTTAATTCAAAATCAAACAAATTTCAAAACAAAACAAAAAGCGGTGGAAGCCCGGTATCCACAACAGTATTCTGAAACTTCCAATTGATTGGCATAGAGGTCAATCGGTTGGTATAAAAGTGGCATCAATCGATTGGAAGACGGTTCAATCGATTGGTATAAAAGTGGCATCAATCGATTGATAAAAGATTCAATCGATTGGATCATAATCCATATCAATCGATTGCATAAAGTGTCAATCGATTGGAACATGAAAGATGTCAATCGATTGGTAAGAGTACCAATCGATTGATACTTCGTCTTCTTCACAGTGAAGACTGCCCAGCAACATATAAACGGGAATACATGGTTTCTTCTCCATTTCTTCATTCAAGCATGTTCTAACACCAATATAAAGCTACCAAGTGAGTTTAAAACTCACCTTAGACGTTAAGGGCGTGTTTGGGAATGTGAAATGAAGCTTGGAGCTTCAATGGTGGCTCCTCCCTCTCTCCTCTAGTTCTCTGTCTTCTCTCTTCTCTTTCTCCTTCTTTCTGGTCTCCTTCTCTTCTCTCTTCTTTTCTTTCTCAGTCCATCTGTGTGTGTGTGTGTATGAATAGATGTATATATGTGAGTATATATATATATGAGTGTATATATATATATATATCAACACACACAAAACACTCCCTCTCACTCTCTAGTTTCTAAAAACAGAAAATGGCGAGATTTGGGTTGCATATATATATATAGGGAAAGTGTTCACGTGGCTTCTCCCCAGCCAGAGCAAATGAATCTGCCCAGCTGCCTCCAATCGATTGAAATAAGTGTCAATCGATTGACAAGAGCAATCGATTGGCATAAAAGTCAATCGATTGATATAAGCAATCGATTGGTATACTTGCCAACCGATTGGTATCAAAAATATACCAAGGGTAAGGCCAAGCTCATACAAGTATTAAAAGAAACATACAAGGTCTAGCTATATAATATATTACAAAAATACAGGGTATTACATCATCCACCACTCATAAAAGATTTCGTCCCCGAAATCCGAAATAAACTGGGTTAAAACAAAAATGGAAACTTCTCTTGCATCTCCGACTCCAACTCCCATGAAGCTTCTCCTTCGTCGTGGTGCTTCCAATGAACCTTCACTAACGGAATATCCTTGTTTCTGAGCTTCTTCACTCCTCGGTCTACAATACGCACTGGTCCTTCGTTGTAGGTCACGTTCTCGTTCACCTCGATATCTTCAAAACTGATCTCGTGCGCTGGGTTATGGGCACACATCCTTAACATGCTGATGTGGAAAACGTTGTGTACCCCTGACATCTTTGGCGGTAACGCAAGTCGATAAGCAACCTTCCCAACACGTTCTAGGATCTCAAACGGTCCGATGAATCGCGGCGATAGCTTGCCTTTCTTCTGTCCGAATCTGACGATACCTCGAACTGGCGAGACTTTAAGTAGCACATGATCTCCAACTGCAAATTCTAGATCTTTCCGTCACTTGTCGGCATAGCTCTTGTGTCTGGATTGCGCTGTCTTCATCTTTTCTCGTACAATCTGGATCTTTTCGCTGGTTTCTCGAATCATCTCAGGCCCAAGTAGTTGAGTATCTCCGACTTCAGCCCAACATAGCGACGATCGGCAAGGTCTTCCATACAAGGCTTCAAACGGCGCCATCCCTATGCTCGTGTGGTAGCTGTTGTTGTAGGCAAACTCGATCAAAGGTAGATGCGTCTCCCATGAACTCTGGAATTCAATGACACAGGCTCGCAACATATCCTCCATCACTTAACTGACTCGTTCGGTCTGACCGTCTGTGTGTGGGTGAAAGGCTGAACTCAAATTCAATGAAGTTCCCATTGCTGTCTGAAGGCTCTTCCAGAATTCTGCGGTAAAGCGTGAATCTCAATCTGAAACTATTGAGACAGGTACACCGTGCAGTCGCACTACTTGCTGTAGATACATCCGGCTCAATCTTTCAACAGGGTGCGTCATGCTGTAGGCGATAAAATGTGCTGACTTGGTGAGTCGATCCACTATTACCCAAATAGCGTCGTGGTTTTGTTGAGACTTCGGCAATCCAACCACAAAATCCATGGTGATGTGCTCTCATTTCCATTGGGGAATCGGTAGCGGTTGTAGGAGTCCAGGTGGTTTCTGATGCTCCGCCTTCACTTATTTGCAAATAAGACATTGCGATACATACTCGGCCACTTCTCGCTTCATTCCTTGCCACCAGAAGTTTCTCTTTAAGTCCTTATACATCTTGTTTCCTCCTGGGTGGATAGTCATCCTTGACTTGTGTGCTTCGTCCAGAATGTTCTTCCTGAGACCATCGTCGTTTGGCACACAGAGTCTACCTTTGCATCTCAGTGCTCCGTCCGTACTAATACTCCATATCTCTGGTTCCTTTGCGGACATCTTGGCAAACCATAACTTGAAATCCTCGTTTGACTGTTGAGCTTCCAAGATGCGGCTGATGAGAGTCGGTTGTACAACAAGACATCCAAGGTGTTTTCCTTCTCCTGATTCCACTGGTCGAAGGTCGAATTCGGCTAACGTCTCCATTGCTCGCCATTCTCTAATCAAAATTGAAGCAACCAAAAGGCGTGGCCTCTGGCTCAGAGCGTCGGCTACAACATTTGCTTTACCCGGGTGGTATTGCAAAGAGAAGTCGTAGTCCTTGAGTAGTTCCATCCATCTCCGTTGTCGCATGTTCAACTCCTTCTGAGAGAACAGGTACCTTAAACTCTTGTGATCTGAGAACAAGTCGAACTTTTCTCCATACAAATAGTGTCTTCAAATCTTTAGGGAGAACACGATTGCGGCTAGCTCTAAGTCGTGCGTCGAATAGTTCTTCTCATGCGGCTTCCATTGTCTTGATCCGTATGCAATGACATTTCCCTCTTACATTAGTACACAACCAAGTCCTTGGTGTGATGCATCACTATAGATTATGAATTGTTCACCACTCTTAGGTATCGCAAGCACGGGTGCTGAGGTTAGTCTCTCTTTTAATTCCCGGAATGCATCCTCATGTTTCTCAGTCCATTCGCACTCCATCTCCTTCCTAGTCAGGCTTGTCAACGGTCCTGCAATTCTAGAGAATCCTTCCACAAATTTCCAGTAATACCCAGCCAATCCAAGAAAACTCCTAACTTCGGTCGTGTTGGTTGGCCTGCTCCAGCTCAAGACTGCATCGATCTTAGATGAGTCTACAGAAATCCCATCCTGTGATATCACATGTCCCAGGAATTTAACTTCCTGAAGCCAGAATTCACATTTGCTGAATTTCGCATACAGACTATTGTCTCTGAGAGTCTGTAGAGCAATTTATGGATGCTTCTTATGTTCTTCTTCCGTCCTTGAATAAATTAGAATGTCGTCAATGAATATTATAATGAATTGATCCAGATAGGGTCTGAATACTCTATTCATTAGGTCCATGAATACGACCGGGGCATTAGTCAATCCAAAAGACATCACTAGAAATTCGTAGTGCCCATATCTCGTCCTGAAGGCAGTTTTCGGTATATCTTTCGGCCGAACTAGTAATTGATGGTATCCTGAACGCAAATCGATTTTTGAGAATATCCTTGATCCTTGTAGTTGATCGAACAGGTCGTCTATCCGGGAAAGTGGATACCTATTCTTGATCGTGACCTTATTCAGCTCCCTATAGTCGATACAGAGTCGTAGCTCTCCGTCCTTCTTTTTCACAAATAAAACTAGTGCTCCCTAAGGTGATGTACTCGGGCGAACAAAACCTAAATCTTCAAGTTCCTGAACTTGCTTCTTCAATTCTAGCATTTCTATTGGCGCCATCCGATACGGGGTCTTGGAAATCAGCAACGTTCTGGGTGCTAACTCAATGCAGAAGTCTATCTCTCTCTTTGGCGGAAGTCTTGAGATACTTCAGAACACATCTTCAAAGTCTTGAATAATGGGGATCTGGTTGATAGTAAGCTCCGTGCTTGAAGTCTTAATCGTGGCTAGGCAGCTCGTGATAAACATGTCGCTCAACTGTTGGCATTGAAATCTGATCTGCGGGCAACCAGGCGTCGAAAATACAATGGTCCGACTAACACAATCCAGGTTAGCGCCAGACTTAGTAAGCCAATCCATTCCTAGGATCACGTCAAACTCAGACATTGACAGGACTATCAAGTCTGCTGGGAGATTCCTATCCTCTAGTGTCAAGGGACAATCCTTGCACACCTTACCTAACTTAACGGATACTCCCAAGGGCGAAATGGCATTAAGGGTCGGCTCAAGTGCTAGGGGTAACAAACCCAAATCACGCACCATCTTAATAGCTATGAAAGAACGGGCGGCACCGGTATCAAACAAAGCTCTAACTTGACAGTGAAATAAAATGAGTGTACCTTCCAAGTTTTGCTGTTCCTCCGCATTATACCCTGCATTGTCAGGGATGATGGCATTCACCCTACCCTGTCCTTGCTGTCCTTGCTGTCCTTGAGCAGGTGCTCCATAGTAGCCTCCACGTGGTGCTCGACAATCCTTGCTTATGTGACCAGGCTTGTTACAGTTGCGGCAGACGAGGTCATTACGGCGGTTGGTCTTGGGGGCTGTGCAATACTTTGCAATATATCCGGGCACTCCACAGTTGAAACATCCATCAGTGTTCTGTCGCTGGGCGACGGGCTGTGCCTGAGGTGGTCCTCGCTGTTGATTCTGTTGTCGAGGAAAATTAGCTTGGGGCTTCCTTGTCCCATCCCATGTGCGCTTGGTTCCCTGGTAGTTGTTGGCCTGAGGTTTCCATCCTTGATTGTTCCTTGATGATTGCGCGAAAAAGTTCCTTGGTTGGAAGGTCCTGGGTGGAGGTCGATTCGCTTGTGGTCCTTGCACAGGGTAAGCATCCTTTTCCAAACTTGAAGCAAGACGGACAATCCCTTCAAATGACTGGCCCAGATGGCCTATCATCATGTGCCGGAGGTGTGGGTTGAGTCCTTGGTGGAATCGCTTGACCTTCTTGGCGGAGGTGTCTATCATATGCGGAGCGAAACGGGAAAGTCGCTCAAATTGTGTAGTATACTCCCTGACTGTCCAGTTTCCTTGGGTTAGACTCAGGAAATTCCTCTCTTGTTGGTCTCTTTCGTCCTCAGGGAAATACTTCTCGAGAAATCGAGTCTTGAATGCTTCCCAAGGCATTCTCCTTGCAGCGTCAATCCCAATCGTGGCTCTCTCAGCCTCCCACCAGTCCGCGGCGGAGTAAGTTAGTTGAAATGCGGCTAGACGTCTCTTGTCAAGCTCACTACACTCCAGGGCTTCAAAGATTAGCTCCAACTCTCGTATCCATTGCTCTGCTTTCCAAGACTCTGCCATGCCGTCGAACTTTTTGGGTCGCAGGCCACGAAATCGTTCCAACAGTTTATCGCCTGCCTATCTTGGAGGGATAAAGTGGTTGTTGCCATTGTTGTTGGTGGCATGATTATAGGTATCACCGATGTGTTCCATCCGTTGCATGAAAGCTTCGAAGACTCCAGTTGGGTCCATACCCTCAGGAATGGGTGCTCCCAGTCGTGCTTGGTTCCTTGTGGGTCCCACCATAGTGATCCGTGTGAGGTGTACCTATGAAGGATCTAACGATTAGCTGACAATCTCCTCGGGGAAATGATCATACTTAAGTAACAGAAAGCATAACATGAATCAAAATCACAACCATAACATAATAATGAGATGATAACAGAAATAACCAAGAGAAACAATCTGCCATATATATACCCAAAAGATGTACAGCGGAGTACACAATAGATCATCTGTGTACCGCGTAGTACATGATCCTATACAAGATCTAAACAAAAGAAAGTTATACACAAAACCACTACTGGTGGCTACCTATACAAAAAGGCTATGGACAATAGCTGTCTATGTAAGCGTCAAAAGTAAGTGGACAACATGTCCTAAAGTCAAGCGTAAAAAGTCTAAGTCCTAAAGGTACTGGACTCAAAAGTTGTCCACATCGGATCCATAGATGGAAGCCTCGTCCTCTGGGGAAACCTCAGACAAAACATCATCCTCATCCATATCATCGTCATCCATCATGTCCTCATCCTCTATCACAACATCCTCGATCAGCTCGGGTCCATCATGCTCCACAACAGCTCCCAAATCTCCTGCATCAGCGGCCATGTCAGCCTGAGCTGCATCAAATGTGGCTGCAAGTGCCTCAGCCTGTACCATAGCCTGTGCCAACTCCGGTGCTCTAATCTCAAATCCATGGGGATGTGCAGCCATCTTTGCGGCCCACTCAGCTGCTAGCTGTGCTATAACTCCTCCTGGTAAGACTGGTACTACTGCATCATCATCTGCGGCTACCTCCTCTTCCTCTATCAGATAACCCTCTACAACCACAATATCTACGCCAACTGGCACGTCCATACCGGCTGGGTCCACGGGTCCTCCTCCTCCGGATCATACTCTGGCTCCTCGTCATCGGTGTCCTTGTCCTCCTCATCCTCCATCTCCTCGTCGTCATCCTCTGGCTCATCGTCGTCATCGCTCTCATCATTATCCTCTGGATCCTCATCTGCTAGGGGTGCATCAGCCATGTCCTCTTCTAGTGGGGGTGGAGGTGCTGCTCTAACCTCTGCAAGTAGAACCTGGTACGAAGAACGGTCTCGTAACATCAGTAGAGAATCCTCCTCGATGCGTTTGAAGGTCTCCTTGCGGTAGATCATCGCCCGACGCATCACTTCTGGGTCATGGGTCCCAAATCTCTACTACTCGATCTGCATGTCTCGCTCTGTCTCTGCAATAGCTCTCTGTCTAACCTTCCAGGCATAGTACTCTGGATCTGCTGGCGCAATACTACTCTCATACACATAGTGTCCTCCGAACTCGTCTGGAACGAACAGCGGCGGTGCTATGCTACCTGAAAAGGGACTATCTTAAGTCAGAACTAATCTTAATACTCATCTATAGAATCTCAAGGTTCTAGGACCAGATGGTGTGGGATAATCTGTGAGCGAAAAAGGTATAAAACCTAGGCTCTGATACCAAAAATCCTTTCACGCCCCGGAACGGCAAAAATAGAGAAAAATAAATTTCCTTTTTGGGTCCAAAGGCAGCGATGGGTGAAGTCACATGATTGTCCACACCACGCAGTACTAAGCAACAAGAAGTAATAGTGTAACAAGAATGAAGTCTAGGTTCTGATCATAATGTAACATAAAGTCAACAGAAGTTACTAACTATTGCACATCAGAGTCTCGAATCAAATATAAGGCAGCGGAAGTACAAATGCCAAGGCAACATATGCCTGACTACGAAAAAGATTCTAAAACGGTAAAGAAAATTAGCTACAATTCTAGTCTAGTCTTCAGTTGGCATAAAGGTAGTCCTCGGCGTGGTAGTCTTCTTCGGTCTGACCTCCGTCGAGGAAATCCTCCACAGGGACTCCGTCACTGGCATAGTAGTCCTCTCCTGCAGGCCCTTCACCTGTATAGTCATAACCAGGGTGCGCTGGAACGTAGAAATGTCCAGCGGCATAAACGCCGTCAGCTTAATGAAAGCTGAGTGAGTTAGATACTAACAGGGTATCAACAATTGAAGTTATTACAAGTTATAAGCTACAAACAAGTTAGAGTTCTGTGAGGGTAACTTCTTTACATCAAACCGATTATCTGATTACTAATGTGTTACTCATTATAAGACCGATAATACGTCTAGATAGGGGAACAGACTCGACAGTAGTTCAACTCTATAACACACCATTGCTCATCCACTGCTTTTAAGAACATATGCACAGTTCACCGCATGTCATGGATACCACGTTAGTCCATCCTCCGCTTTTAAGAACATATGCACAGTTCACCGCATGTCAGGGATATAACGCTTTAAACAACAGTACATCATTCTATGCCACGACTTAGCGACGTCTACCAGTGATCACGATCAACCTCATGTCATAGACACCTTCGTCTGTCTACCGCTTTTAAGAACATATGATTAGATCATCTGGCTATCTTAGGGCAAATGGTCCGGTTCACCGCAAGTCATAGACACCTTCGTCTGTCTACCGTTTTTAAGAACATATGATCGACCAAAGCCCGCCCACGTAAGGTTCCCGAATCTTAGCAAACCTACTTAAGTTCAACTTTATTTCTAATACATGACAATCCCAATGTGGCCCGACTACTCTGAATGAAATGAACATCAACTCCAAAGGATTCACGAATATTCTGTTATCTAACGTTATAAACATTATCCATTAATCTTGTTATTACTACGATCCTACGCAGCATTAACTCGTTATCATGTCTGTATTACAATAATAAAGCAGGCTGGGAAATACTGAACAGTAAATAAACAACTAAACAGTTATTATAAGAAAAATAGTATTCTGAAACTTCCAATCGATTGGCATAGAGGTCAATCGATTGGTATAAAAGTGGCATCAATCGATTGGAAGACGGTTCAATCGATTGGTATAAAAGTGGCATCAATCGATTGATAAAAGATTCAATCGATTGGATCATAATCCGTATCAATCGATTGCATAAAGTGTCAATCGATTGGAACATGAAAGATGTCAATCGATTGGTAAGAGTACCAATCGATTGATACTTCGTCTTCTTCACAGTGAAGACTGCCCAGCAACATATAAACGGGAATACATGGTTTCTTCTCCATTTCTTCATTCAAGCATGTTGTAACACAAATATAAAGCTACCAAGTGAGTTTAAAACTCACCTTAGACGTTAAGGGCGTGTTTGGGAATGTGAAATGAAGCTTGGAGCTTCAATGGTGGCTCCTCCCTCTCTCCTCTAGTTCTCTGTCTTCTCTCTTCTATTTCTCCTTCTTTCTGGTCTCCTTCTCTTCTCTCTTCTTTTCTTTCTCAGTCCATCTATGTGTGTGTGTATGAATAGATGTATATATGTGAGTATATATATATATATGAGTGTATATATACATATCAACACACACAAAACACTCCCTCTCACTCTCTAGTTTCTGAAAACAGAAAATGGCGAGATTTGGGTTGCATATATATAGGGAAAGTGTTCATGTGGCTTCTCCCCAGCCAGAGCAAAAGAATCTGCCCATCTGCCTCCAATCGATTGACATAAGTGTCAATCGATTGACAAGAGCAATCGATTGGCATAAAAGTCAATCGATTGATATAAGCAATCGATTGGTATACTTGCCAATCGATTGGTATCAAAAATATACCAAGGGTAAGGCCAAGCTCATACAAGTATTAAAAGAAACATACAAGGCCTAGCTATATAATATATTACAAAAATACAGGGTATTACATATTCTATTGTATATATATCAACAAAAGTCACTAGTTCAGCTAGCGACTTCTTGTTGTGGCCAGAAGTTGTGAGTTGGATTAGCGACTTCTATAGATTTTTTTTTGGCGAAGTCACTACATAAACTAACGACTTTAAAAAAAGAGATGGATCGTGTATATATTGGTCCCACAGTGATAGGAAGGGTAAAAAATTCATGAAGAGAGAGATAGAAGAGAGAGATTGAGTGAGAGAAAAAGAGAGGTTTCTAAGTTAATCAAATAGTTGGACCCACCTAATCTGTAAGTTTAAATTGACGGACATCCGTCTAAGAGCCCTTTTGATGGTTAATAACTTTTACCACTTGTTTTTATAGTGCACTATAGGTAAGGGTGGATGCAGAAATTGAAGTTGGTTGAGGGCTTGGTACAGGGAGAAACTAAGAGATTGCACTTGGGATAACGAGTTTACGGGGGTTGGGGGGCACCGCCTCGAGGCGATTTTTTTGGGATTCTATTTGACATATTTTTCGTGTGATGTAATTAAGCTAGTACTATAAAAATTAGTATAAAACTCAAGCAATTTTTTAGGGTCTATTTATACATATTTTTCGTGTAGATGAAATAATTAAGGTAATGCTATAAAATTAATACAAACACTCAAGAAATATTCTCCCATTATGTGATACATACGTCTCAGTTACAACACTTTAGGACCTTTTACTAACAATTACTCCCTATGTCCCATTTTAAGAGTCTTTGATGCCATTTTTTTGTGTCCCATTTTAAGAGTTCTCTTTCAAAAGTCAAAGCACTTTAATACACACTTTCCAAGTTTCTCTTTTATTGTATACAACTTTTCCATCTCTTTTATTGGTGTGACATTAAAATTTTGAATTTCCAAAGGGTCAATATTGGAAAGTTAGAAATCTCACAAAAATCAAGATGTCCCCTTAATAAGTGGGAATTCCCAAAAGAGACTCTTAAAATGGGACGGAGAGAGTATAAACTTATAACTAACAATTAGAACGTAAAAGTTACTACTAAAGGGCACAATAGAAAAGGTATTACTGGTTGGTACTAAAGATACAATAAAACGACACCTTATTACTACAAATTGAGACCAAGAAATTGAATGTATCATACTTGATTGTGTTGTAGAGTTTTTCAAAACTCAAATACTAATAAAATAGGGAGTTTTTGAATTTGGGCAGTAAGGCTCAAGGGTAAAAGTAAAGTTTTTTAGAGTATATATGAAATTTTCATAAAATCAAGATGGGCTATCCCTTATTAAATCCATCACTGACTATAGGATGGGTCTGAATGTGGAATTTTGACCCAATCCATCAAATGTACGAGGTTATTCACAACCCATCAACTCAAAGAGGCATGAAAACCTTGTGGTAGCCTATAAACTCAACCCATCAACCTCGTCAGAAATTCGGAGACTTCCCCCACTACCTCGCATGTTATGTCGTGCACTGTTCACTACAATTTCACTTAATATATCTTAAGTGAAATTTCACTTACGATATATTAAGCGAGATTTTAATATATTACATATTTGATTTTATTTTTTGTTAGGGATTGGAAGTCTTCTAAAAAAATTGAGGGCCTAGGCAGCGGCCTATCTCGCAGACGATGTGTATAAGTAGCTAGGTAGCCTATAAGTATATAAAAAATTTTTAGTATATACATTATACTGGTCATGAATTTTCTTTAATAAGGATGTTCATATGCATATATATATGTATACATATTTATGTAGGGATATGACTGCAAAACTCTTAAGAGTAAAGTGGCTTGAAGTAAGTGGTTCAATTGAGCTAGATTCCAACAAGAAGTACCAAATTGGGTTCAAGATATCATTGAATCATGATGCATTTGGTTGGAAGGATTTTCCGGTATTCATTATGGCTAAGTGGGGAAAAAGGGGGAAACACAGCGTGAGAAAAGTACACTTATCGGTTTGTGAAGAGAGAGAAATTCCAGAGAATTTTGTGCTTGACATCCCTGACGCTCAACTACTTTTACATGATGAACAAAGGCTTTATATTGGTCTGTTTGAACTCTGGAGTGGGAAGTGGAAAGGAGGTCTGCTACTTCATCACGCATTTGTTAGAGAGGCAAATTAAACAGACATGCACACATGCATGAATGTCTTCTTCGCGGCATGTTTCCTCTTTCCATCACCTTTCTCTGAGCTTTGTTTCCTTTTCTTTGTAAGTTTTGATGTTTTCATCATCTTCAATAACGAAAGGACCCTTGTCTTCTATAAATTCAAGTGATTGAACAATGATTACTTTTGAGAAATCCGTGTCCTTTGTCTGTAACTAGAAGTGGAATTTGTGTTCTTGTTACTTGCATGAGCATAAATTTCTGTAAAACTTGGACTATTATTGTGAAGAAGTACCGATATTAGGAGATGTATCATTTATTTAATATTTATGTTGTCTTAGACTATGTTATGTAAAAGTATTTTTGCGCGTTGTGCATCTCTTCCATCTTCAGGTATGATTATTTTCTTATCGCATGCTTTGCACGCATCATACCATGGTTGGTCTTAATTGTAAATTCTTTTAACAGTTGCTTGAAAGTAATACAACATATTCTGTATTTTTTTTTTAAATTAAAAAAGGTTAGTTTTAAAGTAATTGGAATCTATACTTAATTTTTTTAAGTTATGGTAATATTACCCTTTGTAAAGATGGTGGGTTAAATAATAACTCCTCGACTTTGACTTCTATTTCATCATTCATATTGGGTTTGAATATCAGTAATTTTTAAATTTAAATTTTCAATTTTCTTGGAAGATTTCAACCTAATTTTTTATCGGAAAAAATTAAAGCATATATATATATATAAAGATTTAACTTTGTAATGTAAAAAATTTCGTATAACCAAACATACATATTAAACATAAAACTCGACAATCTTGATTATCCAATACTCAAAAGATTGAGTTGTGACCTAACTTGTGCAATGAGAACATGAATTACCCGAAATAATTCACTTCTCCATTAATAACCACCACTGACTGAGATGAATGATTAGAGTGATAATACATTACTGCTTTTTTAGTTCAAATTCTTTTTCAATTAGATGCTTTTGTATGCTCGATTGGAATGAAGTTAAAATTTGGAATTCACCTGTTATAGGACATCACTTAAGATTTGTTTTATCATATATCTATGAGCATAAATACAACTTATGTACATACGTACATATATTTATCATCATTGTAAATTTATCTTTGTATTCTGTTCATTTTATTCTTGAAATTGTTGTAATTGGCTGTTGAGCGGCCAACTCCTCGAGGATTTGTCCCTCGTTAATTGCCATATTACTCCATGGATTCAGTGACACTGGTTGCATACTCTACAATAAGTTATGTAGGTTTAAGCATATATTAAGGTAAACACTTTTTAATCATTCATTTGATACTGTTTGCACCAAAAATATGTATTTTGTACATAAGACCGAATGGCAAAGGTACTTGACAAATGTATTCCTAAAAATATTGGGAAGCGGCAATCATATTTGGTCCCAAAAGTTGTTAGAAATATTTGGACTGAATGGCTCATCGGACACATCACATGGCTGATCAGGATTTTCCGCTAGAAAGTCATTCATCAGACCAAGACTTGGTCAAAGCTCATCATCAAATCAAAAAGCATTTGTATGTCATTATGGTTCTTGTACATCACATGGCCACCATCCAATCAACATGATAGGTGGTGGGCCCAAGTAAATTACATGCCCATAGAAATTCACTTGAAGGCCATTTCCATTCAGCCTTGTGCATTGGTTCGGCCAACATCAATCGGACTAGGCACTTCTCTTGGCAGTTTTTTGACTCATACTGTCAGGTTGGTGGGCCCAAGTACATTTGGGGAGTTTTAATACATTGAACATGGGTAAAAAGTGAGTCCCAATAGACATGAGAAATGACAAAATATGAGGCCCACGAAGACTAAGCATGAAAGCAAGAAGCCTTAGCTATTCCCCTATAAATACGAACATCTCCCAATAGATAAAAGGCTCCAGTAGCCCGAACCAAACACTCCTAAAAAACATTCCTTTTTGTTTTTCTTTTAAGCATTCTAGTAGTAGTTTCTCTTAATGTTCTACTATATTTCCTTTGCTTCTTGATAATTTCATTTCCCTATAATTCTTTTAATGCAATATATTTCCACTTTCAAAGTCTTACTTTATATTGTTTTCACCACTTTGAAGCTTATACGCTTCAGTACTATTTGAGGATTTCTAGTAAGGGTAATTCCCCATTTACTTAACACAATCGGCCGATCACTATTTTCATACATCGCACTTATACGGATAAGTTTGGTGTACACGTTTGGGTCTTCTGTACAAAGCCCCTGGCACGCCCGATCAACAGCACCATACCGATGATGCTATCAATATTTTCTGCCAAACAATTTGGCACACCTAGTGGGACCACTGAGTGGTGAGCAATGTTCTACGAAACATGGCTACAATTCTACAATGATAAAATTCGTTGGCGGATTGAAGATGTATGTAATACCTTGTATTTTCGCATGTATATTAATATATGAGACTTGATATTATTCCTTGAGTACATGTATGAATCTTACCTTACAGTTGATGTATTTAGTTGCCTGATCGATTGGACTATTGTACCAATCGATTGCCCCACTTTGGATTCCCAATCGATGGGATCTTTCCCAATCGATTGAACTCATGCCGACATGAACCAATCAATTCCTCTTTACCAATCAATTGCCTTCATAAATATCTGAGTCCAATCGATTGCCACTGACAATAATCGATTGGACAGGAGCTGAACTTGGTCTCCAAGTTTGCTCGGCATTTTTACATGTGGTACTCTCACTCTCTCTGTATATATATGTTTCCATTTTCATGGCTGTGGGTTTGTTTGACAGTTTTAGGTGAAAGAGAGTGATAGATATATATATTTAAGCACTCACATACTCATATATATACATATATACACCCACATACATATATATATATATCTATACACACACTTTGTTGGAAAAGCAGATGAAGAAGAAGAAGAAAGCAGAGAAAGAGAGATACAGAGGAGACATAGAAGAGAGAAGGAAAGAGGAGAGAAAAAGCTTCAAGCTTCCATAGCTCACACACACTAACACACACACCTAGGTGAGTTCTAAACTCACCCGGTTACTTAAATATGTAGTTTTGCATGTTTTAAAAAAAGGAAAAATGTGTAAACCACATCGTTTGAATTTTTGGATGCTAGACTGCTCGTCTCAATGAAGAAGACAAAGTCCCAATCGATTGGGACTTTTCCCAATTGATTGCCAATGACGTGGATCCAATCGATTGGAATATTGTCCAATCGATTGTCATTGTTGTTTCCCTAATCGATTACCAAAGTTTTCAATTGATTGGCCTTGACTGTGACCCAATCGATTGGCACTTTACCCCAATCGATTGTTACTGCTTTTATCTTAATCGATTTAGCCTCTGTCCCAATTGATTGATACTTACAGATCACTGATATTCCCTGTTATTAATTATATGAACTATTTAGTTATTTAAATACTAATTCATGTTCCCAATACGAGATACTGTTGATTAAAGAGATAATACAACGTTATTATGAGATAATGTTTTGTAATGTTAGGAACTGTAGTAGTCATGAACCGTTTGGGTTATCGCTTGTTTTATTCAATGAAGTGAGGCCACATGGGAATGTCTTGTATCACTATTAGTATAGAACTTAGGTAGGTTTGATAAGTTCTAGGAATCGTGCGTGGTTAGGCCTTGGTCATGATATCTCCTTAAAAGCGGTGGGCCATGTATATGTCCTTAAAAGTAGTGGGCTGGACCAAGTAGTCCTAAGATAGACCACGTGATCCATGCTATGTCTTTAAAATTTGGTGGGCTATGCATATGTCCTTACAAGGTGGTGGGCTGGGTTCATTGGTAGATATCGTTAAGTTATGGCAATAGATTGATATGCTTTGTTCAAACGTTGTATCCCTGACTTGTTATAGGCTGTGTATATGTCCTTAAAAGTGGGGGATGGACTGACGTGGTGGCCATGACATGCGGTGGGCTAAGAATATGTCCTTAAAAGCAATGGATGGGATGATGGTATATCTATAGAGTTGAACTATTAAGTCTATTCTTCAAATCGGGAGTACATCGTCAGTCTTCATGTAACACGACGATAAAGTTCAGATATTGTATTGGAATAAAGAGAAGATATAATTAGTAGCATTAATTATTATATCATTCCATAACTTGTAAATTACTTCATATCTTTACACGAGATGGTAAACCTCGTGATCTGGCTAGAGAACGGTGACTCGATCTTGGTGTTAACATGATCCTGAGTGAGGTTTTGGCCTAGCTCTTTGGCCCTTCCATTGATCTGTTTCTCCAAATCCTTGATACGGGCCACCACACCTTCCTGACTGGTATTCGGGATGTAGGTCAGGTCAGTAGAAGAGGCTTCCTCCTCATACTGTGCTATCCTCTGCGACGAGGCTTGGCTGTGACTCCGGTTGATCGTGTGCATAAGATCATGTCGGCTCCTGGCAGAGTGATCATAGGCCGATTCCCGGGTCATGCATTCTCACCTCCCCTCTCTGGCAGCACGCCTATCATTGATGATATCTCTAGCATCCTCAACATGGGTTGAGTTGGCTTGGGCATGTTGTCGGGTTCGTGTCGATTCCCGACCACACTCAGCATTCTGGGCTATGACCCAACCTATGAAGGGTTATTCTGTTGGGCCAGCAGGGCTTTGATATTCTACAGGGTTTGACGCTGGCCCTCCAAGAGCTGTGCGATGGTTGCGGTGATCTACTTCGGTGTCAAGAACGTCCCGGTTAGCCTACTGCGCAGCCTTTTTACCCTTCTTTTGAGGCATGACTATCAGTTAAGAGATTTAATTGTTGAGAAATCTGTCATTTCCCACAGACAGTGCCAAGCTGATGATGCAATTTTTGGGTAAGATAAATTAGGGCATATCAAGGAGAGAGAAATAGTGAGGGAGATAATGTGAGACCGGGTATGTAGGTGGTTCCACCCTGTTAATGAAGGAACCTACGTCCATGTGTGTGTCTGAGCACTTCCACTATATGAAATAAAACTATTACAGGGACCTTGGTGATCCAACAATGGTGACTAGAACTACCGAGGGTCGGTCGTGCAAGGTGTGCGTTTAGGTTTTGTCATGCCCTGGAGCAGCAAAAATAGAGAAAAACAAATTTCCTTTTTGGGTCCATACGGAATGACGGGTGAATGTCACTGATTTTCCACACCACACAATACTAGTCCAACTAAAAGCAACAGTGAACAACTGAATATAACAATTCTATCCACTACAATATCAGAGTAGTGCTCAAGATCACAACAAGTCTGGAGACAACATATGCCCAAGTACCCGTTAAATTAAATCATGTCCAACAGTAATGTAAAGTAGTAATATAATACTATCTATCTTCAGGTCTTTAGCTGGCGTAAGGGTAGTCGTCAGCGTAGCAACCTTTCCTGACATACTCGTCATTAGTGGGCCATCCTCTGTATATTCCCTTTCAGGATAGTAGCTATCGTCATAAGCTTCATCACCTACATTATTAAGGACAGAGTAGTTTGGATAGAGAATGTCTAGGCATAAATGCCGTCAGCTTACTTCAGCTGTGTGAATAGAAACTCCCACAGTATCACAGGTATAAAGTAATTACCACTTATGCACGATCTAAAGTAGTGATACTAATAATATCTTTTCCACTTTTTATTTAGAACGATTGCTATCCGATTCTTATCATCTTCCAACTCTAAGACTGACTGTACCAATCTGGACTGACTATATCAAATTGATTATATCATCACGACATACTAGTGCTCTTGTTCACCGCTTTTAAGAACTCTTACTGTTCACCGCTTTTAAGAACTCTTGCGAGCACTATACATTGTTCCAATATTATAAAAACTGGTCTATGGACGCACCCATACTCTTGTTCACCGCTTTTAATAACTCTTACTATCCACCATTTTTAAGAACGCTTGCGACTACTGTACATACATAGCTCTGGTAGATACAAACTATGGGCGTGCCACTACTCTTGTTCAATGCTTTTAAGAACTCTTACTGTTCACCGCTTTTAAGAACGCTTACTAGTACTGTACACCAATAGTTTCCACGATCCTGGTCAAATACCTCTTACTCGCTTATCGGATTCAAGCTGAGCAAATCATTCGCTCAACTAAACACCATATTGAAAGAAACCAATACCCCACTAACTCAGTCACTAGGTTATCCAATGTTACCCACCATTATACCTCAAACTTTATCTCGTTATCACGTTGTATCATTTCTATCGTTTCCAAACCCTACTACGTTATTCAGTATATTATCTAAATCTCATTTTCGTATTCCATTACCTTCGTAATCTATACTATTGCATAATAGAAAACATGGAAAATTAATTCAATAGCTAAACATTATGAAAAACTTAAAGGAACAACCAAGTTCTATTTGGTTCGATCGATTGAAGTCATCTCAATCGCTTGAAGAAAGTGAAGTTTGATTGATTGAAGTATTCTCGATCGATTGAAGAAAAGGCGGTCTTGATCGATTGAAGTCATTTTGATCTATTGAGACTCAGAGTGTTCGATCGATTGAACCTAGTTAAGTCGCTCGAGAGTTGTCCTCTCTAGATTCTGGCAGTGAACGTCCATAAGTGATAGGGGGTGTTTGGGATCAATATTACACGTCCAAGACATGTAAAACATTATACTAATGCTACTGAGTGAGTTTGGAACTCACCGAAACATCGTTAAGGGCGTAATTGGCAAGCTTGAGCTTTTGGGCTTTAATGTCTTCTCCTCCTCCTCCTCCTCCTCTCTCTCTCTTTCTCTGACTCTGTCTCTCTCTCTCTCTCTGTCTCCTTCTTCATCTTTCTTTTCCTTATTCTCTATCCTTCTGACTGTCAGGGGATATCACATTTGGGCCCACTTTAAAATAATTTTTCAAAATAAATACAAAGAGTCGCTACTTAATTTTTAAAAGGAAAATTAAGAAACCATTAAAAGCAAACTGATCTTTTAGAAACTAGAGATTTCTAGGTCTGGAGATTATGGAATGAGAGGGGAAGGAGCCCGGCAGACTAAAACACCCCCTCTCATCCTATCTCGTGATAGGCCTCTACTCAACATCCTTTTATATCAAATTAATAATTTAAGCATACCCTCAACTAATACATATGTATAAAATATACATTACAAAAGTATGTAGAAAGGGGTTGATGTGAACTTGTGGAATTGATATTCCTTGAACCCATGATCAGATTGTAAATAACCCAAGAAAGCCAATAATCAAGCCACAAAGATGATCTAGACCCGTTGAAATCCTGTTTTAAGAACCCTGATTTGGTGTGAACGCCACAAAGGGAATGCCTTTGATAAGTTCGGATTGTTCAATCAAGAACAAGAATAGAAAACTGAATTCTCTAAGAAAAATAATATCCATTCACATAATCTGATGTTAAAACCTACTACAAGAGTGTTTTTATATCTAATAACCCTAGAGCCCAAAAGGCCTTCAATAAAAATAAAAGAAATGGGCTGGAGGTACTCAAGCCTAAAATAACTTAAACTTAAAGCTAAATGGATGTCCAATTAATGAATAAAATAGGCCCACATACCCAAAACCAGCGAACATAAATAAAATGGATTAAGTGGCTTTTATCACATGGATTAAAGCTGGTTTCTCTTCTTCCAAGCCCATCTTGAATGTTGAAGTCTTGCTTGAAACATTTGCAAATTCAGCCCAAGTGGATTGTACCAATCCTTGCATTGCTTCCTTGATCTTCTTAGCTCTTGATCTTGTGATTGGCCCATCTGGAACTTGTAAGGGGTCAGCTTGAAGACTCGGTCCATCATAGTGCCCATCATTCCCCCTCTCCTGAAAAGGATTCGACCTCGAATCGTCACCTGCATCAAATGGGGAAAGGTCAGAAACATTGAAAGTAGCCGAGACATTATACTCACCTGGAAGATCCACTTTATAAGCATTATCATTAATTTTCTCAAGGATTTGAAAAGGGCCATCTCCTCGAGGATGCAATTTAGTCCTTCTGTGGGCAGGGAATCTTTCTTTGCACATGTGAACCCAGACCCAATCTCCTGGTTCAAAGATAACACGCTTACGCCCTTTGTTGGCTTGGGAAGCAAACTTTTCATTTTTTTGTGCAATTTGAAGTCGTACCCTCTCATGAATGGACTTCACTAATTCAGCCTTCCTATGTCCATCCAAACTACTCCTGTCATCAATAGGTAAAGGCATCAAATCTAAAGAAGTGAGTGGATTAAAACCATAAACAATTTCAAAAGTAAAATAAGATGTAGTAGTGTGCATAGTCCTATTATATGCAAACTCTATGAATGGCAAACAATCCTCCCAGGTTTTTAAATTCTTTTAAATGATAGTGCGTAAGAGTTGAGTCAAGGTCCTGTTGACTACTTCAATCTGTCTGTCAGTCTGTGGGTGACAAGTAGTGGAAAATAAAAGTTTGGTACTTAATTTTCCCCACAAAACCTTCCAAAAGTAGCTAAGAAATTTGACATCCCTATCAGAAACAATACTCCTAGGTACACCATGGAGTCGCACTATTTCCTTGAAAAATAAATCAGCTATGTTTGTGGCATCATCTGTTTCATGGCATGGAATGAAATGTGCCATTTTACTAAATTTGTCCACTACCACTAAAATAGAATCTCTACCCCTCTTCGTCCTATGCAGCCCCAAAACAAAGTTCATAGAAATGTCTGCCCATGGCTCACTAGGGACTAGTAAGGGTGTATACAACCCATGTGGTAAAACCTTAGATTTGGCCTTTCTACATGTAATGCACTTGCCACATATTTGAGTGACGTCTCTTCTCATCCTAGGTCAAAAGAAATGTTCATGCAAAATTTCTAAGGTTTTCCTGACATCAAAATGTCCCATTAATCCCCCACCATATGCCTCTCGCACCAATAATTCACGTATTGAACAATTTGGCACACACAATTTGTTTTCTTTAAACAGATAACCATCATGCTTGAAAAACTTACCAAATGCTGCTTTGTCACATGCCAAATACACCTCAGAAAAATCAGTGTCATCGGCATACATTTCTTTCACATATTCAAACCCAAGCATTTTATCACTCCTAGATTTAAGAAGTACATACCTTCGTGATAAAGCATCAGCAATAGTATTTTACTTACCTTGCTTGTAACGGATGACATAAGGAAAAGTCTCGATGTATTCCATCCATCTAGCATGTCTCTTATTTATTTTACCTTGTCCCTTGAGATGCTTCAATGATTCATGATCGGTGTGGATCACAAACTCCTTAGGCCAAAGGTAATGCTGCCATGTCTCTACAGTGCGAACAAGAGCATAAAGTTCTTAATCATAAGTGGGGTAATTCAGGGCTGCCCCACTTAGCTTTCACTAAAGAAGGCTATGGGCCGCCTATCCTGCATCAAAACGGCTCCAATCCCTATTCCTGAAGCATCACATTCAATCTCAAAAGTTTTGTTAAAGTCAGGTAATGCTAACACAGGTGCAGAACAAAGCCTATCTTTAATTGTAGCAAATGCATTCTCTTGATCAATTCCCCAATGGAATCCAACATTTTTTTTATTATTTCAGTGAGTGGTGCAGCAATGGTACTAAAATCCTTTACAAAACGCCTATAAAAACTAGCTAGGCCATGAAAGCTTCTTACCTCAGTGATACCTTTAGGCGTTGGCCACTCCTAGATGGCTTTGACTTTTTCTTCATCCACCTCAATACCCTTTGTACTAACAACATATCCAAGAAAAACAACTTTTTCCATGCAAAAGGTGCATTTCTTATAATTAGCATACAACTTTTCACATTTCAACACATCAAACACAGATCTCAAATGTTCAATATGATCATTTAAGGTCTTGCTGTCCATTAGGATATCATCAAAGTACACGACCACAAACTTGCCTATGAATGCTCGTAAAACATGGTTCGTTAATCGCATAAAAGTACTAGGCGAATTTGTAAGCCCAAATGGCATAACCAACCATTCATAAAGTCCATATTTAGTCTTAAAAGCAGTTTTCCATTCATCTCCCTCTTTCATTCTGATTTTGTGGTAACCACTTTTAAGATCTATTTTGCTGAAAATACAAGAGCCATACAATTCATCAACCATATCATCTAATCTAGGAATGGGATGACGATACTTTACCGTGATATTATTGACCGCTCTGCAATCAATGAACATCCTCCAAGTCCCATCCTTCTTTGGCACTAGAAGCACTGGTACTACACATGGACTCATGCTCTCTCTCACGTACCCCTTACTCATCAAATCATTAACTTGCCTTTGAAGTTCCTTTGTCTCCTTCGGATTACTCCTATAGACTGGTCGGTTAGGGATGACAGCTCTAGGTACCAAATCAATTTGATGCTCAATGCCTCTAATGGGTGGTAACCCACTTGGCATCTCCTCTGGAAATATTTTCTAGAACTCCTGCAACAAAGAAATAGCCAAGCTAGGAAGAGATTGGTTAATTTCATGAAAATTAAAATAAGATTCTTTGTAAACAAGAAGAATCATAGGCTGATCTACTAAAAATGCCCCCTTAACCTCACTCTGTTTTGCATAAAAACTCAATTTTGTCTTTTCTTTTCTCTCCGCAGACTCTCTTTCTTTTTTCTCTCGTGGCTCCACTCTCTTTTCTTTATTTTCAGCCACCTCTCTTTTTTTTTTCACTCTCTTTTTCATGAAGTTTCACCCTCACTCTCATTTTTCTTTTCGGCTTCAGTCTTTTTCTTTTGCTCAATCTCACTTTTCAACTTCATTTGGTCTTCATAGACCTGTTTAGGGGTTAAGGGAGAAAGTTTGATTGCTTTTCCATCCTTCACAAAGCTGTACATATTTTTAAACCCATCATGGTTCACCCTTCTATCAAACTACCACGACCTTCCCAACAAAATGTGGCCAGCATGCATAGGAACTACATCACAAAGCACCTCAGCACTATATCTTCCAATGGTAAAAGTCACCAAAACCTGCTTATTGACCTTTACCTCCCCACAATCATTCAACCATTGTAACTTGTAGGGCCTAGGATGCTTTTGTAAAGGTAAGCTTAACTTCTCAACTAGGGTGGTACTAGCTACATTGGTACAACTTCCCCCATCTATAATCATACTACACACCTTATTATTTACATAACATCTAGTATGAAATATGTTCTCTCTTTGCTGCTCCATTTCATCTACCTTAACTTGCGTATTGAGAGCACGTCTGGCAACAAGAGACTCACCTTCTACGGGGTATTCCACTCCATCATCATCACTAGCATCTAGCAAGCCATCATTTTCATCTTCACTCTCAGTCATTACCTCCCCATTGTTTAGCATAACCATCACCCGCTTGTTAAGACATTGAGATGCTATGTGCCCAGTACCCAACCATTTAAAACATTTAATGTCTCTATTCCTTGGAGGTTGAAAATCGGCCTTGAGTTTATTATTGCTAGTCCCCTCATATTTTCCTTTAGGTGGGTCGGTCTTCCCCTTTACTTCAGCTCGGTCACTTCTATCCCACTTCGGTTTCCAAGGAGCGCTAGAAACTAAAGTTACCTTTTAGCCTCCTTTCTCTCTAACTGCCTCTCCACTTTCATAGCCATGTAGACCATGTCTTCTATCTCCACATAATGCTGCAACTCAACTACATTAGCGACGTCCCTATTCAATCCACTTAGAAACCTGGCCATTGTAGCCTCCCAATCCTCTTCTACATTAGCCCGGATCATAGCCACCTCCATCTCCTTATGGTATTCCTCCACACTTCTGGACCCTTGCAAAAGGTTTTGTAATTTCTGGAAAAGGTCTCTATAGTAGTGACTAGGTACAAATCTCCTCCTCATGAGAGCTTTTAACTCACCCCATGTTTCTATAGGTCTCTCATGATTCCTCCTCCTACTGGTTACCAATTGATCCCACCAAATTATTGCATAATTAGTGAACTCAATTACCGCTAGCTTCACCTTCTTCTCCTCTGAGTAATTATGACAATCAAAAATCAGCTCTATTTTCTTCTCCCACTCTAAATACACTTCAGCGTCATTCCTCCCTTGGAAAGATAGTATTTTCATTTTGATGCTCCCAAGTTTCATATCTACCCCATCTCGACCCCTTGGATTCCCCCTAGGTCCTCTTCCATGCCTACATGCTCTAGGTCTACCCATTCCTGCCCTACCAACATCAGATACTATGTCTTCCTCATCCTCTTCATCTTCTTCGATCTCATACACATTTTCAACTCTAGGCTCACGTCTCCTCCCATCACGCCCACCTTGCAGATTTTGAATTACTTCCATCTGTTGATCCATCCTATCCCTTACCTCCCCCAACACCAAATTTAACCGTTCAAATTATCGTTGCATGGCCTGCAACATAAATGCTGTGTTATCTGCCTCCCCTCTAGGTATTGAGTCACCCATTTTAATGTGCTCCAAAATAAGAATATTAGTAGTAAAACCTCACACACTCCCTTACGTGTTTACGCCAAACAATTGTCACTCCACTCGTGTTTCACTTTGATTGGCTTTTTCCCGAAATTAGTCTCACACACTCTTGCCTTTTACCTCAACTGTTCTCCCTTTCAAGCTCTATCAAGAACCAATTGAACTAAATCAAGACAAAACCTTGTTTTATCCCAGCCAGCAATAGATTCAAGAAACAAGGAAGTAGTAGGAAAAAAAAATGACACAGATCTCAAGAAAATATACGACAAGGGCAAATGAGACAAGAAATCAGATTTTCAGAGGATTAAAAGAAAAAAATCACGAAATTTTTTTTACCTTATTTATTTATTAATTTTTTTTTTTCTGAATATGAGCCAATTGAAGAGGGAAATAAAGTTTATCCCAAGAAACAGCAATCACAGAAGACTAGGTTTCGAACAGCACAAAAATCAAATTTTTTTCGAAAAAATTTTCACACTATGGAGTAAGGTCAGTTTCGGACTCGTTAGACCATGGAAAATGCAAAACGAACAAAAAAATTTAAGACGAGTTTTGGTACTCTTTTTTTTTGGACCCAATTTCTTCTCTTCTTTTTTTTTTTTCTCCTCTTTTGTTTTGTTTTGTTTTTTTTTTGAGTAATCAGGGAGACTTCACAATTCACGTTTGTAAAAGCACCAAAATAAACCTAAATCTCGAGGATGACAAACACGAAGTAGCAAGAGAAAAATCACAGATCAGATTCGCAACCCTAAACACGAAATTCCAGCAAAATTCTAGATCGTAATCAAGAACACGAACACGAACACGAACTAAAATAAGAACATGAAAAGAACAGAACACGAATTGAACAGAAAGACGAGATGAAACAAGATCACGAAAATAACAAAACACAAAAAAATAAAACAGAAACAAGAATACGAAATAAAATGGATAAATCAGACCTGATTTGGAGCCTAAGCTTTAATACCAAATGATGTGAACCCGTGGAATTGATATTCCTTGAACCCACGATCAGATTGTAAATAACCCAGGAAATCCAATATTCAAGCCACAAAGATGATCTAGACCCATTAAAATCCTGTTTCAAGAACCCTGATTTCGTGTGAACGCCACAAAGGGAATGCCTTTGATAAGTTCGGATTATTCAATCAAGAACAAGAAGAGAAAACTGAATTCTCTAAGAAAAATAATATTCATTCGCATAATCTGATGTTAAAAACTGCTACAAGAGTGTTTTTATATCTAATAACCCTAGAGCCCAAAAGGCCTTCAATAAAAATAAAAGAAATGGGCTGAAGGTACTTAAGCCCAAAACAACTTAAACTTAAAGCTAAATAGATGTCCATTTAATGAATAAAATAGGCCCACATGCCCAAAACCAGCGAACATAAATAAAATGGACTAAGTGGCTTGCATCACATGGATTAAAGCTGGTTTCTCTTCTTCCAAGCCCATCTTGAATGTTGAAATCTTGCTTGAAACATTTGCAAATTTAGCCCAAGTGGATTGTACCAATCCTTGCATTGCTTCCTTGATCTTCTTAGCTCTTGATCTTGTGATTGGCCCATCTGGAACTTGTAAGGGGTCAGCTTTAAGACTCGGTCCATCATGGTGCCCATCAAGGGTGCAAGATTACTAACGATAAAACGGCATATAAAACCACATAGTTCAATTAACAAGCAAAATGATATGCAATAGGAACAAGACAACTTACCCGAGATCTAGATATAGAAACGTGCAATGCATGCGAAAAGTAAAAATCCTAAGAAAAGGTCTTTAACACATATAAACACATGAGCTTCCTTAAACCTGTCTTTTGATTTTCAGGGCTATGCGTCCACAGATTATCTTAAGCATCCTCAAACCTGTCGTTTGATTTCCGAGGCTCTACGTCCGCCGATTATCTTGAGCTTCCTCAATCTTGAGCTTCTTCAAACATATCGTTTGATTTCTAGGGCTCTACGTCCGTCGATTATCTTGAGCTTCCTTATTCTTGAGCTTCCTCCAACCTATCATTTGACATCTAGGGCTCCGCATCCATCGGTTATCTTGAGCTTCCTCATTCACCATGTGATATCTAGGGGGTTCCGCATCCGTCATCCAGAAGATCTATCTACAAAAAATCATAAACCAAGTTCTTGAAAATTCAGAAGTTTGACCGAAGACCTAGGGTCTTCAAAACCTTAGTGTCCCTATCCAATTTAGCCACCACTAGGGTCAATAAATTAGACAACATAAGTCCACTAAGAGTGGTGCACCCATAGTACCAGCTCATGGTAGGGTCATTAACACTATAGAAAACATGCACAAAGCCCACTAGGAGTGGTAAATATACCACATTCATAATAGGACAATAAGCATCTTAGGACACAGCCCACAAGGAGTTGCCATTATTCCTTTGGGGTTATGCTTTGGAAACCACTGCATACATACTAAATCTAGTACCAAGCAAATCTCGGGAGATGTGAATTGGGCGCAAACCTTCTTTGCAATATCCCCTGATATATGGGTGTCCTGCACATATGCTGAAAGGAAAGATGAGCAAGTTGGATTCTAGATCGGAAGTATGTTAATTTGTGGGGTATCTAAAGGGTACTTATGGATGGTATTTTTATGATCCAAGAGAACAGAAGGTGTTTGTTAGTACCAATGCTATTTTCTTAGAGGATGATTATATCATGAACCATAAACATAAGGAATGATAGATCTTAGAGAGATAAAAAGAGAGCCCTCAGTCCTACCCGCAGTTGATAATGATGTAAGACAAGAAAATACCACTTCTTCACCCATTTCCGCACCGGTACCTCATCATAGTGGGAGGATTATCAGCTAGCCTGATTGATACATGTTCGTAGAAGAAGTTTTTGAAGCTGTCTCCATAGACTCTAAATCTGATCCTACCACATATGAAGAGGCAATAGCTGATGTTGATTCAGTTCATTGGGTTAAAGCTATGAAGGCTGAATTAGAATCTATGGATTCCAATTAGGTATATGATCTTGTAGAACTTCCAGCTAATATTAAACCCATTGGCTGTAAGTGGGTCTATAAAAGGAAAAGAGGATCTCATGGAAAGGTTGAGACCTTTAAGGCAAGGCTTGTAGAGAAAGGTTATACTCAGAGGGAAGGCATTGACTATCAGGAAACCTTCTTGCCGATAGCCATGCTCAAGTCCATCAGAATACTCTTGTCCATTGCTGCTGCCTAGATTATGAGATCTAGCAGATGGACGTCAAGACTGCAATCTTGAATGGCAATCTTGAAGAGGACATCTATATGTAGCAACCAGAAGTGTTTATAGCTGGTCGGAAAGGTAACTTGGTATGCATGTAGCAAAAGTCCATTTATGGGCTCAAGCAAGCATCCAAGAGTTGGAACATACATTTTGACCAAGCAGTCAAGTCGTTTGGTTTCATATAGAATCTGGATGAACCTTGTGTATACAAGAAGTGTGAAGGAAAAGTGGTGGCTTTTCTTGTTCTTTATGTTGATAATATTCTACTTATTGGGAATGATGTAGTGGCAGTGTCAACGGTTAAGGTTTGGCTAGCTAGTACTTTCGATAAGAAGGATCTAGGAGAGGCGAGCTATATCCTAAGGATAAAGCTCTTTCGAGATCACAAGTGAAAGATAATGGGATTATCTCAAGTTGGTTATATTGATAAAATGCTAACTATGTTTTCGATGGATAATTCGAAGAAAGGTTATTACCTTTCAGGCATGGTTTATCGTTCTCCAAGAGCTAGTGTCCAAAGACACAAGAGGAGAGGAATCGTATGGCAGGAGTTCCCTATGCTTTGGCAGTGGGAAGTCTTATATATGCGATGTTATGCACATGACAAGATATCTGCTTTGTCGTTGGCATGGTCAGCAGGTGTCAATCGAATCCAGGTCCAGAGCACTGGACAACCGTTAATCACATTCTTAAGTACCTGAGAAGGACTAAAGATTACATGCTTATATATGGGGGTAGTGAGTTAATTCCAATGGAATACACTGACTTGGACTTTATGTCAGATAAGGATTCGAGGAAGTGATATCTGGACATCTGGACATCTTAGGAGGTGGTGCTGTTAGTTGGTGGAGCATTAGGCAAAAATACATTGTAGATTCAATTACAAAAGGTGAGTATATGGCTGCTTGTGAAGCCGCAAAGGAAGTTGTTTGGCCCAAGAAGTTCATTACGCTATACTATGATAATAGTAGGGCAGTGGCTCAGTCCAAGGAACCACGGAAAGGGAAAGCATGTAGAGTGGAAATATCATCTAATTCGAGATATTGTTCAATGTGGAAATGTGATTGTCATCAAGATTGCCACCAATGACAATCTTGCAGATCCATTTGCAAAGGCCTTGGCAGAGAAGGTCTTTAATCGTCATCTAGATAGTTTATGTCTCAGATGTAGTCATAAATGGTTATGAGTGCAAGTGGGAGTTTGTTGGATTTGTGCCCTCAAACCACTACTTTATGTATGAGACATCGACATTTTAATATATAAATATCAGCTTTACATTTCATTGTGTATGTTTCTTTCATGAGATGATTGTTAATCCTTAAGTATCATAGTAAGTAATTCGTGTATGTATGAGATACATACAAGTGAGATACAGATTACTATTCTTTGATACTTAAAATTTGTCATAGTAGATGATGAGACTGGATGTCTGATCAGGTTTACACTATAGCATAATTAACTACCATTGGATGGAGTGATGAATCTCAATCACTAGAGTTTAAATCTTAGTTAAAAATACTAGTGCTTATAGTGCATTGACGGACCTGAGCTTTCTTATTGACGCTAAAGGCTGTAGTCTGTAGACACCCAATTTTGACCACACTGATAGGATTTAGGGTGGACAATGTCTTGGAGGATTTGATGATGAAAAGTACCCCGTGGAAGGTACTGGATTCCACACAATCGAAAGATCGAATTTCGGAAAGTGACTTTAAGCTTAGAAAAGTCCTTTTCCATGTATAAATCCCGGTTTTGTCAAAATTATCTCTCAGAATTCATATTCACCCAGGGTTATATGAGCATTAAGTGTTCTAAAAGTAGTACTCTAGGTATCCAGAGATTCAATTTCAGAGAAAAGTTTGAAATTGATGCACATTTAAAAGTAATTTTGGAAAGATCTCCTATGATTTCAAAAAGACGAGAAAAGTTCCGGAGGACTTTCGGACATGAATTGGACTTCAATTTTCATTATAAAACTTCCTGGAATATTTTTGTACTAAAAGTCAACTCGACAGCTTTCCAACATTACATAAACGAACAATTTCGGACACCAAAAATCATTTTTACGAAAATCCCACATGTGCCCGTAATATTTTAAACAGAGCTTAAAAGCAACCAGAGGAGGATGAAAAGCAGGTGGCGAGCCCCACAAGGGGGTGGCGGGTCCCACCTAAGCCGCCACCCCACATGTGCCCCCTTCATCGAGCTTTTTTGGTTCCAAACCCTTCTAGAAGCCTCCCATTATGAGGAAATTGCCTGGAAACTGCGTTTAGGCTCCGAAATGGCCATTTTAACACTTTTCTGCTCTCTAAAATCGCTGTTTTAACCCTGTAACTTAAGGGTTAAGTTTTCAAAACTCTATATATAGATCCATATGAGATCAACTTGATATACTTGGAAGATCTAGATATCACCTAGAGCTTAGGTTATCTTGGATAAGCTTTGAATATACTTGAAGATATGCTTACTTTCAATTTAAGAGATTTCTAGAGAGAGAGAGAATTATGTATTGAAGTTTTATGAATTAATCTTAGGCTAATTAGATCTCAATTAAACATCAATTGCCTCCATTAACTTCCATGGATGAGTGCTTGAAGAGCTTGAAGAATACTTGAAGAAGAAGATCTTCAAATCAACTTTGATTGCATAATTGAGAATCCTCCAAGAGGTAAACATCCAATTCATCTCTGATTCCTACTTTTATATATAGATCTATAAGACTTGGATCTATTTTAGTTTTATTTTCTTTGTTAGAACACTCATCTTCTTCCTCTCTTGTTCTTCACATACTCGCATAGCTAGATCCAAGTCTTCATTAATTTGCATTGATAATTCATGATTAGAGATTGATTTTTACTATTGATTTTCAATTTTGATTTCTTCTTTCTACTTAGCTTAAATCCATGCATACATGATTATATATATGTATCTATTTTGAATTCCATGATGGTTTGGAATCATGATCTATGAGAAGGATGATTCCTATGTTCATACCTATCTCTTGATTATTCCAATTACCTAGAATTCTTATTGAAATTCATCTCCAATAGGATATTTGTAAGTCCTTTTGATCCATGATCTAAAGTTCTTCATAGAACTTCATGGCTAAATTGATTACCAATCATGTTAATTAAATAGATCTATGAGTTTGATCTCTCTAAATAAGATTCGATCACCCATCATCTAAGATGTTTTTCTCACATTCTAAAATAAACTTGTTAAAATTTAGCAAAACAGATTGGTTTTGTCCCTATGATTTGGTCCATTAAAACCCATAGTTTGATGGATTTCAAATTTTTTGGGTAAACTTTGATGAATTAGCTTTCATTCTATCCGTTTTGAGAACTACTAGGATCCATATGCTATTTTTAGAAATTGTTGAGAAATCGGTTGACAGATTGAACATAGTCTCTTTGCGCTAGAATTTCAGAAAATCTATAATAGTTATCGATGTTCCGCTTTTTGGGGATAATTCCTAGCTCATTTATCTATATGCCGATGTAAAATCGTGATACGATCGAGTTAAGATCGTTTTCTAAGCATTTGAAGTTGATACTACTATTCTCGAATTTTTTAAGTTTAAATACAATTATGATTATGCATACAAAATGGTCATACCTTGATTGTTCAACAACAATTGAGTTAATTAAATAGATCTATGAGTTTGATCTCTCTAAATAAGATTCACCCATCATCTAAGATGTTTTTCTCACATTCTAAAATAAACTTGTTAAAATTTAGCAAAACAGATTGGTTTTGTCCCTATGCTTTGGTCCATTAAAACCCATAGTTTGATGGATTTCAATTTTTTTGGGTAAACTTTGATGAATTAGCTTTCATTCGATCCGTTTTTGAGAACTACTAGGATCCATATGCTATTTTTAGAAATTGTTGAGAAATCGGTTGACAGATTGAACATAGTCTCTTTGCGCTAGAATTTCAGAAAATCTATAATAGTTATCGATGTTCCGCTTTTTGGGGATAATTCCTAGCTCATGTATCTATATGCCGATGTAAAATCGTGATACGATCGAGTTAAGATCGTTTTCTAAGCATTTGAAGTTGATACTACTATTCTCGAATTTTTTAAGTTTAAATACAATTATGATTATGCATACAAAATGGTCATACCTTGATTGTTCAACAACAATTGATGAATAAAACTTGGTTTAGAAATCATCTAGGATAATTGGATGAGAGATCAAAAGCTTAGATCTACTTGATTAATATGATTCATGAATTTCTATTATGATTCTATCATATTTTACATTCCTTTGTCAAATGATACCAAATTTCCAGAATAACAGAGTATGTTTAAAATAACTTTTTAGAATCCCTAAGATCAGGACATTTCCATGGGATCATTTTTATCATGTACTACAGTGAAATAGCTTTCGTTTGACACCAAATAGAGTTTCACATGATTTTTGTAGAATTAATTATGACTTTTACAAGAATAGTGGACATTCCTGATCCACTATTCCCAAAACTCTTATTTCTCAAACTTCAAAAATGGCAAAGAGGTTCTACATTTTGAAGAAGTTCCCTAAGACATGTATCTAACTTTTTGTAAAAGGGTTTTAATCCAGCTCATGTTTAAGACCACTTTTGATAGGATTCATTAGAGGTTGCTGAATCTGGAAATTTGATTGATGACATGTTTTCTTTGTCTATCATGCATATCATTTCTTTCTTTGTATTTTTGAAATGCTTGGGTATTCTTTGGTGTCTTTGTGCAGAGAATTGAATGTCGTGGATTCGGACTTCGATTTGTGGGCTTGCCTCGTCTACATGTGGCTCAGTGCCCATGTATCGTGTACCTTCTCTCTCCCTTCTCTTAGAATTTTTCTAGATTTACAAATTTATCTTCAATGACACAATTCCTTTTAGGGTAGTCTCCGTTTATGTGTTTATTTGTTAGTGACATCTTATCTAGGATTGTGGCATGATTGCATTATACGTTTCCATTCTTTTTGCTTTTGCGACTCCGCTTGAGTCAACTAAATGTTAAGTCTTCTTGTTCCCTCTTGCATATCATGACATGTTTCCTTTATTTGCATCGGTTCTGGGAGTGACTAGCCACTGTGAGTATACCTATCTCTCGTATTGCATGTGCATCCAACTGCTATGTGATTTAATCTCTTGAAATGATTTTCAATAGATGTTCCCTTTTGACATGTATATATTATATAGTATGTTTGAAGAAACAATACCAATTATGAATTAAAAACAAGGATATTTGAATCAAGGCCTACCATTCGGTAGGGCGAGAAGGGGGTGCTTTAGTCTTGCTTGGGCTCCTTCCCCTCTGGTACTAAGACCCCTGAACCTAGTTTCTGGTAATGAAGGGTGAGTAACCTTATTCAATTTTGGGCGAGTCAAACTTGGGTTTCCTAATTCCCGATAAAAATTAGGCGGCGACTCTTTGTCTCTAGGACCGCGTGAGGAAGTTCTAGTTTTCCCTGAAGTGTGCTTCTTGGGATCCGTCCTGGGACACTATCGAGAAAAAATGCCAGAACCCCACCTCATCTGCAAGTGTCCACAATCTGGCGACTCTGCTGGGGATTTGAACATGAAACCGTTGGATTCTTGTTCTTCGAGAGTTTGACTTGAGCCAAAAAAATATCCTTGTTATTAATTCAATAATCGTGTTGTTTTTGCCTGCATTTGCACTTGCATCATTCTTTCGCCGCGACTCCTTGAGACAATTGCCTTGTGGGTGGAGGGCCCTCTTTACTCCATTTGTCAAGAGACTTTGGTAGCATGTAGTCACCGTTAGCCTTGTACCGCTTACGGTATATAGAGCCCTTGGCTTGCTAATAGACCCTTTATGAGACTAAAACCCAGCCTTTGCATATAGTTTCTATAGAACCCTTCAATTAGGATCTTGATTATCATTTTTGATTAGGATAATGTGATGAATTATTTGCGTTTTCACGTAAGGGATTATGTGGATGATGAGGACATATATGCGAAGGCATCATTAAACCTTGTATGGTTGATTCCTCTAGGGTAGTATGGTCTTTATCCGAACATCCAATCATTATTCGAGGACAATTTTTGAAATTTTTGAAAATACAAGCATTTCTTTGAAAAACCCAAGTCTTTTGAAAATTCCGGGAATATCCCTTTTGAAAATTCGCTTTGAAATTCACTTTCACAAAATCCTTCCAAAATTCTCCCTAGATTTTAGAGGATTTCAAAATTCCTCCTTTGATGATTCAAATTTAAAGAATTTCAAAATTTCCAACTTTGGTTTTCAAAGAAATATCGTTTGATGATTCAAAAGATTTTAGAATTTCAAAATTTCCTAACTCGATTTTAAAGAATCATGATTTCGCACCACAAGCATTGATGGTTCAAAAATACTTTTGAAAATTGCAAATATCCCCTCTCTTTCAAAATATGTTTTTTTTTTATGAAAATTCAATTTTGCAAACCTGAGCCATCAAGAATTTCAAAGCTAAAAAAATCCTTGGATAATGATTGGATTAGTAAGGTGATTAGCATACTCAAGGAATCTTATGTGTTTATATGTTGATATGCTAGGTCTGTGCTAGATTAAGGTGCATTGCATTTAGATTAGATTATATTTCATCTGCATTGCATTACACTACACAAGCATTGCATATACGACTCACAAGTTCGACACCTCTAATATAATTTTGAAAAGAAAATATCGTTTTCCTTAGAATTTTGGAGCCTGATTTCTTTGATTTTAGAAAATGGTTTTTTTGAAAAAGGAAATGATTTTCAATCCACTTTTTGAAAAAACCTCATTCTTTAATTCTTTTCAGTAAGATACCTAATTATTTGAAAATCCCTAATAAATCAGAGAAAAGATGATAGGGACCTAAAGGACTAAAGCTCCCGAAATTTCAGAAAAAGAAGTAACGTTACGGACAGATGGCTCCTCTTGACACTCAGGCTCTTTTCTCCTGGATGGATGAGGTCACCGGTGTTGATCATTTACATTTTAGATATTTTGGCCTTGGTACTCTCTTTCAGCTGAAAATGTGAAATCTGAAGAAGATATTATGCATGCTGCCATTCGATGTTGGGATCAAGAATTCCATGTATTTCGGTTTGGACATCAAGAGATCTCACCACTATTTGAAGAATTCAGTGCCATCCTCGATTTCAGCCCCTACTCCGATCTGATCCTTCCCACCATTCAGGCTGAGTATGTAAAGAGCCTAACATCACTCTTCAGTTGTTCTCCTTCTATTGCCCGGTCTATGATTTCTGATCAAGAGATTGATTTTCCCCACCTATTTGCTCGCTATTGTACTACCATGGGAGGACATTTCGATCATTCCATAACTGGAAGGGATGCCTTGACGTTGGCTATGATTTCGTACTTCCTATTTTCTTCTTCATCTTATGCCCTCATACTAGTTGCTTGTGGACTACATTCTTGACAAAACCCTATGATGTTGGTCCTAGCAAAAACTCTAATGGGTGTTAGATCAAGCACATGTTGATGGGACAGTACTCCTTTCTGGTGCCCCTTTAGTGCTGCAAAATTGGCTTCTTAAGCGACTCAACTTATTGGTATATCCTTACAGAGTTTGCATGATTCGTTCTTTAGATCAGAGGCAGGTATGAAGATTTTTCAACAATTCTGAGGTTTGGTTCATTTGGCTAAGCGATCTCACCACTGCGGACATCCGTTGGGTCTGTGCCCGTTGGGATTATTGTTCAGTTATTATTAGATTTCCAGGGTGAAGCGGGATATGGCTTCTTGGTTTACATGCTACCATTTTTTCCATCGCATACAGAGTAGCCAGGCAATATGGCTATAGACTAGACACTTCTGAGGATGCCATTAGGGTTATGAGAGATTCAATTCAGCGGACTTCATCGAGTACTACTTTCACCACTGCATGGCATGAACGGATTGTGGCACCTTTTCCACGGATTCCTGCCTCCATCCAATTATCAATTGAGTATTTTCTAGAAATCAAGAGGGTGATTGAAAGACAGAGCCAAATTTAGCGGAAACATTCGAAAGAGCATTATAGAGAGTTTGAAGCTTAGAAGTAAATGATTGAATGATGATGCTTGGGAACAACTGCTTGTTAAAGCCAAAAGGATGCCTAAGAGGAATAAGCAAATCACAGTGACACTCCACTTGAGATCAAGTCGTATCGAGTCCAGTCTGTTTTATGTTTGTTTGACGTTAAGTCTTGTTGTCAAGTCTATCTATTATCAAGTTGTTTTGAGTCTACATTGAGTAATGTAACCCTTCCCTTTCAAAGCAATGAAATGAAAACTTGATTCTCTTGATCTAATACACCTTGTCGTGAATGAATGAATCTCTAAGCTGAAAATGTCACTTCTCTGATTATTGTGAAAAATACGTTGTCACTACAAGGAAATATGCTATTTATGTCACTTTTAAAATTGGATTTATGTCACTTTTATTTCGGGTGACATAATTATTTCTTGCCTGAACTTTTTATGTCACTTTTTAACTTTCCATGTCAATTTTTACAAAAGTGACATAAATACTTGATTGTTTATGTCATTTTTTTAAAAAGTGACATAAACAATAAAGTATTTATGTCACTTTTATAAAAACTGACATAAATAATAACGTTTTTATGTCACTTTTTAAAAACAGACATAAATAAAATGCGGTGACAATTTTGTAAATAAAATAGTTTATTTTTATGTCACTCTGTGTAAAAGTGACATGAATAACAAAGTATTTATGTCACTTTTACAAAAACCGACATGAATAATGTTTTTAGTTTTACTTATTCCGCCTATCACAAAAAAGCGACATAAAAGGAGACGCTATATATATTTTCTAATTCACAATCTAGGGTTCACTCCAGTTCTTCGTCTCCATATCTTCGCAGTGCCAATTTCACACACACAATCTCTCTCTCTCTCTCTCTCATGGTCGAGCATGGAGGAAGGATAATGATAAAGCCATGGACTCACCGGTAGAGGAAGGACTCGATTCCGTCACCAACACCAAGGACGAAGCTAATTAGAAAACCCTCGGTGATATTCCACCTTCTTCTCAAGCAGTAGATCCATCATGTCCCCCGGCGAAGTCGCCCAAACAAAACTTCCAATCGGCCATTCAGATGTCACTCAACTCGACGACGAGGCCGATTTCCACAAGATCGTCTCCCCCGTTGGTCACATCTTCATCTGTGGCTTTGGTTCTCTGCTCTCCGGTACGTAACTCATCATCATCATCATTATCATAGACCAATTTGTGTTTTTTAATTGTCTTCCCTCAATTTTCATACTATTTGATACGATTGTGAGGACAGAGCGCAGTGCGAGGAGTACATTTCCGAAGTTGATCAATTTCAGAGACACAAGATTGAATGGCTTTCAGCATGTTTTTGCTTATGTTGCCCTGATTTTCTTTGAGCCTGGCATCGCAAATCCTGAAACGAAGGTTTTTCTATATAAATATGAGCACTGTACTGCCTCACCATCAGTGTTTGGTTGCTGAGAAAGCAAAATAATATGAAATACTCTTATTGCATCTCATTGTTTTAATTCCATTTTTTTTCTTTTGTTAGTAACTCGGTTCATCTAAGTTACACTAACAACAGGTGCCCAAAAAATTTTGATAATTCCATAGAAAACTTGGATCTATGGCTGCCCAAAAAAAAGGGTAGTAATTTAGGATTCAAAATTCTGCAGTTCCTTCCTTCTCCACACATTTCTCAGCAACCACACAGAATTTTGGTTTTTATTTATTCAGTTTTTACTCTTTGGTATAATATTTTGTGTAAATATTGTATAATTTGTATCAATAGGAAATTTCAAGCTTGAGTGTGGAATCTTGTGAGGGCGAAAGCTTAATAGTTACTATTTTTTATATAAAAAAATCAGAGGTACAAAATTTGTCAGAATTCCATTTTGTAATTGAAGTTTTGAACGTCAAGAATGAATTTGAACTCAATGTCTTGGTTTGCATTGTCAGGTACCATCTTTTATGGAAAGGGAACAAGAGTTCCAGTTTTTAGCTGTATGTTGCTACCTTATAGCATTATTGTCTACTCTTCCATTTTCACCCTTTTTAAAAAAAAAAAAAATTCGGTCAAAAGAAATGTCATTTACTAGTCTAGCAATGCGTGATACATGAGTATTCATCTTCATATTCCTTTATGATGTAATTTCAGTTACTTATAATAAACTAGTGTGATTATAATAAAATATTTCAATACCGATTATTGGCTTGGTTATCAATGCAGGTTATTTGTGCGCGTTACAGTGACGAGGAATATTTTCAAAAAAGATGCAAAGGTTCTTCTTTAGCAGTTCTACTAGTCTTAATTTTGAGAATATGACACAATTTTTGGACAATTAGGAAAGAATAATGGCTATTGATATTACTACCTTACAATTGTGTTGTCCAATTTGGTTGGCTTGCTTGATTTACAAAATTTGGTGCCACCTATTGCTTTCTACTTGCAAATCAAAGTTAATGCATAGCACAACCAACTGTGAATATTAAAGCACTCGTTCAGAATTATAAAATGAATCAAGTACTGGATGGGACTCAAAATACATAAGGCAAATTAGATTAGTTTGTAAAACAAAATTTATTATTGCATAGTTTGCTCCAGCTATATGTCACAGTCACATTGACATATTCACCCAAATCCTTTCATGATCTGTTTTGTTTTATGGATTTAATAAAGGAATGGAAAACAATCTTTTAAAGTTTAAAAAAGCAATTTAAAATATAATTATGAAGTATTAAAATAGGATGGAAAATGACTCATGAAATTAAAATGTTTGATTTTGTTCTCATCTTATTTTCTCTTCCTTCCTATTTTATGCTTAATTTATTAACCAAACAAATTAAGGGGAAAAAAATTCCCCATTGGATGGGATGGTCCCCCAACCTGGGTATGCCATTCATTTTCTATCAATCTTTTTCCTCTCTGTGATTGTTAGTAACTAATACTTGTAACAAACATATGCTTCTTTTTCATTTTATAAATGAATGTTACCTTGTGTGGACACCGGCATTTGGGAGGGGCCCACCTTTTAGGTTTGAAATTGTTGGTTTGAAAAAAAAAAGAAAAGGAGGTCTGTTGAAAACAGATACAGAGTCGCCACTTGGTCTTTAGGGAACCAAGAAACCCAAATTTGACTCACCCAAGCGGATAAGGGCACCGACCCTTCATAACCAAAGAACTTGGTTTTTGGTTTTGGTATGAGAGAGGAAGGAGCCTTTGTCACGACTAAAACACCCTCAACTCGCCCCGTCTTTCGATGGGCCTCAATTAGCATCCAAATAATCATCTTCTACTATGTTTGGTTCGACAATTAATATTTATGATAAGTATATTACATTGCATAAGAATCTTGAAATTGGAAAATCAAAAGATAAGATATCATTCATAAGATCTAAGCCAAATATCACACAATGCAAAAGTGAAAGATCACACAAACAAACCTAGGAAAAAATCGTCTAATCACATATCAAGTAATCAAGTTTTCCTAATCTAAAAGGGGACATGGATTGTTCTTGAAATAAATAATCAAATAAATCAAGGAAATCAAAAAAAAAATGTTTAGCAAACTAACATGATGCATATTGGTTCTTTGAGAAAAAAAGACCTCTCAATCCCCGGGACGGATGAGAAAGGAGGATTAGATCGAGGGAAAGCATGAATGTGTGATCAAACCCATTCCTTATGATCTTCTTAGATTAGGAGTCAGAAAGACCCCAAATCTTGCATGAATGCAATGTATGATCCTAAAATGTGCAAAGGTTGTAGTGTGTTTGTGTACATGGACATTCTAAAGTGACTTAAAAGTCTAGAGAATGAATGAATGTATGAATGAAATCATCATAGGATATGTACAAATGTAGTATGAACTACTTCCTAAGAGATGAGCTAATTTGGAATGTATGTAAGCATCAAATCAAAGAATGAAAGTTAAAATGTGCTTGCTGTGAATAGTGGACAGAACAGTAACATGATCTTTTGGAAATTGAAAAGAGGGGTTAGGAATGTTTTCAATGCATGATTTTTTATGGAGATCTTCCTTATTGTGTCTATAACACAACCTAAAAATCCAATCTTTAATAATGATTACAGATTAAGAGAAATCATATGAACAATGGAGGTTACCCAGAAACAGAGTTCGTACTGTCGACTGAAATGTCAAAACATATTAGAAAATGAAAACAAATGATCTAGAGGCCCATTTTATACAGAAAGTTCCCTAAGACATTTAAGTTCAAGGGAAAAATAAGTTAGTACCACTCGTTTTGGAAAAGTTTTTTGCAATACAAGTTGAAAGTAGACCAAGGTGCTGTGACAGCAAAAACAAAATATCTGGAGAGAATATTTTTTTTGCAAGAATGGACCATTTTCAAGTGCTTCCAAGTCAAGCCAAAAATCTTGGATGTTTTATAATGAGTTAGAAAGACTTTCCAAGTGGTCTTGCATTCATACATTAAGTATTGAACTCAAAATAATTCCTTGAAGTTAAATGACTCACTGTTTTGAGGGTTTTGAGAAAAACAAGATTTATTTCTTTAAATCAAAATGAGGGGTTTAAGATGGGGGTTTTGAAATGGGGGTTTTGAAAGTATACTTTCAGAACTTGGATGAATATTCTAAACACTTAGAATAATTCCTAACTCATTTCAAGAAATTCCCAAGTATTTGGAAAATATGGTTTTATTTGGAAACCAAACTCAAGAATCTATGGGAGCATGATACATGAGAGGATAGATGATACATGATATGATATAGCATGCTAAAAGTGGTAAAGAAAATATTCATGGGATATGGGTTCATCTAGATAGAAGAGAGTATTGCATTAAAGTGTGAAAGCCAAAAAGTGACATGCTGTGAATAGTGGACAGATTGTATGCATTACGTTATAACATCATAATGGGAGGTCAAACATGCCTAGGAAAATGTGTAAATAATCAGAGATCATCCTTATTGTGTTTAGAAAACAACCCAAAAAGCCAAACCTCAATAGCTATCACAGATTAAAAGAAATAAATCAGAATGTACACATGACTCAGAAACAAAAGCTGCACTGTTGACTAATTTTGTATGATTTTGCATAAATCAAAGAAAGGGTTTATGATGACCCATTATATACCAAAAATTTCCTAAGACACCCAAGTTTCATAAAACAAATAGAAAAGATATATGTACAGTGACGCAAACATCCAGAATAAGTGCAAGAAGTCAGGTGAACATTCTGTGTGAACAGAGGCAGATTATGAATATGAACTTCTCACATCCAAAAATAATACTTTCACATCTCTATAATTTATAGGAAATATTGGAGACAAACTATGATGTCTTAAGAATATTTTCCAAGTGGTTTCATCATCATAACTCAAGTGTTTAATTCAAAACAAATCTTTGAATCTTAACAGGTCACTGTTTTGGATCATTCTTGAAGAAAATGGATTTGGATTTTGAAATAGAGTTTGAGTTCTTGATTGGGGGTTTTGAAATAGATGTTCAAAGCATGAACTTAAACTCTTGAGATGACCATGTGACCACTTAGAACCTCATCCAACCTTGAATCATCAAAGAACTTCCAATATTATTTGCACAAACATAGTTTTGTTTGAGAATATGACTTCAAGAATACATATGAATGTATTGAAGGTAGAATCATCATCCATCAAACATGTCTTTGAGGTCAAGAGCTACTATCCATAAGGATTCACTCTCCTCAAACAACATGTCATCTAGATGGTGATGAACAACTAAATAATCAAAGAAAAGTCAAAAGAAATGAGGTTAAGAGAGAGATGAACATCAAAGTAAACAAACATTCAAATAGCAATCAATAGTTGATATTCATTGAGATATTGGACTTGTAGCTTGGTGTTTCACTCATATGTGTTGACATTTGGACATGGAAGTAGCTTCCTATCTCATAGATACTCAAGAATGGTGATTGGAGATGATTTGAATGTGGAGTATATGAGAGGTAATGGAAGAAACTAAGATTGAAACTCACTTTGAATGGAAAAAAAATTGGTAGAAGAAGACAACTTCTTCTCTTTCTCTCTCTATATTTCTCTAGAGTTTCTTCCTAAGCTCTCTCTAAGCTTCAATGTCCCTCCCTAAATGGAAGTAAATGGCTTCTTTTATAGTTAAAGGAGGGGTGGTAAATGGAGTTTTAAAAAGTTTAAAATGGTCTCCCATTGGTCCAAAATAAGCTGGGAACCAAAACTACGTCGTTTTGATTTCTAATATATCAAATTGGACCCCCAAAATAAATTACAAAAGTGGACTATTCTGGGGGAAAGTGTCGCGGCAGCACTGGGCCCGTGCCGTGGCGGCAGTGGGCCACTGCTGCGGCGGCACTGCTCCTCCATTGTCCAGATAATGCTATTTAGGCCCCTTAAGGTTCCGGTATTCGCGAAAAGGCCCTATTTCATCCGAAATTCATAGAAAATGCGTATGAACTCCAAACTGTGGTTGTGATATACCGTTGGAAAGGTATTGGAGTCTATTTCCTATAAAAAAATGTTTTGGAGTAAGTTCACTTTGAAAAGTTTTGCGGTATTTGCGATAAAAGCCGATTCGATCGCCTTTTCCACCTCCGGAAATTCATAATAAATTCGTTTCAAATCCAAAAATTATGTGCGATATACCGTTGGAAATCTATTGACCTCTAGTATCCATGAAAAATGTTTGAAAAATGATATGGTGCTCCGATTTCAAAGTCAACTTTTGCTCAAACTAGTCAAATCAAGGACCTCCAGTAAGTTCTGGGGACTTCTGGGAGCACCAAGGAGCTGACGCTTTCATCCGATTTTTTTTTAAAACCCGTTTTAGTACTTTTCACATGATGAAGAATGATCTCAAAATTTTCGGGCGAATTTAGACGATTTTGGTCAAACCTTGGTCAAACCTGGTCAAACCGGTCAACAGGGACTTTCTGGGAACTTCAAGGACTTCTAGGGGTCTCTGGGAGCCGACGATTTCATCTGGTTTTGCTTTAAAACTCATTTTATTGCTTTTCTTATGACATAGCGTGTTTCCAGAACATTTGGTTCAAATCTGGGAGTGTTTGGGCTTTCAGGGGTATTTTGGTCATTCTGAGCATTTTGAGAGATAGAACTAACTTCTAGGAGTCCTTTTGAGTCTTTTTCGATCATTGTGAATCACCAATCTATGGGTCTCCTAAATCTGATAGCCGATAAAATGGGGTGTCTACAGTTTGCCCCTCTTTGGCATGAACTTGCGAGGCAACGCATATCGCAAGTGAGTGCCAAAGCTTTGAAGAGACAGGTCTTTTAGAGGCTATAGATTTAGGGAAAAGAAAGCATTGCAAAAGATGTAATGATGAAAGAAAAAAAAAATGCCGAGGTCAGTGCTGGTCACGCTCTGCGTGAGCTGCCTACGTATCCCAAGGGGAATCAGACCAGGACATAGTTCGGGGCACAAAGGAACAAATCACACATGCACAACAAGACAGGCGGATACTATGCTATGAGGATGATATGCAATGCATGGATGTGATATGATTGTGTACATGAGTCCTATCATGCCTAACATTCTGATCTCAGCATGAGCTGGTGCTGTGGGATGTGTGCCATTTCGAGTGGACTTGTGTTGTGCTAGTGCTTCTGACTACGATGCAGTGGCCAACCACGATCTGAAAAGACATCTGGGTTTTGGGGCAAACTTCTGAAATTACAGGAAGTGTTCTTTCCAATTGAATGGGATCGGATGTAGGGTCTTTGAGGATGACAACTAAGGATAACCCATAGGTGAGGGAGTTCATGATAACCGACAGTTTTATAATAACCAAAGTGAGGAGGCTCATAATAATTGGGGTAGCTCACGATAATTGACAGGTGAGATAACCGGAGTGAAGAAGCTCACGATAAGTGAGGAAACTCATAATGACTGACAGGTGAGAAAGCTCATGATAATCAGTGGACACGGATCCTTGAATTGTGAATAGACAGTGCTTGCCCTAGGAATCGGGGTGATTTGACTGCGGGTGATGTTTTCAATTGTTGGCCGATCCTTATGATGACAAGTCCGGAGAATCGGTTCGGACTTCTGTTATCTTATGCTGGGGATGGTAGGGGACTCTCTGAGAATCTCTCTTCAATTCTTGACCTAGAGCCAGGATCTATCTCTGAATCTCTTGTGGTTGGTCAGATTTTGTAATGCTCAATCCAAAAGAACTGGTTAGAGCATTCGGGAGCTGATGGACTCTCTGAGAATCTCTCTTCAATTCTTAACCTAGAACCAGGATGCATCGCTGAATCTCTCGTGGTTGGTCAGATTTTGTAATGCTCAATCCAAAAGAGCCGGTTAGGGCCTTCGGGAGTTGATGGACTCTCTGAGAATCTCTCTTTAATTCTTGACCTAGAACCAGGATCCCTCTTTGAATCTCTCGTGGTTGGCCAGATCTCGTAATGCTCAATCCAAAAGAGCCGGTTAGGGCCTTCGAAAGCTGATGGACTCTCTGAGAATCTCTCTTCAATTCTTGACCTAGAACCAGGATCCATCTCAAGATAGAAGACTAATGGAAAGTGCAAACTATTTCCTAATCCAACTAGCAAACCCTCACAATTAATGTCAATCAATCCTAATACAATTAGGAAACTTACTTGATTGGTGTCAATCACATCCTAATTGGATTATATTTCCTTATCCATGTACGAGTAAGTCTCTTACATCTATAAAAGAGACCTCTCACCCCCCATTGAAGGGGCCGACTTTTCAGTCTACACAGCACCCCTATAGCATTCATCAACATACCCGGCCGGCCTATGGTAGCTCCAGACTTGTTGGTTCACCACAGGCCCCCGACTCTTTTATAGTATAGTGAACGTGCTCAAACACACACATGGACGTAGGTACCTTCATTAATAGTGCCGAACCACATACAAAAACTAGTCTCTCACTCTCTCTCTCTCTCTCTCCTTAAATTACTTTAATTTACTTTAACCAAATTTTTGTACCATCAGCTTGGCGCCGTCTGTGGGAAACAACAAGTCTTCTCATCAACAAATCTCTTGACTGATCATTATGCCGCCGAAGAAGGGTAAGAAGGCTGATTAGCAGTCCAACCGGGATATTCCTCCGGCTGCGACAGTCATGACATCTGAGCAGATCACCGCGACCCTTACACAACTCTTGGAGCGCCAGCGTCAAATCCAACAACAGATCGAAGCCCTGCTGGCCTCGCATATCCGTCCTCTAGTGGCTGGGAAATGACCCGGGAACGTTACGCACGGTTGGGAACCGATCTTGACCAGACGACGTGCCCGAGCCAACCCGTCCCTCATTGAGGATGCCAGAGACATCAACAGTAGGCATACTGCCTGAGAGGAAAGGCAGGAGCATATGGCCCGGGAATCAGTACAGGGTCACTCGGTCAAGAGCCGAGTTGTCCCTAGGCACACGATGAACTGGAGTCATAGCCAAGCCCGATCCCAGAGGACAGTACCCTGCCATGAAGAAGAAGCCTCCTCCACCGACCCGACCAACCCCTCAGACACCGATTGGGAAGGAGTGGAAGACCGAATCAAGAACTTGCGAAAGCAGATTGATGGTGTGGCCAAAAAGCTTGGTCAAAACCGTGCTCAGAATTAGGCCAATACCCAGACAGAGTTACCATTCTCCAGCCAGATCACGAGGTTTGCCATCCCGGGCAAATTTAAGCAGCCTCGCCTAGATCCCTATAACGGGTCGGGAATCCCGATCGACCACGTCCGGACCTACAAGGCTCAGATCGCCCTAGCCACCAACTCCGATGAACTACACTGCCTAGCCTTCCCCAGCACTTTAAAAGGCCTGGCCGTTCAATGGTTCTACTCCTTGGAGCCCCGATCGGTCTGCAATTTCAAGTAACTCAGCAAGCAGGTCATCAACATATTCATCAGTATGCATGAACGGCCAAAGCCTGACATGTAGCTATGGACAGTCATACAAAGGTATAATGAGACCCTCAAGGAGTTCACCGGCTGGTTTAATCAAGAGAAGCTCGGCATCCATGTTCTCAATAGAATGGCCGCTATTATAGCCTTCTACTCAGGAGTTCAACACACTAAGAATTTCTAAAATACATTAACATTGAAGAATTTCTAAAGATCAAAGACCCCAGGCAAGAAAGCAACGAGTCTTACAGAAGTAAGCTAAATCAGCTCGGGAGTTCTGACAGTTCTTATAGTTCACAACGGACCGGGTTAGGTAGCCTCGATCCGACCTCCAGTTCATAGCGGTCTGAGTCCGGCATCCCTGACCCGACCTCTAGTTCACAGCAGTTTAAGTCCAGCAGTCCCGACCAAACCTCCAGTTCACAGAGGTTTGAGTCCGAGAGCCCTGACCCGACCTCCAGTTCACATTGGTCAGTGATGTTGTTAGTATCAAGATATAAAAAGTGTACTTTACTTTCTAAGGATTTGTAGTAGTGAAAGCAAAGGTCGAACCCACAGAGATTGATTAACTACCGTGTTTTAATCTTAAAACCTAAATCTAATTAATTATAAAAACGGATTTTGATTTGAATTTAATTAAACTAATAACAATAAAAATAAATCTAAACTATGAAAGCAATTAAAGTTGTTTTAAATAATGTTTAAGGGAACCTAGGATTGCAAATCCACCACTAGCTTCATAATAGGAATATTTATGAACTATTTTAGCTTATTACATTGGATGATAATGGGGAATTGTAGCTACAAGCCCAATTCCTCCGACAAGAAGATATTCATGGTTCAAGCACCAACATAATCCATCTTCGGTTAGCACGAATTATCCCACACTAAACTAGGGTTGTGATCTAATCCGTCTAACCTAGGCATGGACTATTCGGATACTTGATAGCACAAATCAATAAAGCACCATCACATGTAAACAATCTAAACAAGCATAGCAAGCATAGATCGTTGAGCACATCACAGTCAAAATAGATCTAAGACAAGAATAAATTCTGAAAGTAATGATTTAATCACTAGAAGTACGATTTATTTATAAAAATCCTCTAAACATGTGACTGTCATCCATACATAATAAAACTAAAATAAAAACATAAATAAAACCCTATTACTCGTCTAGGGCTTCATTGAAACCCTAGATCTATGATCTAGCCGTCCATGGAAGTGATGGATGGCAAGTAGTTGATGGAGGAGGCCATGGAAACCCTTGGTCTTCTTCTTCTTCTCCTTGCTTCACTCCCTTCAATGGCTGGAAGTATGGTTGTAGAATGTGTGTTTAATAATTGCCAACAATGTCTAACCCTTTAATTGTAATAAGATAGGGTATATATAGATTTACAACAAGTTTTGGAAGCCTTCCTAACCCGAAACGAACTGAAACTGATGTAATTTATAGTCTAGACGTCGATCAGCAGTTTCGTTTGCACAGGAGTCTTCAGTATACAGAAATACGCAACTTTGATTTCTGTACGGATCGCGCGAGTGGACCGCGCGAGCGCGACATTTGGTACCTTGCGCGCGCGGATCGCGCGAGCGATTTTCTGTTCTTTCGCGCGCGCGGCTCGCGCGAGCGAACTGGCTTTTTCAGCTTCTTTCTTTGTGCTTTTTCATCCTGTTTAGCCTGGTTTAGGTGATTTCTTCCAAAACCTGTCAAAAACTAGAAAACGAAGTAAAAATATACAAAAACAGGATAAAAAGTACTAACAAATGTGAATTAAGGCGTATAATTAGGATTAGTTCTCTCCCGATCACTCCCCCAAACCTACATTTTGCTAGTCCTCGAGCAAAACTAAAATAAAAACTAATTACTAATAAAATACTACTCCATTTTCGCATGGATTACGATTGCATTTAGCATATGCAACAAGCCTTTTAAACCTCTAGGTGTCCCTAGTCGGACTAGTGAAGTCTCGTGAGGGTTCTCGTCAACAAGTTACCCACAACCATATTTATTAACTTGTAAATTTAAAAGGTTTTATTAAAAACTAAAAACTAGTAAACAATACTCCTTATTACAAAACAATGATTTGAAATAGAATAACGAACAAGAAGAAACGGAATCAAACGTCTACCTACATCATGAGAAACAATCAAGTGCATGCAATGTACGAATCAATAGAGTTCCTCATAAGATTGCACATGTGTGATGTGGTAGTCAAATCAACACGCGTATGTCATGAACATGGAATATAACTCGGATAACCATCCAACTATGTCTCGACTACGAATCTCACAATGAATTACACTCTCAAATGAAGCACTCAGAAACAGGTGTAATTTCTCTAAAATATGTGAGTAAAGGAAATATCTTTTCAAAACGAAAAATGCTAACATATGACTCGAAAAAGACGCATGACACGAAAGAACAGTAGTCTCATGAATAGGATGCCAATAATCAAGAAAAATCAATTATTACCATGTTTTAATCCACCTCCCATCATTTTCATATCCAAACCATGTCTCCTAGGATCAAATAGGACTTTTCAAAGGTTGTAATGTGGCTCAGGCACTGAAAAAGGATAGAAAGGATTTATCAAGTAGTTTCAGAATGGCATTGTAAGGCATGTTCGATCTCTTTCATTCATCTCTTCTACCAACTTTCATCTTTTCTTTCTCTTTTCTTTTCAACCTTCCTCTTCTTTATTTTTCAATATATTTCTTTTTCCTTTTCCTTTTCTTGCTTCTCAAATGATTATTCATCGAATACCAAGCACCTACCCCAATAGCATCTTATTTTCTTCTTCCTTTTCAACACATCACCTTAACACTACTAAAAGGTGACAAATCTCTCAGTGGTGAACTCCGAGTTTGTCAAGTCGGAGCAAAAACAAGGATAATGGTAATCAAAGAAAGAAATGGCATTTTAACGGCTCAAAGGGCGAACTAAGGAAACTTTATCTTTTATCGGTCAACAGTAAACAAAGAAGGGCCTAAGATCATGTCCTAGGGTAATACAGTTCTTCAATGTTTACAACGGAAGAGTATTTAGCATGACACAAATATTTTAACTTGATTATTAACCAAAACAAGAATAATGAGACTAAACAACAAATTAATGCGCTATTTCAATGAAATTCGACAAACACAAGATGTATTTATAACCCTCTAAAAAGAGAAGATAGGCTCAAAAGCTCACTGGGCTTAGTCTCCACCATGTGTTATCTAGAAATCCGAATCATATTATAGTTCACAACCAACATGTATTCAAACGACTACGTGCAGTGCATAGGTTTATGTGCAAATTTATGATATAAAACTATGATTCAAACGATACATAACTTAAAACATTTCAACATAACTTCAGCAAATGTTTAATCACATCTTCTTTTGTTTACCATTCTATAACAATCATAATTCTCTAACAAAGAGTATCAAATTAACATTGCAAAAACGTCGGTAATCATCGTTTATTTAAACACACTTATTGAAAAATTTTAAAATTTTGCATAAAATAATGTGCATGTGTGTGCATACCCCCAAACCTAAACCTTTCATTGTCCCCAATGAAACAATAAAATGAAAGAAAGGAGAGTACATAAGGAAGGAACGATAGTACCTCGATCTTGACAAGCATAGAACAGGTGAACACAAAGGAATATGGCTATAAAGTTCAATGTTACCTGTTACTTCTTAACAAAAGAAAATTAAACAAACAAAATAATAAAAACAGCTAAAAGAATTATAACTAAGCTAAACGAAACTAAATAAACTATAAGAAGAAACAAAACTATGAAGACAACACGAAAATAAGCTATAAAAGGAAATAAAATATAACCAGAATTATGAAAACAATCAAAAACCTGATGGAAAAAGACCTACAAAACAAAAACAGAAATGGAAAAACTACCTGAGCAGGTATGGGGGAAGGATACAGAAAAGAAAAGCAAATATCAAGAAAAGGGGAAATCGCGCGAGCAGCCGTCGCGCGCGCGAATTTCCAAATTTTTTATTTTTTTTCAAAATCTCGCGCGAGCGAGCTACCTCGCGCCCGCGAGGCTAGGCGCGAGAAGAAGCAGAGGCATCATATAAGAAAAGCAAAGAAAAACATCTAAGGGGCATTCTCGCGCTAGCGGGCCGCGCGAGCGACATCTCCCCTCGCGCGATTTGGGTGTTTTTCATTTTTTAGCTAAAATTATGTATATAATATTAAAATAAATTAATTCCAACCCCCAAACCTATCCAGAAAAACTCCAAAACTGACCAAAACGACTCAAAAACATCCAAAAATCAAAGAAATAGACGAAATCAAGCTTGGGTTGCCTCCCAAGAAGCGCTAACTTTTACGTCTTCAGCTAGACCGTTCTAGCGCAAGGCTTTATGGAGGCCGTAAATCGGACTATGTACCCCTAAGGATGTCAGGTAGAGCTCAATGGTAAGCAGAAATCACGTCGCTTTGAATTAGTTCGATTGACGGTTTGTCAGTATGTTCAAATCTATTTCTTACCTTCCGAGTAGATTCAGCATCAGGGTCCGAGGTATGAAGGTTCATCCACTCATCATCCGCTATATCTTTGTCGTTACTCAAATTTATTGCTTTGTTAGGCTCAATATTCCGTCTTACCTCACCTTCCGCCTCACATAGGTAATCGTCGTCTTTAGGAGGTTGATCCATAGCATTAAAAACGTTTAATTTTAAGTTCATGTTCCCAAACGACACTTTCATTACCCCCGTCCGGCAGTTAACACGTGCGTTGGCCGTGGCTAAGAATGGACGACCAAGAATAACAGGAGTATATTTTCTAGCATCTAGCACCAGTTCGGTGTCAAGGACCATAAAATCAACGGGATAGAAACATTGATCAACTTTTACTAGGACGTCTTCGACGATTCCTCTAGGTACTTTGACGGAATGATCCGGTAATTGAATAGTAGCGGCCGTAGGTTTAAGTTCACCTAGCCCTAATTGTTTATAGACATGATAAGGTAAGAGGTTAACACTAGCTCCTAAGTCAAGGAGAGCCCTATGAATGATAGTGTCACCTATGACACATGAAATCGTAGGCGTACCAGGATCCTTATACTTCGGAGGAGTGTGTTGAAAAATTGAACTTACTTTTTCCGTGAGGAATGGAATATTGATTTTTACTTGTTTAAACACCTCGAGTATATCTTCCATTTTTGACCCTTTCTTAGGCAAATGTGACGGTCCCTCAACATTAGGTGGATATGGCATTCTCGGAGTATAATTTGTTGAGACCGGTTCATTTTCTTTTCTACTTTGATTCACGTCCTCACCCCTCTCTTTATTAGAGTTGATGTTCACATCTATCACATTCTTATTCTTATTAGGGGTTTCTATCACCTCCTCTCGTGTAGTCATCCTAGTTGAGACGGCGTTTACTTGTTCATTCGACCTCTTAACCTCATATTGTCCCTTAGGGTTTTGAATTGTTTGACTAGGCAACGTCCCCTCGTTCCTACGACTCACTACAGTAGCTAGTTGTCCCATTTGGGATTCAAGCTTCGCAATGGATTGTGTGTGAGAGTGCACTATTTGTGCTTGTGCCTGTACTTGCGTTTCAATTTTATTAAGGGATGCCAACACCTTTTCCTAAAAAATGTTACCCCTTGGAGGGTTCGGATTAGGATGCGGTTGTTGGTATTGATTAGGTTGATACTGAGGTCGATACGCATTAGGAAAATTAGTCGCCTCATTAGGATTATTATTATTATTTTTCCACGAGAAGTTAGGATGGTTTCTCCATGGCACATCCAGATTGTTAGTAGTTGCATTACAATTATTTCGTGGGTATTGTTGAATAGAATTAATGTGTTGCTCCATGAATTCCGGAAATTGACTCGCCGATGGACATGCAAGTATCGAATGTGAAGGATCAGTACATAATGCACAAATTTCATGAGCGGGTGGGGCTGTCGTTTTGTTCATTGTTAAAAGTCGGTCAAGTTTGTTAGATAGTTCTTTTATTTCAATTGAATGACTTGACTCGAACTTTACCTCTCTCTTAGGTTGAAAGTATCCCTCAGAACGGACAGACACCGCTTGGTGCATCGAATTCTCGCTTAACGTTTTAAAAATTTTCCAGGCCTCATCGGCACTTTTGTGTAGGAAAGTTCCCGCACAAACAGCATCGACGGTATTTCTAACAGAGGGAATAAGCCCCTCGTAGAAGACTTGAACCAATTGCCACTTAGGAACCTGATGATGTGGACACGAACGTAATAATTCTTTAAATTTTTCCCACGTGTCGTAGAGTGATTCCCCATCTTGCATCACAAAGTTTGTTATAGATTTTCTTATCTGATTCGTACGCATAATCGGGAAAAACTTTTGTAAAAATGCGGTGTGTAAGTCTTCCCATGTTCTAATTGTGTTTGGCTCCAAAGATTGAAGCCAATATTTAGCTTTATCTTTTAAAGAGAATGGAAAGAGCCGCAATTTTAATTCATCATCAGTTAAGTTCTGGATTTTCAAAGTAGAACATATATCTTGAAAATCTCCTAAGTGTTTATATGGATCTTCATTTAAACGGCCATGGAAAGATGGAAGTAGCGAGATGGTAGACGAGTTTATCTCAAAGTGAGATGTCGTCACCTCCGGTAAGTCGATACAAATTTGTGGCGTGTAAGTCGTCGGAATAAAATAATCTTTAAGTGGAGGAGGTGGTGGTATATTAGGATTATGCAAATTATTTCCGTTGTTATTTTGGTTGTTTTCGTTATTATTTCCGATGTCTGCCATTTTAATTGGTTCTATGTTATTAAAGCGTGGTTTCTTTAGTCTTGTAAGAGTACTACGTATTTCGGACTCAAATAAAGACGTTGGTTTTGGTGTCAAATCGTCGTCTATTAAAAACCGTGTTCTAGAAGTTAAGTTGGAAGACTTGTTAAGTCGTAATGTACGTTCAAGTTTAGAGTCAAAAGGTTTTAACTTCAGTTTATTTGAACGTGTACCTAACATAAACTAAAATAAATAAAAAGAAACTTAAAACAAGGACTGACTAAACAAAAGAAATTAAAAACAATCACACATATAAGACAACAAGCAAGCACACAGTACTACTATGATGCATGTAAATTATCCTGTAATGCAATGACCGCGTCAAGCCCAGCGCCCCGGGTTTCCTAGCTAATGCAGTTCAATTAACCCTAAACTAATGCAAATAGTGCGTCACAGCGCCCTGACTTACAGTGGTTTAAAGCGAGTTTCACAAGAAGCAATTTATTTAATTTTTATTTATTTTATTTGCGTAAGCTCCTTTGATGTAATTAGCTACTCCACTCGGAAACGTTGGAATTTGATGACTTGAAAACCTATAAAATAAAAGAACAAGTTAGTAATTTAAAACAAAACGGAAAATAAGAAAAATAAAAACTAACCTAATATTTACGAATTAACTAAACTAAGATTATAAAATTAAAGGTAGTAATGCAATCCCCGGCAACGGCGCCAAAAATTGATGTTGTCAGTATCAAGATATAAAAAGTGTACTTTACTTTTCTAAGGATTTGCAGTAGTGAAAGCAAAGGTCGAACCCACAGTGATTGATTAACTACCGTGTTTTAATCTTAAAACCTAAATCTAATTAATTATAAAAATGGATTTTGATTTGAATTTAATTAAACTAATAACAATAAAAATAAATCTAAACTATGAAAGCAATTAAAGTTGTTTTAAATAATGTTTAAGGGAACCTAGGATTGCAAATCCACCACTAGCTTCATTATAGGAATATTTATGAACTACTTTAGTTTATTACATTGGATGATAATGGGGAATTGTAGCTACAAGCCCAATTCCTCCGACAAGAAGATATTCATGGTTCAAGCACCAACATAATCCATCTTCGGTTAGCACGAATTATCCCACACTAAACTAGGGTTGTGATCTAATCCGTCTAACCTAGGCATGGACTATTCGGATACTTGATAGCACAAATCAATAAAGCACCATCACATGTAAACAATCTAAACAAGCATAGCAAGCATAGATCGTTGAGCACATCACAGTCAAAATAGATCTAAGACAAGAATAAATTCTGAAAGTAATGATTTAATCACTAGAAGTACGATTTATTTATAAAAATCCTCTAAACATGTGACTGTCATCCATACATAATAAAACTAAAATAAAAACATAAATAAAACCCTATTACTCGTCTAGGGCTTCATTGAAACCCTAGATCTATGATCTAGCCGTCCATGGAAGTGATGAATGACAAGTAGTTGATGGAGGAGGCCATGGAAACCCTTGGTCTTCTTCTTCTTCTCCTTGCTTCACTCCCTTCAATGGCTGGAAGTATGGTTGTAGAATGTGTGTTTAATAATTGCCATGAACTAAATATGGTGCAATGAACTAAACAAGAAATTACACCGGGTATCTACAGGCCTCGCAGATAACCAAGTCAAAATCTTGGACAACCCGAGCACCTACAGTACTTAGAGGCAATAGCTCCACTTAGGTCCAAACTGACGATAGAGGTGACTAAAATCTCTTAGGTTGGCCCACGATAGAGGACTAAAAAGGACCCTACAATGACACGCTCTAGGTCGGCTCCACCAACATAGTCGAGCTCTTCTCCCAACAGTCTTGACGAAGGCTGGCTGGGTGGAAGACCACCATCCTGGGGAGTTAACTTAAAGGACCCTAAAGCAATACACTTTAGGTCGGCTTTTCCAACATGGTCAAATTCTTTTGCCTACAACCTTGACGAAGGTTTGCGGGTAGAAGATAACCATCCTGGGAGCTAATACATTCAAAGACTCTGAATTAGGCCGGGTCTCAACTCCCGGTCAGTTCCCGAGCACTTAAAGGTCCCGAGCTAGGCTGGGTCTCAACTCTCAGCCAATTCCTGAGGACTCACCAGGCTCAGAAGCCCCGAGGTAGCTTCCTCGACCACTTAGACTGGTATCAGGAAGATTTCCAAACTTGCCCCGATATAGCATCTAGCCAACCTTAGAAATGGGGGGCAACTGATACACCTAAAATCTGTCAATGCCCGAGCGGTTCTATTCTACAACTACTGACAAGTATCATCCCAAGCGGTTTGGTCCACCTGATGCCTCTCGAGCAGTTCATCCACGACCCGGCCAACAGGTTAGGAAAATTGCACAGGCACATCCCATTGTGGGAACAGCTCATCCGGGCCCACAAGTATGATCACGAGCATTCCGGGCAGTTTCCTACTCAAGCTAGAAGACTAATGGAAAGTGCAAACTATTTCCTAATCCAATTAGGAAACCCCCACAATTAATGTCAATCAATCTTAATACAATTAGGAAACTTACTTGATTGTTGTCAATCACATCCTAATTGGATGATATTTCCTTATCCATGTATGAGTAGGTCTCTTACATCTATAAAAGAGACCTCTCACCCCCCATTGAAGGGGCAGACTTTTCAGTCTACACAGCACCCTGTAGACACCCCATTTTGTCGGCTATCAGATTTAGGAGACCCATAGCTTGGTGGTTCACAATGATCGTAAAAGACTCAAAAGGACTCTCGGAAGTCAGCTCTATCTCTCAGAATGCTCAGAATGACCAAAATGCCCCTGAAAGCCCGAAAACTCCCAGATTTGGTCCCAAAGTTCTGAAAGCATGCTACGTCGTAAGAAAAGTGATAAAATGAGTTTTTAAGAAAAATCGGATGAAATCGTCAGCTCCCAGAGACCCCCGGAAGTCCCGGAAGTCCCGGAAGTTCCCGGAAAGTCCCCGTTTTGACCAGGTTTGACCGGAGTTTGACCAAGTTTGACCAAGTTTGACCGAAATTGTCCGAATTCACCAAAATCATTAGAAAAGTATTAAAATAAGTTTTAAAAGAGAATCGAGCGAAAACGTCGGCTCCTGGGAGCTCCCGGAGATTCCCAGAACTTCCCGGGAATCCCAGGTTTGACCAGTTTGACCAAGATTTGACTTTGGAATCGGGGCACCAAAACAATTTTCAAATATTTTTCATGGATACTAGAAGTCAATAGCTTTCCAACGATATATCGCACATAATTTCTAGATTTAAAACGAATTTATTATGAATTTCCAAAGGCGAAAAAGGCGATCAAATTGGCTTTTATCGCGAATACCGCAATACTTTTCAAAGTGACCTATCTCCGAACTATTTTTTTTTTAAAGTAGACTCCATTACCTTTCCAACAGTATATCACAACCTCGATTTGGAGTTCGTATGCATTTTCTGTGAATTTCGGACAAAATAGGGCCTTTTCGCGAATATCGGAACTTCGGGGGGCCTAAACAGCATTATCCAGACGAAGGGAGGAGCACTGCCGCCGCGGCACTGGCCCACTGCCGCTGCGGCACTCCCCTCCAGAGCAGTGTATTTTTGTAATAACTTTTGTGGCCCCATTTTGATTAATTAAAAGTCAAAACGACATAGTTTTATGATTTCAGATGTTTGGAGCCAATGGGAGTACTTTCTAAATCCCAAAAACACCCCAAGTTGGCCTATATAAACACCCCATTACTCCTCATTTTGGGGGAGTCAAATGTGAGTTTTGGAAAAAGTTTGGGAGAGAAAGTTGTAGAGATAAGGCTAGAGTAGAGAGAAAAGAAGCTTTCTTCTTTGATTTTCAAAAAGAAAAGTGAGTTCTAACTTTATTTTTACTTCATTACTTCCATTTACTTCAACATTCAATACTCCCAACCACCATTTTAGTGAGCATTCAAGAGAGTGGAAGCTTCTTCCATGTCTAGTGTCATTACATATGAGTGATACACCAATCTACAAGTCTCATGCTTCATGAATATCATCTATTGATTATCATCTACTTGCTTGTTTATTTATTGTTCATCTCTTCTTATCCCATTTCTTTTATTTTCTTTATTTACTTACTAGTTCATCATCATCTAAGTGATGACATGAAGTTTGGGGTGAGTGAATCCTTATGGATAGTAGCTCTTGACCTCAAAAACATGTTTGATAGATGATGATCATAACCTCAATACTTCCAAGGTATTCTTGGAATGTATTGAAGTTATGTTCAAAAATAAAATAAATCTCTCCAACAATCTTGGAGGTTCTTAAATGATAAGTTTGATGTAGGTATTCTAAGTGGCTATGATCCTTATTGAGTGTTGAAAATATGTTTTCAAAACATCTATTTCAAAACCCCTCTCAATCCCTCTCATTTGGTTTCAAGAAACAAAACTTTGTTTTATCCAAAATCTTCAAAACAATGAGTCAAAACAGTGAGTGAGTTGAGTTCAAAGATTTTTCTAGAACTCAATACTCAACATATGGATACAAGGCCACTTAGAAAGTCTTCCTAACTCATTGGAGAACACCCATGATTTTTGGTTTGACTTGGAAGTACTTGGAAATGGTCCATTTGGGTCCCAACATTCCTTCCAAAGATTCTGTTTTTGCTGTCACAACAGCTAAGTCAACTTACGACCTCTTTTCCAGAAAACCTTTCCAAAAGGGGTGGTCCTAACTTATTTTTCCCTTAAAATTCAATGTCTTAGGGAACTCTTTGTATAAAATGGGCCTCTAGATCATTCGTTTTCATTTTCTAAGATTTTCTAACATTTCAGTCAACAGTACGAACTCTGTTTCTGAGTGATCTCTATTGTTTATATAATTTCTCTCAATCTGTGATAGCTATTCAACATTGGCCTTTTGGGTTGTGTTCTAGACACAATAAGGAACATAGCCATAAAAAAATCATGCATTGAAAACATTCCTAACCCCTCTTTTAAAATTCCAAAAGATTATGCTACTGTTCTGTCCACTATTCACAGCAAGTACATTTCAACTTTCATTCTTTGATTTGATGCTCATATGCATTCCAAATTAGTTCATATCTTAGGAAGTAGTCCATACTACATTTGTACACATCCCATGTTAATTTCATTCATTCATTCATGCACATTTTAGACTTCTAAGTCATTCTAGAAATTCATGTACACAAAAACACACTACAACCTTTGCACATTTTAGATACATACATTGCATTCATGCAAGATTTGGGTTTTTTGTAACTCTTAATCTAAGGATATTATAAGGAATGAACTCGATCACCCGTTCATGCTTCCCCTTGATCTAATCATCCTTTCTCATCCGTCCCGGGGATTGAGAGGTCTTCTCTTATCAAAGAATAACATGCACCATACTAGCTTGCTAAGCATATTTTGATTTCTTTGTTTATTCGTTTCAATAACGATTCATGTCCCCTTTAGAATAAGGGAACTTAATTACTTGATGCGTGATTAGACGATTTTTCCTAGGTTTATTTGTGTGATCTTTCACTTTACATTGCATGATATTTGATTTAGATCTTATGAATGATATTTTATCTTTAGATCTTCCATTTTCAAGTTTCTTATGTAATGTAATATACTATCATAGTATTAATTGCCGAACCATACATAGTATAAGATGATTATTTGGATGCTAATTGAGGCCCGTCGAAAGATGGGGCGAGTTGAGGGTGATTTAGTCGCGACAAAGGCTCCTTCCTCTCTCGTACCAAAACCCCGAACCAAGTTCTTTGGTTATGAAGGGCCGGTGCCCTTTATCCATTTGGGAGAGTCAAAATTAGGTTTCTTGGTTCCTTAAAGACCAAGTGGCGACTCTGTATCTGTTTTCAACAGACCTTTTCTCTTTCTTTGATTCAAAAGTCAAACAAGTTTCAAAAACAAAACAAAAAGCGGTGGAAGCCCGGTATCCACACACCCCTATAGCATTCATCTACATGCCCGGCTGGCCTACGGTAGCTCCAGACTTGTTGGTTCACCACAGGCCCCTGACTCTTTAACAATATATTGAACGTGCTCAGATACACAGGTGGACGTAGGTACCTTTATTAACAGTGCCGAACCACATACAAAAACCAGTCTTTCACTCCCTCTCTCCTTAAATTGATTTAATTTACTTTAACCAAATTTTGGCATCATCAGTTACTTTTCTCTTTAAACCACATCACTATCCAGTAAAAGTTTTAAATATCTTAACAGAGAGGAATTTATGGGAGCTTCAAATATTTTCCATTCCTAGGGTGAACTCCAATGAATGAAGGGCTTCTCATAACTTTTTCTATTCACTGTATGGTTGCGGCCTTGCTAACGTTTTCGCGTCGTTATTCATATTTTATTGGTTGGAAGTTGGCACCAACTATGGAACTGCCATCAAGACTATATTTATTGTAGTATATATTTAGTGTTCCTGAGGCATCTATTTTTTGATGCCTTCTTAGTTTTGAATAGAAAAATACATTATCTTCTAGTCGGCACCTGAAATGTTGTGCAATAAGAGATGAATACTGTCATCAAAAGTTGAAACTTGAAAGTCATCCTCTTTACGGGAGTTCTTTTGAGTCTATAACATACTTCCTTATTTGAAGATTTAGTTACTCAGAGGATGTTATTTATATTTTTGTAACCTGTTATTAAAACAATGCTTGTGTAGAAAATAGTAAAAGAAGATAACAATTGATAATAATTAAAACAATGCATGTTTTGGCATCATTGAGAATTAATTGACTGTAAAACAATTGAATTTGGGGATATAGTTAACAAAAAGGTTAGGTTTTAAGAAATTTGGAATAACTGATAATGAAGATAAGTGATTGTAACGAAAAACCTTTCACAAAGAGAAAAAGAAGCTGCAAGGTCCTAGACGTGATTTCAATCTCCCACTTTATCACTCTGAAATCCAACAAAATCTCCAATTTGGTTTCTCACTCTAGTGCTTATGACAAAGCGGCCATCAAATGTAACAGAAGGGAAGCAGTAACCAATTTTGAGCCTAGTACCTATGCAGAGGAAATTGTTTTGAATGCCAATAGTAGAGGTAGTTTGTGATCATTTCTATTTGATTGATGAGAACAACTTCGCATTACTCAATATGTATAATGGATTTTTTTTTGTATGGTGCAGGCAGTGATAACAATCTTGATCTGAAGATGGTTCAAAGGGAAATTTGCACTGTAGTTGTGCTGCTAGTGGAATGCACCAAAGGTACCTTTCAAACAATGTCGTCAACTTAATGTATATCCATAAATCTCATTCTTTAATCCCTTCTAGTTGAAATTTCATTGTCTAATCATTGTAATTTTCTCTATGCACCCTTTCAATTCCATTCTTCAGTAATATATGTCCTCTCACTCTACTCATACTCCCAATCTGTATGCATTTCACTTCATTGGAGACCAAAATGTTAAGGTTAGTTGCTTTTGTATTATTTATTCTTCTACAGCTTGTTCAGGTTAGTTGCTTTTGTATTATTTATTCTGAATACATCCAGTTTAGTTCATTTAATGTTGTTACAAATTTGTCCCCAATTTGAAAATTATGTTGGATAGAAAATATCTTTATAGTCTAGTGATCTTCACGAATTTCTCATTCTGTAGATGCACGTTTGACATAAATAGAAAGAGAGGTAGATATACTTGCTGTCCAGATGATAGTTGAATAACTAGAAGAACGGGATCAGTTGTTAACAGAACGAAACGAAATGTTGAAAGGAAATTTAAACACAATTCTTATCTTTCAGCGTGCATATCTGATACTCGATGATCTAGATTCTTTCATTGAGTCCTTCCTTTTCAACTTTGGGGCTACCTTTATATGTAGAATGAGAAGAGCAATTTAAACGGTAAAGCGTGTATCCGAATACCACGAAACCTTACTCGCACCTCAAACATGCCTAAATAAACTTGTGAGAACTAACCGAATGCATAACGGAATCACGATTCACAAATAATTTGAAAAAATGACTTTTTCATCACTTAGGGTTAAAAAAACATAGTTTTGGGGGTTTTGAGGGTTGAAACTGTAAACCTCTTAACCAAACGTCACGAAATCTTACTCACACCTCAAACATGCCTAAAGAAACTTGTGGGAACAAACGAAATACATAACGGAATTACGGTTAAAAAATATTGCGAAAAAATGACTCTTTCATTATTCCGAGTCCCCGAACACATTTTGGTCTCTCAAAACCCCCAAACATAGTTTTACTCTTTTATTATTTTATATATACAACTAATTAATGAAAACTTTTCTTTTTTGTAGGTACAAAGTTTCACATTTTGATGGAAAGTTCTAACAAGCGAGCCGCTTTTTTTGTTGGGCTATTTTTTTTTTGGTTGCTTTCATAGTTTTGTTAGTACTTTTTGATGAATATGTAATATGTATATGTTATTAGTTTAGCACTTGACTCGGATCGATGTATATTTTTTTTGTTCATTCTAATTAATTGGTTGATATTGAGATGAATCGATGAAATTTAGTAGTTGAAATAGATCATTGAGTTGGATTTAATTTTGTATAGGGTGGTATTGTATATATGTACAGGGTGGTATATATTGTTTTTATAGGATGGTATTTATTGTTTTTACAGGGTGGTATTGAATCAGTATTATTTTTAACATTTATGTCATTTTAAAAAAATTGACATAACTAATTACACATTTGTCACTTTTATCAAGTATTTATGTCACTTTTATAAAGTATTTACATCACTTTTAAAGTTTTTATGTCACTTTTATAGTATTTATGTCACTTTTAAGATTTTAATGTAATAATTTTGTTTGTTATTTACATCACTTTTATAAAACATTTATTTCACTTTTAAAACATTTATGTCGCCTCCATTTATGTCACTTTTTACTGGAAAAAATAGTGACATAAATACCTATTTATGTCACTTTTTAAGTGACATAAAAGGCCTTTTTCCTTGTATGTTGATAAATTTTTGCATTCAAAAGAATCCTAAAAGCATCGAAGTTGATTTTGCGCAAACCCCGAATAGAGCTAAGAATTGATTAGTCTTACTTTAAGAATCTTTAGATACTTTTGCTTAAATCTTGAAAAGATATACTTGATAGTAACTCAGGACTAGCTTAATTTCCTGATCTTCCCATTTCAAAATCTTGAACCCAGAAAAATGAGCCATTCAAGCAAGCCATGTACACTTTGTCCTTGATGGTAGCCAAACATTTCAAATAAACTACTTCTCTCAAACAAAAAAAAAAAAAAAAAAAAAAAAAGCTCGCTAGGATGAATACTCGAAAGGCCGCCTAGGCAAAAGTTAGAGCATGAAATAAATAAAAAATAAAAATTTTGCTCGTTGTTTTCAAAAACCTTATCCTAGCCACTCAAGATTTTGTAAAGAAAAGAAAAAAAAAAGGAGAAGAAGAGGAAGGAGAATGAAGAAGATTGAGAAATAGGCTTTGATTTGCAAGTAAGCCCAAAAAAATTGAAGGGGTAATCTTGCTCCGAAAACATGTATGCTGTATGATGAAAAATGTAGCATTGGCTGGCTAGTGATAAGGTGAAAAGAATCAACCGTCAAAAACAAAAAAAAAAAAAAAGAAAAGAAAAGAAAAGAAAAGAAAAAGGAGAAGTTGTTTAATTTCTTTCAATGCTATCACAAGTAACGTGCTTCAGAAAATCTGTCTGATGACATGGCTTGAAAAGTCCCCCAATTCTTGAATCCTTGTTCTTTCAAAACCTCCAGCCTTTGAGGAACTACGCTTGACCTGATTCCCACTTGGGGATATGTAGGCAACCTACTCGGTTCATCACTGCTTCTGAAAAACTCAACCTTACTTCAAATATCTTCTTTCAAAACCTTGGCCGAACTACTTTGGACCTGATTCCTACTTAGGGATAAGTAGGCGAGCTTTCCTGGCTCTCGGTCCCTGAACCTTGCAAACTAGGGGCAAATTTTCAAGTTTGCCTAGAGCCTCAAGATGTCACTGCCACACTAGGGGAAAATTGCGTTTGCCCAAACTTCCATTTATCCTCATCAACTATGGGCAAACATCATTTGCCTATACCCCCTTTCACATTATAAGCGACTCCTGAGCCGTCTAGTATATCTTTGAAAACATTTGAAATGATTTGTCTCTTATCCTATAAGCTAAGGCACTAATTCGAAGCACATTTCGAGCAAAGGATTGATTGAGATCCATATGGAGTATTTTCAAGGCATTAGTTTATCAACTGAGTATTATCACACTAAGATGAGAAGCGCACATGAAAAGTAACGAGATACGTCAAACATGACAAATGCGCATTAAATCATAGAAAATTGAGTTTTCTCCTCGAAACTCCTGTTAGGAGTGTCATCTTCCTGTGTCAATGTTTGTCAAATCTGTCATGGTCTAGTCTATCATTGTTTAGTTGAAAGTGATCTATAATTGTAGGTCCAAAATGATCTATAATTGTAAAATTTGAAAAGCATCCAAAGGTGGATACAAGCAGATGTTCTGAACACCATTATTACATCAATTAATCCTAGTCAAGGTGAAGCATTGAGTGGTTGTTGAAAAAGTGCTAATCAGAAGATCGGCCTTGGATTTTGAGTTGAGCCATTGTTGAAACAGATCAGCATGCAGCCCTGAAAAAGCCAAGAAGCTGTCAGAATTTTTGCCAAAATCATTATGCACTTGCCTGTCAGAAACATTGATCAGAATTGGTGAAGTTGTTCTATCTTTCCATATCAAATTCCCGAAACTTTCAACATGACCCCGGGATGGCCATCTCTTAACTTCTAAACCTTGGAAGCACTTGAAGCTTGGGGATTGAATTTTATTGGTAAAAGCAATAGAAATCTACCAGTTTTGAAGATTTTGATAAAGAAAGTGAAGTTTTAGCAGCTTGGAATAAACCAAATAAGTGGTGATTGGTAAAAAATGATTAGAGTTGAAATGCATAAAGCGCTCATAAGAAGTCGAAATGGATTGAAGATCACTCAGAAGGGTGCAAGAAGACTTAAGCCATCAGAGGACTTGGAATCTCGAATTTCAAAGGATTTGAGTTTTGCTTTAAGATTGGGATCTAGATATATGAATTGCCAGGAAGGCCTGCCTCGCTAAGAAAGTTGAAATTTAGATCAAACACTACTATCTCATTTGACATATGCTTCAGCAACGTTCTCTTTTTACATCAACAACGTTCTCTGTATATTATCTATGCCTTCCAAAATTAGCTCTGCTCTTTACAAATTGACTCCACAATTTGTTTTGACCCCGGATTGGTCTAATTTTGATATATGAGCCTTAAGAGTGCTTGAAACTTGTTGGCATTGGTCTGAAGGACCCTTGGGAATTTTAAATTTTTGGATAAAAACCATTCAGAGTAGAAGAAAAGTCCCCAGACATGAAGAATCGAGGGCCCCGTAGCTTGAAAATAGCCAAGAATTGATGATTTGCAGCGAACTCTCAATGGTTTGGGATTGATTGTGTGTTATCCTAGAAAATGGACATTCGGGTCTACTGCCACTTGAGAATTACATCCAGTATGGATTTGCAGAAGATATATCAGGATACAGAATCTTCAAACCTGGAGCAAGATATTCTGAAGGGGTCAGAATAAACACGATATGTCGCAAGAATGTTTGAGCTAGTTGAAGCACTAATACGAGTCTCAGATTAAATCAGCAGGGCCTCCAGAATATGAGCCTTCTACCTCAGATATATCCACAAGCAGAGAACTTTCAGATGCTGTCACAACCACCTCCAGAAGCAAGGTATACTTCAGCAAATTCGTTAAATCGAAACTACAAAATCTCCCTAACAGATAATCCTCATAATTATATACCTCTTAGAATCGTGTTGCCTCCAGATATAGGGTATCTTTCAGCATCAGAATTGCCTCCAGATATAGGGTATCTTTTAGCATTAGGATTGCCTCCAGAAGTAGGGTATATCTTAGCATCATGTACCTGAATTGCCTCCAGATGTAGGGTATCTATCAAAGTTGTGTATCAGGGTTGTCTCAGATGAAGGGCATTTACCAGAATTCGTGAATCATACAAAATTGCCTCCAGATGAAAGGGTATATCTCAGTATCGTGTATCCGTGGGTTGCGTCCAGATGGAAGGGTATCTCTTAGAATTTGTATCCGTAGGTTGCCTCTAGATAGATGGGTATCTCTCAGAATTTGTATCCGTGGGTTGCTTCCAGATGAAGGGTATCTCTCAGAATTTGTATCCATGGTTTGCCTCCAGATGAAGGGTATCTCTTAGAATTTGTATCCGTAGGTTGCCTCCAGATATAGGGTTTCTTTCAGAATTTGTGTATCAGAATTACCTTCAGAAGCTGGGTATCTCTCATCATCGTGCATCGGGGTCACCTCCAGAAGTAGGCTATCTCTCAGAATTCGTGTAACCCTCAACATTCATGCGTCAGAAGAGAAGATTTGTCCCCAGCAAAAGGACCTATTTTAGAAGGAACAGAAGATTTATCTAGAAGAAGGAACAGAAGATTTATCTCCGACAGAGAGACCTGTTTCACAAGATTTGTCCCCCAAAGAAAGACATGTTTCAGAAGAACAGAATATTTGTCTCTGGCAAAGAGACCTGTTATCCCCAGTAGAAAGACTCTTCATCAGCAATCGCCCAAGGACACTAACACGACTAAAAAATTGTATGCACTTGTGCAACACCCAAGTGTAGGTGATCGTGCAAGTAATATAGTACTGGAAGTCCAGGTCGATCCCATAGGGAAGGTTGAAAATTAATTACGTAGATTAAACTCTAAAAAGAAAAAGAAAATTTAATGCTTAAGGAAATTGTAGAACACGGAGTTCTACAATTAACAACTATTAAAATTAAAAGCAACTAAATTACTTTAAACTGATGACTAACTAGTTAACTAGAGTGATATTTTAAAACTGGTTTTCTTAGTAAAAGGGAAGTGTTGGGAGCACGCGAATCCATAGTGACCTAGCCATCTACCATACAATTGCGTTAAAGCTCATTAGAGTACATCTTCTACAGTATTCCGTATTTTTCTAAAGGTAAAGAATCCATAGCCCTTTCATGACGGGGACTATATCATCCAAATTAAGTTCAAAATACATGAAAGCAGTTTAAAACAATAGTTAAGACTCGCACCTGCAATGGTGTTAGCATTGAGGGTGGTTTGCAAAAGATATTGAAGAAAAATGCTTTAAGACCTCAAGTTTAGACACTGTTTTGACAAACTGAGCATTTGGGGACAGTTTGATAACAAATCTGTGAAACAGAAAGTTCATGAATACTGTATTGAAAATTCTCAAGAATCAGAGAGTTCGATCGATCGACGCACTTTCGATCGATCGAACATCTTCATCTCTCGATCGATTGACTGTATCTCTGTCTCGATCGATCGAACTAACTTTGATTGATCGAACACTGGAATTATTCTGGTGCATGGTAGAGGCTTAAAATCATAGTTTCATCGTGATCTCTCAACTTGGGGACTACTTAGACATGGTCTGGAGTGTCACATATGTGTATTTAACGTAAAGATCCATTAATGTGTCATTTGGTTGTGATTTAAACATGAAATCTCTAAAAACAAATAATTTAACACTACCTAACATGCATAGCTATGATTCTAGCAGATGAAACTACAATAACTACTGACAGAATGTAAATAAAATAATATAAAGTAACCTGGAATGCTGAACTATTATTAAACTCTAAAGAATCTAAGCCAAAACAATGAGGAATTTTGATAAACCTACAAAAACAAGGACACACTCTCTACTCTATATATAAAACTGATAAAAAAACTCAAAGTGGGCGTCGTCCAAGACATATACAATACGACTATATATATACAAAAACCTAAGGCTAGGGTTATATCTCCCTCTCTGCTACGTGCGGGATATTTCTGATAAAAGCCATGTTCGATCGATCGAACATATCTCGATCGACTGAACTTCTGGGATCTTCGAGCGCTTGAACTGCATTCGACCGATCGAAGCCTCGATCGTTCGAGACCTCTTCGATCGCTCAAAACTCTCTTTTTATGTTTGAATTGTCTTCATTGAAACCAAGCACTTCCTTTTATCTTGCTTATTCAATTTTTCACACAGCAATAGTAATTTGCACAAATAACCACTAAAATAATACCACTTATCATAGATTAATCATATTGTGTAAAAACTGGCATTGTAATTCAAATTGCAGATAAACAAGGGAATTGTAAACTAATTCAGTGTATTTTCTTCTTTTAGCTCGGTTGTATTTTACAAATATCCCCGCTTGTCACAACCCCCAACTAGTGATTTTCTAGTCCCTAGCAATAAAGCGAAAATAAAACAAGCTAAACTAATACTACAATGACCAAAATAAAACAAATTAAAACTAAAGCAAGCTAATCTAAATAAAAAGAAACTACTTAACTCACTTTCGCAGGAATCGCGGTTGTATTTAGCAAAGGCAACAAGCCGTTAAACCCTTTAGGTTCCCCCTAGTGAATGAGTGTTGTCTCGTGAGGGTTTGCAGTGAATATACCCACAAAATTCTCCAATTTTAAGCTCAAAAAGGATATAGAATAACTTGTTAATACTCCCTCCCAAACAATTGTAAACTTAGCTCCATAAAACATATCATCCTCATTCAAACCATGAAATAAACACATGCTCCTCATGTTACCAGAATAAAAATAACATATGCGTCGCATCCATGTATCCATGTGTGTGTGAAATTAACAGCTATACATTAAACCTTATTTTAGAGTTGTTTCGACTATTATACCCTCAGAGCCTGTAGTTTCAACTCAATTCTTACATGGGTTTACACTCGAAAATGAACATCTCTCAGAAACTTATTTAATAATGATCGCTCATGGTGTGAAAGCTTTGATATGAGTAGTGTTTTGATTACTAATGCTTTCATGCCTGACTCAATAAAGGACGAACATTTAGAGTGTATAGTCTATTTAAAGGAGTACTACTTACTAGAGGAGCGAAATACCGTGCATAACTCAATTTACACGTTCATATTCAAACTAAGTCGTTAAAAATCATTAAGGCTTTGACTTTACGGTTTTATATAGTAGGACAGAAAGGAGAGGGGTAAGAATTTGCACATCTTTAGCATTTGATAGCGTTTAGCAAATTTTTTTTTTCACTTCATTCCAACCATCCCCTATTTTTATATTTATAATGATCCTACTTTTTTTTTTTTTTTTTAACTTGTTACATTCAACATCTCCTTGTATATTTCTTTTTATAAAGTCATTCCCATAACTACTCCCTCCCTTACTTCAACAATTTAATCACATTAGATGTGCAATGGAGTTCATTCAGGTCAAAGTATAAGGTTAGGAATTTTTCATAATAGACTTGGTAGTATTCAATCAATGTGGGGTAAAGAACAAAACATATTCTTGAATGTTGATATAGGTATATGAAAAGTTAAGGAGCTAATAACGGTGGCTTAAATCACTTTCTTAACTTCTTAGTTTTAGCACTTCAGTGTTGATTGGGTTTAGTTGGTAAATCCTGAATGTTCTCCTCTAATAAACAGCCAAAATAAAGAATTAGAGACTCTTCAACGAATTTAATACGTATATTCAAGATAAACGATTCAAATTTAATGTGATAATTCCTTCAGAATTGAAGATTGGATTCAACAGCTCACTAAGGGTAACCAGTTTCCACTACGCCTCCCAAGAGTACAAAAGTCATCTTAACTCTTATTTTAGGTTTTCTACATAGCTATTAACATGTGCATAAGGATTTTGGATACAAGAATGGTTAACACATGCAATCATCCTAGCGAAGTAGAAGAGCATGTGAATTTAATTCATAAAAAGATAAGAATAATATGAATGTATCATTGCTTGGTAACAGCTAAACAAGAGTGAGTATTGCTAGTCGTTCTACCAATAAAGGTTATAATTTCAAAGATTTCCAATTTTATTTTAAAATATGTTCAAAATTTTCCAATTCCAACCGAGATTGTATGAAATGTGCAATAAATGCATTCAGATTGCTAAGTATAGACATGTGCAGGTGACTATCTATCTACATGCCACCCCCAACTGAAAATTGGGATGTCCTCAGAAGATGATTTTCAAATATAGATAGAGAGATATCACCTGCCAAAGCATAGTAAGAACCGCAAGCATAACAAGCTATAAAGAAATCATACAAACTCCAAGAAGCAAAGATCAAAAGAGATTAAATAGGAAATGAAAGAGCAGGAGGTCCAAACTTAATAACAGAACCAATCACTAGAATGATAATACAATGAAAGTAATAGAGTAGTGATAATAAAGTCCATGCAATCCAAACCAAACAAACAGTCCCAAAATAGCCATATAGATACAATAATATGACAAGGGCGGAGAGAAAACAGAAAGAACAAATAAACAACAAAAACTCTCCCAATCATCCAACCAGCAAGTCTAAGCATCATTGGCGATGTCAGATAAGATCTTGATCGGCACGTCCTGAGTATCCACAACTGCACCCTCAGCAACAGTAGTACCCATCGCCGGGTCACTCACAGTCGGAGCAGCTAGTGTAGATAATAATGGATCAGTCACTACAGGAGGTGGTGGAAGTGGTGTCTCAGTAATGATTGGTGCCACCGATGGAATGGTCGAGGAGGGAGCTGTAGTGATCGGTGGTGGAGGAGACTCAGAAATGATCGGTAGAGACATCGGTGTGGATAGTGTGTCAAGATCAACAGATGGTGGCTGAATGGAAGAAGATGAACCGGTGGAGGCTGGTGCAGAAGGAGTAGTAGTAGGATGTGAAGCTGTGTGAATGGGCTGATCTACCCCTATCTGGACCAGAATCGCCTCTAGCAGGAAAGTCATGCAATCCACCTTACCCTCAAGTCATGTTCGGGCAGCCCTCTCCTCAAGAAACATTGTGTGTAGATTCTGGAGAGACACGGATGACGACTCTCCCTAGGTGGGAGCCTGAGATCGCTGTCTCAGCTCAAAATGAGCAACCTCCTCAACAGGGTCAACCTCCTCCTCTGAATCATGCTCCTCAGTCGGCGTCCCAGAGGCAACACCCTCAGTATCAGTCCCTCCACCGCTTCTCCTCTTCGTCCCTACCTTGGCCTTTCCTTTGCCTTTTCTTTTCCTCTTCTGTGCATCAGAACGGCGGGATTCTGTCTTGCCAAAATGACTACGAGACTGAGCAGTCGCATAACCAGTCAAAGGAAGGAGCCCTGCCTGCTCAATCACCCGATGAATGGCCCAAGCACCTTTCAGGTGCTTCTTGGCCTTAATGTATCGCGTGGGGTGCCACATGAAGTCAATATATAGGTGAGGTAAACAGACCAGCTACCCTGTCCCTATCACAAATAAAACAAGTGCGTACCAAGCTGCAATCTTCTCCCGGTAGGAGGTCACTAGGAGGCAGTTGCTGAGGGCCAGGTGAAGCATATGATAATTATCCGTAAGGTAGGAGTCGGGAATGAGGGATTCGCCATCCCAACTTAGAAGAGCCACCCTTGTAATCTCCCTAATGATAATGGTCGGTGAGAGCAGTGGTGTATCAGAACGGTACGAACAAACACAATCAGGTTCCTCAGGTACCCCTAAAGCAGCAGAAATAGTGCCTGGACTAAAAACGATCTCTCAGTCGCGAAAAAATGAGCAGAGTGAGAATGGAGCAACTAGATCCCTGATCATTATCACATATGCCTCCCAGATCCAAGAAAGATTTACTTGTTTTGACTGTGAGAGTAAATCGTACCAGTGCGGCATAGCCCGAATCCGAGCAAGGAACTAGGGAGTAGAAAGCCATACTGTCTCGAGTGGTCACTCGAGCATAACCTTCCTGGACTGGAAGTATCTAGTGAACCATTAGCGTTCAATGGTGTTTCGCAAGCCGTGATGGGGAATCGGGTTCAGAATTGTGAAGTCCAAAGGCTTCCTCTTTGTGATAACCAGTATTAGGGTTCATTGCGACGGCCCTGAAATGGAAGAAAAACATAAAATAGATCAAAACAAGGAAGAAAACAAAGGAAACTGCCACGGCTTCAGTTCGATCGATTGAATAATGTTCGATCGATTGAGAAGGGACAGAGTTCGATCGCTCGAGCATAGTTCAATCGATCAAACACAGCAAAATAACAGCGACAAGGGCTGAGAATGGGAACGGACCGTAAATACACAATAGCAAACAAAAATAAGACTTAAATGGTTTAAAAACCAATGGGGGGCACTCCCACAGAAATTTGAATAAAATGGATGAGAGGGGGTTCCATGGACCTTACCTCGAATATACGTGCAGAGGGGAGGATAATGGTGATGAAAATGATGATTAGGGGGATCAGGAGCTCCTCAAAGGGCATTAGTGATGAGGGAGGACAAGAATCGCCCGAAGTCTCTCTCTGTCGCCAATCGGTCGAGAATGAGGGAGAGGAAGAGAGAAAATGATGAAGTATACTAGAGACGCCTCATTTAAATATAAGTCTCGATCGATCGAGAAAGTTCGATCGATCAAACTTTCGATCGATTGAACACTATTGAAGCGCTCGAGGGTGAGACGACGTCGATCGATCGAAATTAGTTCGATCGACCGAACTTGAAAAATTCTACAATATCTTTGAATTGAAAATACATGCACCCCCAACGAACTAAGATTATTTTGGACATATAGGAATTGGATCAAGATCAAAATAGTTTCTTAACAGGATATGTAAGCAAAAAGTCATCATCGTAATAGAAAATTGCAAATTTTTATAGAGAAACCCTAGGAATAGCATCCATATTGCAACATTATTGCCCCCAACATGGTACTTAAACCTTATTATCAGCAAAAACAACTAAAATAAACTGCAACTAATAAAACTTTGTCTAGGATTACACTTCAATTGATAAAAGAAAGATGAAACGACAGAATAGAATTGAAGTGAAGCACTACTCTTCTAGCATGAAAATATCTTCTTCCATAACTTCTTTCTCCGCCTAAGCTTCGAATGTGGAGTCCGAACTTGATGATTCCCTTTTCCAAAATAGTCAGAAAGCAGCCAGGGCATCATCGAGCAAGTCTGAACTCTGCAAGGAATTGATTGCACATGCAGGCGGTGGTCCAGATGGAGACAATGATAACGGAGTGCAAGTTCGCAACGGACTTTCCTCTTACAGCGGAGTACCCGGGGACCATATGTATGGTCCAAATCCATGGAACAACTAATGCAGAAGGAATAGTGGTGGTAACATTTGATTCATAGTGACAACCCTGACAAAGGAAACCAAAAGAGAACAAAAAGAAATGAAGAAATTAAATAAAACAAACGAAAGAACTAATGGAAAGGAGTAAGCAAAACAAGAAATGTGACCAAGAAGTAACCTCACTATTGGCAGGATTGAACCATGTGCACTAGCAGGTATAGGGCATTAAAGCCGGAATAACAAATAACTCAAGTGCACATAAATGTAGGGAACCACTTCGATGACAAGGAAGTCATCAACATAAATGAATACAACATTATGGCATTCTGGCACCACATCCTATAAATCTTCTTCTTCCCACGGTTCCCACATTGAATCGTTCTCCCATTGTTCCATCAGAGCATCATCGACTTCCCAAACAACATACCCCTCTGGTTCTCCCTCCTCTTCATGAAATTCCATGTGCTCAAAAGGATTGATCTGGAGGAGAGCAGGGTTGTATAGGATGTACCCTTGGGTCAAGTCAACAACATCTTCTGCCCCTGGCCCTTGATAAGGAGTAAAACAAAACGCTATCTCATCGACAGTCTAAGGGGGGTTAGGATATTTTGAATCAGTCCATGACTCAATTGAGTGGACATCATCATCTCTCATGTTGAACAACCTACAGGAGATAGATAAAATGGAATAACAGATTAGAATTGAGGTCACACTCAAAAATAGATAGAAAAAAGAAATAAAACAAAGCAAAATGCAGTGAAGGAAAGAATACAACAACATGGTGAAGACGCACTTGAGCGTTTTAGGTCGAGGAATAATCGGGCTCATCCAGTTACATGTGCTTAACCTCTGGTTTGAAATCCTCTAAGAACAGTTTTAACCTTTGGCCATTGACCTTGAAACTTTCTTCGTTCTTAGGGTTGAATAACTCGACAGCCCCATGTGGAAAGACAGATTTGACTATAAAGGGTCCTGTCCACCTAGATCAGAGTTTTCCTTGGAAAAGGTGAAGGCGAGAATCATATAACAAAACTTTTTGCCCTGGCTCGAATGATTTTTGAAAGATCGTCCTATCGTGGCGAGCCTTTAACCTTTTCTTATGTAATCTAGCATTGTCGTAGGCATCTCGACGTATTTCTTCCAATTCAGCCAACTGGAGTTTTCAAAGATGACCTCCATCTTTAATGTCGAAGTTCAATGAGCAGGTCGTCCAGTATGCTTTATGCTCGATTTTGATGGGCAAGTGACATGCTTTTCCGTATACTAGCCTAAATGGGGACATTCCCAGATTTGTCTTGTAGGCAGTACGGTATGCCCAAAGAGCATCGGTCAATTTATATGCCCAGTCCTTTCTGTTGAAACTAACTGTCTTTTTGAGAATTTGTTTGATTTCTTGGTTAGCCAACTCTGCTTGCCCGTTCGTTTGTGGGTGGTAGGGTACAGCAATCTTGTGGTTGACCCCATATTTCTTGAGTAGTGACTCCAAAGGCGTATTGCAAAAGTGTTTGCCTTGGACACTTATTATTGCTTTTGGGGTTCCGAAACGTGACAGAATGTGTTCCTTAAGAAAAGACATTACTGTTTTGTGATCATTGCGTCTTGTCGGTATCGCTTCTACCTATTTTGATACATATTCCACAGCTAGGAGTATGTATTCACAGTTGTTAGATTTTGAAAATGGGCCCATAAAGTGTATGCCCCAGCAATCGAATATTTCAATTGTGATAATGGGAGTTAAGGGGATGGAGTTCCTTTTTGAAATTGTACCAAGCTTTTGACAGCATTGGCATGCTTTGCAGAAAGTGTAAGCATCTTTAAACACGGTGGGCCAGTAGAAACCACTGTGTAGAACTTTTTGTGCGGTCTTTTATGAAGCAAAATGGCCTCCGCAAGCCTCAGAGTGGCAGGATGCTAAAATGACGGTTATATCCTCATTCAGGGCGCAACGCCTGATGACTTGATCAGCGCAATACTTGAATAAGTAAGGGTCATCGAAAAAGAAATGACGTGCTAACGAGAGGAATCTTTTCTTGTCCTAATTTGACCAATGACTAGGGGTCTCTCCCTTAACCAGATAGTTCACTATATCCGCATACCAAGGCAAACTGGAAATAACCATCAATTGCTCATCTGCGAATTCATCCTTTATCGGTGTGGGTTCAGTGTTATCAACAAATGTTAACTGAGATAAATGGCCAGCGACCACATTCTTTACTCCTTTTTTGTCCTTGATTGTGATATCGAATTCTTGGAGTAGGAGTATCCAACGGATAAGCCTTTGCTTTGCATCCTTCTTAGATAACAGGTACTTCAGGGCTGAGTGGTCTGTAAAACAGACAATTGGGGACCCTATTAGATATGACCTGAACTTATCTAGAGCGAAGACTATTGCCAGTAGTTCTTTTTCGGTAGTTGTATAATTCATTTGAGCTTCGTTAAGTGTTCGACTAGCATAGTAGATTACGTAAGGCTTATTATCCTTCCTCTATCCTAGAACTGTGCCAATGGCATAGTCACTAGCATCGCACATTAACTCAAAAGGCAAACTCCAGTCAGGTGTCTGTATTATCAGTACAGAGGTAAGGTGTTCTTTTAGTGCGTCAAAAGACGTTTGACAGTTTTCCGACCATTCGAATGGCATGTCTATAACCAACAGTTGACACAGTGGTCGGGAGATCGCACTAAAATTTTTGATAAAGCGACGATAGAATCTCGCATGTCCCAGAAAAGATCGGATGTCTTTGACTGTACGAGGGATAGGTAGGTTTGAGATTATATCGATTTTTGCTTTATCGACTTGGATACCTTTATCAGAAATAATGTGGCCGAGGACAGTTCCCTCGGTCACCATGAAGTGATACTTTTCCCAGTTTAGTACTACGTGTTTGTCCTCGCATCGTGCTAACACACGTTCCAGATTATCCAAGCAATTTTCAAAGCTAAGGCCGAACACTGAAAAATCATCCATAAAGGCCTCAATTATTTGTTTGACCATATCGCTAAAGATACTTAACATGCACCGCTGAAACGTAGCAGGTGCATTGCATAACCCGAAAGGCATACCTCTATAGGTGAAAGTACCAAACGGACACGTGAAAGTTGTTCTCTCCTGATCTTCAGGAGCAATTTCTATTTGGTTATAACCGTTGTATCCGTCCAAAAAGCAATAGTACTTATGACCTGCCACTCATTCTAGCATTTGATCCATGAATGGTAATGGAAAGTTTTCCTTTTGGGTCACGGTATTCAGTTTTCGATAATCAATATACATTCTCCATCCGATGGGGACGCGTATTGGTACTAATTCGCAATCTTTATTAGGAATAACTGTTATGCCTGCCTTTTTGGGCATCACTTGGGTCGGACTAACCCAGGGGCTGTCAGAGATTGGATATATAATCCCAACATCAAGTAGTTTTAATACTTCCTTTTTGACTACTTCTTGCCTGTTGGGATTCAGACGCCTTTGCATTTGTCGCGAAGGTTTAGCTTCTTCTTCCAAATATATTTTATGAGTGCACATGGATGGACTCATGCCTTTGAGATCGGCAATGGTCCATCATAATGCTCCCTTATGTTGTTTTAGCATTTGTATTAATTTGCCCTCTTGTTCCAGACTGAGAGTGGATGAAGTTATAATAGGATAAGTTTTTTCAGTCCCCAAGAAAGCATATTTGAGCTCTTCAGGAAACTCCTTCAATTCCAGATCGGGAAACTGAAAATTGGAGGGCATGATTAATTTTGTTTTCGGAGGTAGGGGTTCATATGGTGTTATCCACATGCATTTAGCTTTATCCTCCTCTCGAGTACCCATCATGAGGCAAGTGTGATTTAAAGCAAAATCCAGTGGAGTAGAATCTTTAGGTCGATAGATAGTGTCGAATTGTGACACAACTATCTCCAAAGGATCTTTATAATCAACGAAATCTACCTCATATTCGATGACCGTTTCAACGTAGTTGACCTCCTCTTTGTCCTCGTATTCTTCAGGCCAGGGATTTGAGAAGACATTCAAAGTCATATTCCCGAATAAGATGGTCATAAAACCACTTCTTATTTTTATTGTGGCATCTGTGTTGAGGAATGGACATCCAAAAACCACCGGGATTTGTGAGCATGGATTGGACATAGGTTCGGTGTCCTAAATTACAAAATCAACGGGGAAGACAAAGGAGTCTATTTGCACTAGAACGTCCTCCAGTATTCCTCTAGGGTATTTGACGGACCTGTCTGACAGTTGCAACGCAACTTGGGTAGGTTTGAGTTCACCCAACCCTAGTTGTTTATAAACTGAGTATAGCAACAGGTTCACGCTTGCTCCGAGATCAAGGAGGGCGTTGTCTATTCTTTGATTTCCAATTCGGCACGAGACAGTTGGGGTACCGGGGTCTTTGAGATTTGGAGGCAATTCTCTTTGGATGATTGCGCTTGCTTGGCAAGCCATATAAGCGTGTTTCTTCACAATTTGCCTCCTCTTGACTGTGCATAAGTCTTTAAGGTACATAGCATAGGCCGACACTTGTTTGATTGCATCAAGGAGTGAAAGATTGATTTTGACTTGTTTGAATAGTTCCAAGAACTCCTGATTCTTTGCCTCGTTTTTGGGGTTCCTAAGCCTCTGAGGATAGGGCGCGGGGAAAGGGCATTTAGGTACCTCGTTGTCAACGGGCTCTTTTTTGGGCTTTCTCTCAACTTCCTCTACTTGTTTAGGAGCTTCAGTGTTTATTTCTAATGGTTCATTATTAGTGGATGGCTCCTCTTCCTGAATAGAAGGTTTGTTTTTATTCACCACTTCATCCTCCTCATACTCTTCAGGAGTAGAGAGAGGCATATTTAGCCCTATAGTCTTGCCGCTTCTCAGAGTAGTCACAGCTTTAGCTTGTTTATGATTAGTGGGACCGTTGTTATATCGCCTAGGGTTTTGAAGTGGTTGGACAGGAAATGTTCCACCTAATCCCTTTTTTCGTGCATCCATCCTATCTAACATCGCAGACATTTTGTTAATCATTTGAATTAATTGTTGCATTAGATTCACGTTAGAAAGAGGATCTTCCTCCTGTGCCTTTTTGTGCGGGGGAACGTACACGTTTAACTGTTGATTAGAGGGTTGAGCTTGGTTATAGTTATTAGGTCTGTTTTGATTGAATGGCTGGGGCTGCCTATTGTAGGTTATTGTTGTTATAGGACTGTTGTTGGTATTGATTTTGGGTCCCAGTATTATTTTTCCAATCAAACCCGGGGTGATTCCATCTATTATTATTATTTTGTGAATTATAATTATTATAGGAATTCCCCGCCCCCCTATACCCTTGCATAGCATTCATTTCCATGGGGGGTTGTTCTTGAAAATACGACACATTGGGATAGTATTGATTGGTATGTCCCAACATATTGCATGTGCCACATGGTTCTTCAGGCAAAACCTGCCTAGAACCTTCCCCTTTCATCCCTAATTCCTCTACTTTCTTAGCTAATTCCTCGTATTTATTCATTAGGTGATCCTTGCTTTTTAGTTGGTATAAACTCTTCTCCTCTACACAGGATATCTATGAGTATGGGATATCTTCAGAATTGGACCATTCATGGGCATGTTCAGCTAACCACTCGAAGTGAGCTTCAGCTTCTTCGGTGTTTTTGTGAAGAAATGGCCCTGAACTCATGGTTTTGACCAATTTTTTAGTTTCACCATTTAACCCTTCATAAAAGGAGCTTATGGTTCGCCATTTTTCATACCCATGATGTGGGCATGAGAGTAGCAAATCCTTGAAACGTTCCCAAGTTTGGGTGAATGTTTCATTGCTCTTTTGTTTGTAAGAATTTATTTGACGTTTTAGCTCGGTGGTCATGCGAGGTGGAAAGAATTTCTTTAAGAATGCGGTGTTCATCGCATGCCAGGCTAATATTGAATTTGGCTTTAGGGTGAGCAGCCACGATTTTGCTTTATCCTTTAAAGTGAAAGGAAATAGCATTAGACATGTCACATCTACAGGACAGTTTTGTGAGAATGTTTTACAAACATCCTCGAAGTCTTTAACGTGTAGATATGCCTTCTCGCTCTCCATTCCATGAAAGGTTGGAAGGAGTTGAATCATTCTGTTGCGAAATTAGAATTCGCCTGCATGGGGTGAAATGAGAATATAAGAAGGTGTAGGTGCATGCTCGAGTGTCATGAGATCGCACAAAGAACGAAGTGAATCATCGATTGGGACAACCACATTATCATCATTTTCACTTTGATTATCGGCCATTGAATCAATAGGTGTGGCTATGGGATTAATAGAATTAGAAGAATCAGCTAAGTAGAATGGATTTCCAAGAATTCCTTCGATGGAATTTTTGGACATGAACTGTAACAGATCCTAAAAGGTTTTAATCTAAAGAAGAAAAGAAAAAGAAAACAGAAAGAGATAAAGATAGATTGAGGTAAACTAAGTATTAACTTGTCGCCTTCCCCGACAACGGCGCCAAAAACTTGACACGACTAAAAAATTGTGTGCTCTTATGCAACACCCAAGTGTAGGTGATCGTGCAAGTAATATAGTACTGGAAGTCCAGGTCGATCCCACAGGGAAGGCTGAAAATTAATTACCTAGATTAAACTCTAAAAAGAAAAAACAAAATTTAATGCTTAAGGAAATTGTAGAACATGGAGTTCTACAATTAACAACTATTAAAATTAAAAGCAACTAAATTACTTTAAACTGATGACTAACTAGTTAACTAGAGCGATATTTTAAAACTGGTTTTCTTAGTAAAAGGGAAGTGTTGGGATCAAGCGAATCCACAGTGACCTATCCATCTACCATGCAATTGCGTTAAAGCTCATTGGAGTACATCTTCTACAGTATTCCGTATTTTTCTAAAGGTAAAGAATCCATAGCCCATTCATGACTGGGACTATATCATCTAAATTAAGTTAGAAATACATGAAAGCGGTTTAAAACAAAAGTTAAGACTCGCACCTACTATGGTGTTAGCATTGAGGGTGGTTTGCAAAAGATATTGAAGAAAAATACTTTAAGACCTCAAGTTTAGAGACTGTTTTGACAAACTGAGCATTTGGGGCAGTTTAATAACAAATCTATGAAATAGAAAGTCCAGGAATACTGTATTGAATGTTCTCAAGAATCAGAGAGTTCGATCAATCAATGCGCTTTCGATCGATCGAACATCTTCATCTCTCGATCGATCGAAATCTCTTCGATCGATTGACTGTATCTCTGTCTCGATCGATTGAACTAACTTTGATCGATCGAACACAGGAATTATTCTGGTGCATGGTAAAGGCTTGAAATCACAGTTTCATCGCGATTTCCCAACCTGGGGACTACTCATACCTGGTCTAGAGTGTCACAGATGCGTTGTTAACGTAAAGATCCATTAAGGTGTCGTTTGGTTGTGATTTAAACATGAAATCTCTAAAAACAAATAATTTAACACTACCTAACATGCAAAGTTATGATTCTAGCAGATGAAACTGCGATAACTACTGATAGAACGTAAATAAAATAATGTAAAGTAACCTGGAATGCTGAACTATTATTAAACTCTAAAGAATCTATGCCAAAATAATGAGGAATCTTGATAAACCTACATAAACAAGAACACACTCTCTACTCTCTATATGAAACAAAAAACTGAAAGTGGGCGTCGTCTAAGACATATACAATACGACTATATATAAATAAAAACCTAAGGATAGGGTTATATCTCCCTCTCTGCTGCGTGCGCATTATTTCTGATAAAAGCCATGTTCGATCGATCGAACATATCTCGATCGATTGAACTTCTGGGATCTTCGTGCGCTTGAACTTCATTCGATCGATCGAAGCCTCGATCGCTTGAGACCTCTTCGATCGCTCGAAACTCTCTTTTCATGTTTGAATTATCTTCATTGAAACCAAGCACTTCCTTTTATCTTGCTTATTCAATTCTTCACACAGCAACAGTAATCTGCACAAATAACCACTAAAATAATACCACTTATCATAGATTAATCATATTGTGTAAAAACTGGCATTGTAATTCAAATTGCAGATAAATAAGGGAATTGTAAACTAATTCAGTGTATTTTCTTCTTTTAGCGCGGTTGTATTTTGCAAATACCCCCGCTTGTCAGACACTTCATCAGTCATCCGGGTTTAAGGAGGCGTTATTTCAGAGATCGTCCAGGAGTTAGGACTCTACATCAACAATCATCTAGGAGATAGGACTCTACATCAACAATCGTCCTAGGGTTAGGACACTTCATCAGTCATCCAGGTTTAAGGAGGCATTATTTCAGAGATCATCCAGGGGTTAGGACTCTTCATCATCAAATCGTCCTCAGCAGAAGGACTCTTCACCAGTCATTATTTTTAGAAATCATCTGAAGAATTCATCCAAGATACTCCGTCACTTCAGCAGTCGTCCGAGATATAGATGACACCAACAAGCTTCAGACTCTAACAGGACTCCAAGAATCATCTAAGATACAGATAGCATACTTCTCTTTAGACATATCTGACTACGAGAGTGGGACGTTTCATCCCTTGCATTAGATTTTGCATCTAGGGAACCCTTGAGGATGATTCCTCCAGCACTTGCACAATCACGTTAGCATACCGCATCGGCATCCTAGTATAGGAGCATTTCATCCATATTGTTATTGTGGGTGTTCTTTGTCTCCTCGTGCGCTTGAACTATGCCCTAGTCTGACCAGGAGTAGCTTAGATTTAGCCGCCTCTACCCAGCATTGCATTACGTTCTTGCATTCGTAATTTCTTGATTTTCTTTGATTTTAAATTTCTTGATTTTTACAGATATTTGTTTTTCCTAAAACCTCTCTGTATGGTTATTGGGTGCCTTCAAGCTTTGGCACTCACTTGCAGTTCACGTTGTTCACAAAGAGGAGCAAACTGTAGACACCCAATTTTGACCACACTGATAGGATTTAGGGTGGACAATGTCTTAAGGGATTCGATGATGAAAAGTACCTCGTGGAAGGTACTGGATTCTACACAATCGAATTCTATGATGGTTTGGAAGCATGATCTATGAGAAGGATGATTCCTATGCTCATACCTATCTCTTGATTATTCCTATTACCTAGAATTCTTATTGAAATTCATCTCTAATAGGATATTTGTAAGTCCCTTTGATCCATGATCTAAAGTTCTTCGTTGAACTTGAGGGCTAAATTGATTGGGAATCATGTTAATTAAATAGATCTATGAGTTTGATCTCTCTAAATAAGCTTCAACCATCATCTAAGATGTTTTTCTCACATTCTAAAATGAACTAGTTAAAATTCAGCAAAACATATTGGTTTTGTCCATAAGATTTGGTCCATTAAAACCCTTAGTTTGATGAATTTCAAATTTTCTGGGTAAACTTTGATGAATTAGCTTTCATTCATTCTGTATTGAGAACTTCTAGGATCCATATGCTATTTTTAGAAATTATTGAAAAATCGGTTGACAGAATGGAACATAGTCTCTTTGCGCTTGAATTTTAGAAAATCTATAATAGTTATCGATGTTCCGCTTTTTGGGGATGATTCCTAACTCATGTATCTATATGCCGATGTAAAATCGTGAGCATACAATTAAGTTAAGATTGTTTTCTAAGCGTTTGAAGTTGATAATACTATTCTGGAATTTTTTAAGTTTAAATACAATTATGATTATGTATACAAAATGGTCATACCTTGATCGTTCAACAATAATTGATGAATAAAACTTGGTTTAAAAATCATCTAGGATAATTGGATGAGAGATTAAAAGCTTAGATCTACTTGATTAATATGATTCATGAATTTCTGTTATGATTCTATCATATTTTACATTCCTTTGTCAAATGATACTAGATTTCTAAAATAATAGAGTCTGTTTAAAACAACTTTTCAGAATCCTTAAGATCATGACATGTACATGGGATTATTTGTATCATATACTACAGTGAAATAGCTTTCTTTTGACACCACATAGAGCTTGACATGATTTTTGTAGAGTTAATTATGATTTTTACAAGAACAGTGGACAGTCCTGATCCACTGTTCCCAAAACTCTTATTTCTCAAACTTCAAAACTGGTAAAGAGGTTCTACTTTTTGGACAAGTTCCCTAAGCCATGTATCTAACTTTCGATAAAAGGGTTTTAACCTAGCTCATGTTTAAGACTACTTTTGATAGGATTCATTAGAGGTTACTGAATCTGGAAATTTGATTGATGACATGTTTTCTTTGTCTATCATGCATATCATTTCTTTCTTTGTATTTTTGCAATGCTTGGGTATTCTTTGGTGTATTAGTGCTGAGAATTGAATGCCGTGGATTTAGACTTCGATTTGTGGGCTTACCTCGTCTACATATGGCTTAGTGCCCATGTATCGTGTACCTTCTCTATCCCTTTTCTTAGAATTTTTCTAGGTTTACAACTTTATCTTTAATGACACAATTCCTTTTAGGATAGTCTCCGTTTATGTGTTTATTTGTTAGAGACATCTTATCTTGGATTGTTGCATAATTGCATTACACGTTTCCATTCGTTTTGCTTTTGCGACTCCGCTTGAGTCAACCCAATGTAAGTCTTCTTCTTCCCTCTTGCATATCATGACATGTTTCCTTTATTTGCATCAGTCCCGGGCGGGACTAGCCGCTGTGAGTATACCTCTCTCTCATATTGCATGTTCATCCGACTGCTATGTGATTTAATCTCTTGAAATGATTTTCATTAGATGTTCCCTTTTGACATGTATATATTATATAGAATGTTTGAGGAAACAACACCAATTATGAATTAAAAACAAGGATATTTGAATCAAGGCCTACCATTCGGTAGGGCAAGGAGGGGGTGCTTTAGTCCTGCTTGGGTTCCTTTCCCTCTCGTACCAAGACCCCCGAACCTAGTTTTTGGTAGTGAAGGGCGAGTAACCTTATTCAATTTTTGGCGAGTCAAATTTATGTTTCCTAATTCCTGATAAAAAGTAGGTGGCGACTCTTTGTCTCTAGGACCGCATGAGGAAGTTCTATTTTTCCCTAAAGTGTGCTCCTTGGGATCTGTCCTGGGACACTATCGAGGGAAAATGCCAGAACCCCACCTCATCCACACGTGTCCACAAAGGCTGTCAACAGTCGATAGGAACTCATAACTTGTATGAGGTACGTGTTCTCAATCTTCAGACGATTATGAACACAGACTGTGGATATGGCTGCTTTGACTTACCAATCAGTGAGGTCTTAAAGATCAACACCTGGGTATCTTGGGTATGTCATGTTTATAGGGTTGTGAACATATATTGTCAGGATAGAATCTACACTCTGATTCAGAGTAAGCATTCCCTTGAGAATGTCACCAAGTTAATTACTGAGAACTTTAGTCTTGTTGATAAGTAGTTATCAACATGTTTGGTAATCATGAGAGGTGAATGGAACTCAAAGAATACAAGAAGACATCATTATTCAGGTTCACAGTAACTGTTATGCGACTACCTGAATATGATTATGAATGCTGATGGTAGAGGGACATTAGTACACCATGCAAGTCTAGTTATCACTTCAGATACGTTCTTTTGCGTTGGAGTTCAGTTATCGTTTTATAGTGGAGTGAACGTTATTTGATCAGTCGATTAATTTGCTGATCAAAGAGTTTGGTCATAGAAATTAACAAACTGGTCTGAGCCAACAATAAAGAGCCTAAGAAGTCCCACTCTTAACTCTGCTAGGATGCTTGGAAAGGCACAAGAGGATCTTGTCAAGGTAGGTTTGATCGATTGAGGAGTTTCGATCGATTGAAGTCAAGGCAAGTTTGATTGATCGATTGTAGTTCAATCGATCGTCGATCGATCAAAGCCACTTCGATCGGTCAAAGGCTTAAAGTCGGTTTTGGAAATCTATAAATAGGGAAGCTAAGTACAAAGCTAATTAATCGTCATTTTTCTATACAAGAGCTTCAGAGACTATTTTAGGTTTTCCTTAGCCTTCTTATCCTCACTGTCAGAGTTTCCACCAACTCTAGCCTCTCTGGTAGCATCCGTAGGAGTCCTAAGGGTGAAGACAACCTAATGGAGGCTACTGCACCATCAAAGAGATTGAAGATTTCAGAATTGGGTGCAGGACACAAAGGTATAACTTTTGTCCCCTCTTATGCACATCTATAGAGTTAATGAGTAGTTGATCCGGGCTACCAATAAGTTTTTGTAACTTAATCTTTCTGCTGCGCATTTAAATTAATAATTTTAAACCTTTTTTTCTTCACTTGGTGGTTCATGATGATTGAAAAAGACTGAGAAAGACTCCTGGAAGTCAGTTCTATCTCTCAAAATACTCAAAAAGTGGTACAAATGACCAAAATACCCCTCAAGTTGGAGTTTGGATGCATTGTTTTGTGAATTTCAGACGAAATAGGGCCTATTCGTGAATATTGGAACCTCTAGGGGATTAAATGAAAATAAAAGAAACGTCTGAGAAGTAGTGCCACCGGGGCACAGGCACAGTGCCACTGCGACACTCTCCTCCTGACGGGTCCAATTTTGTAATTTTAATTTGGGGTCAATTTGGAGTAATTGAAAACCAAAACGACGTAGTTGCATGTTTACAGATGTTTTGGACCAATGGGAGGACTTTTTCAATCCCAAACTCCCCTCAATTCGGCCTATGTATACCCACCCTTGACTTATCATATTGGGGGTGGCAAATGCAAGTTCCAAAGAAAATTATATAGAGAGAGAGATAGGAAGAGATAAGGTTTAGAAGAGATAAAGAGAGCTTCAAGCTACTGATTTTCTATAGAAAAGTGAGTTCCAAACTTGTTTTATTTGATTGCTCCTCTTTACATTTCACATTCAATATTCCCAACCACAATTTTTTAGTATTTATAAGCTAGGAATCTAGCTACTTCCTTGTCCAAAGGTCACCAAATATGAGTGAAACGCCAAGGTACAAGTCCAATATCTCATTGATTATCATCTATTGATTGCTATTGCATGATCGTTTACTTTGATGTTGTCTCTTCCCATCTCATTTCTTTTTCTCTTTTCTTTGATTATTTACTTGTCCTTTATCATCTAGATGACATGTTGTTTGAGGATGGTGAATCCTTATGGATAGTAGCTCTTGACCTTAAAAGCATGTCAAATAGGTGACGATTCCAACCTCAATACTTTCCCATGTGTTGTTGAAGCTTTAATCTAAATAAAATACATTCTTTGCAAGATAACCTTGGGAATCCTTGATATGAGTTTGATGTTGATATTCCAAGTGGTTGTAATCTCTATTTAGTGCTGGAAATATTCATTCAAAACCCCTCTAAAACCCTCACACTTTCATTTCAAGAAATAAACTTTGTTTTCTCAAAATCCCTCAAAACAGTGGGTTATTCAACTTGAAAATGGCATTGACTTCAATACTCAATGAATGATTGTATTACCACTTGGAAAGTCTTTCTAACTCATTAGAGAGTACCCTTGATTTTTGGTTTGATTTAAAAACATGTGGAGGGGTTCCATTTTGACCCAAACATTCCTTCCAACATTATGTTTTTTTGGTCATAACAGCTGTGGTTAACTTTCAACTTGTTTTACAAAACATTTTTCCACTAGGAGTGGTCTCAATTTATTTTTCCCTTAAACTTTAATGTGTTAGGAAACTTTCTGTAATATGATCCACCAAAAGTTTTGTTTTCATTCTCAACGAGTTTTCTACATTTTAGTGATTCTATTTCTCTCTCAATCTGTAATTTCAATCTTGATTTGGCTTTTTCCCATGTGTTCTAGACTCAGTAGGGATGATCTCCAGAAAATTGTATGAATTTAGAGTGCTTGTTACCTCACTTTTCCATTTTTGCAAAATTAGTTGACTATTCTGTCCACTATTGACAATAAGCATGTTTTAACTTTCATTCTTTGATTAGATGTTCAAATGCATTCTAAATTAGCTCATATCTTAGGAAGTTGTTCATACTACTTTTGTATACATCCTACAATAACATTACTTCATGCATTCATTCATACTCTATGCATCTAAGTCTCTTTAGAGAAATCCATGAACACATGCTCACTACAACCTTGCACATTCTAGTATCATGCACTGCATACATGCAATATTTGAAGTCTGTGTGACTTCTAATCTAAGAGGATTATAAGGAATGAGACTTAGCACACGTTCATGTTTCCCCTAAGATCAAATCTTCCTTTCTCGTCCATCCCGAGGATTGAGAAATCCTTCTCTTTCAAGAATCAAAATGCATATATTCTAGCATGCTAAGCATTTTTGTTTTCTTTATTTTTGTTTCAAGAACAATTCATGTCCCCTCTAGATTAGGAAAATTTGATTACTCGATATATGATTAGAAAATTTTTCCTAGGTTTGTTGTGTGTAACCTTTCACTTTTGCATTGTGTGATACTTGGCTTAGATCTTATGAATGATATCTTATCTTTTGATCTTCCAATTTAAGATTCTTATGCAATGTAGTATACCTATCTCAATATTAACTGTCGAACCAAATATAGTATAAGATGATTATTTGACTGCTAATTAGGGCCCGTCGAGAGACTGGGCGAGTGGAGGGTATTTTAGTCTTTGCAAAGGCTCCTTCCTTTCTCATACCAAAATCCTGAGCCGAGTTCTTTGGTTATGAAGGGTAAGTGCCCTTCATCTATTTGGGTGAGTCAAATTGGGTTTCTTGGTTCCCTAAAGACCAAGTGGCGAATCTATATCTGTTATCACAGACCACATTCAAAGAATTTCAAAAACTAATTTCAAAATACAGAAAATACGGTGAACCCGAGACCGCATGTCCACAGTTGTCATATGTCAATAGGTACTCAAATTTGTATATGACATATGTTCTCAATCCTGAAATGACTGTGAACACAAGTTGTGGACTTGATTACTTTGACTTTTCAATCAGTGAGGTCTTCACAGACCAACACCTGGATATCTTGGGTAGTCAAGTGAACATTATTTTGAACACTTGTTGTCAAGGTGGAATCTACCCTCTTTTAAAGAGTAAGTATTCCCTTGAGAATGTCATTGGGTTAATTACTGAGAACTACAGTCTTGTCAGCAACTCCTTGTTGACATGTTCAGTACTTTAAGAGACGTGCCTGGAGCTCAAGGATTATAAGAAGTAATTAACTCTGAGTTGACAGTATAGTTGATACACTAATCCTGGAGATAATTACGAATATATTTGGTAAAGGAACATCACTGTATTTATTATGTAAATCTAGGTTTTTTCTTCGAGTAATTATGTCTATTAAACCCAGAGTTCAATTATTATCATATAGTGTTGTTGATAATAATTAATTAAAATTATTTCATTAGCTTAAGAGTTAAGTTAGATGGAAATTAGCTTTAATTTAGCCAGGTTAGTAGACCCTAGAAGTCCCATCTCTAGCTTAATAGGTATTTGGATGTAGGGATAAGGTGACTAGGGTAGAGATAGAGTTGTAACAAATTCTTTATATATGAGGTATAAAGAGGGGGTTGGCCACTTGTTGGCTTTGGGAGCCCTATCCAAAATCTCTCTCTCTCTCTCTCCCTCTCTCTCTCTCTCTTTCATCTCTATAGTCATCTTATCCTTTAGGGTTGCTCACATAAACCCTAGCATCTAAGACAGCATCAAGAAGTCATAGAGGTGAAGATTACTAGTGAAAGAAACTCGAAGTGTTCTCATTTTAAGATTCTGATAATCTTCAATGGTAAAGTTTTTCTTTTTTACTTCTCCATCAATCATATGTAATCGAATAAGCACTTAGATCCATTTTAAGATAGTTTTAAAATAGTTCTTCTGTTGCAATTGGAAACTGTTTCCAATAATTGGTATCTGAGCTTAACTAATTCCTTGTGTATGATTGTTTTATGGACTCTCAAAGTGATTTATCAACATGATTATGGATAAAAGGAGTTTTGGCCATTAGAGTTTTGAACCCTAAGAGCTTCGGATCTCACCATCTCTTTTACATGCATGTTTTGATGCATAGTATTTTAATCCCAATATTTTTTCTTTCCAGCAATTATTTTTGATCTCAAAAAGAATTTTTTATATACCCATTGTTTTGTGTTCTTTATATCAAAATACTAATTTTCAAAGGGTTTTGGCTCTGGTAATCTTCAAAGGCTTGCAAGAGTTGTAGGCATGGGGACAAAACCCATTAGGGTTTTGATTTCAAGGAAAAATCATCCCACGGGTTATGCATGCACTATGTAGAGGCTACGTGCGGTGCCCCTCGGGCTACTGGCAGTGCACAACCTACGCATGGCTAGCCTACGCATGGTGGTTTGTGGACTACTGGGAGCACAAGGCTGTGCGTGGTAGCAATCGGTGTGGTGGCCTAATACACAGGCAGTAGCCATGGTGGCTAGGTTTCTATCAAAAGTTACCATGATCGGTCACGAAACACAAGTAGGATCGGTCACGACCATGATCGGTCTCGAAACATGGGCATGACTGGTCGTGGTCATGACCGGTCCCATAAACCAGCATGACCTGTCATGTTCTGTAGACTTTTATAAATACACAGAAAACCTAATTTTGACATTTTTTAACATGTGTATATACATCTATATATTTTATCAGTGGTTATTTTAACTTGGACCCTAAATAAAATTACATGTAAATAAATATTCTTTGAATATTTAAAAGTAAATTTTTGAAAAAAAGGAAAGCTTGTTTTAAATTCTTGCCTTTTTAATTTTAAGGAACATTTTTTCTTAATTCCATATGGAAGGAAAATGGATTAACTTTCATTTCATTCCTTTAGAAGCTAGTACATTATCATGTTGGCCTAATCATGTATATTAGTCCAAATTAGATTTGGAATTGTGGAAATGCGGCTTGGGTCCACCCCGAGGACCATTTCCCCTCTTTTAGAAAGGAAGAGAGTGTTTTCTTTTCTATTTTTGAAATTTTTTTTTCTTTTGAAATTCTTGAACGGCCTATGAAATAGATACAGATTTGCCACTTGGTCTTTAGGAAACCAAAAAACCCAATTTTACTCACCAAAACAAATAAAAGGCACCGGTCCTTCATAACCAAAGAACTCAGCTCGGGGTTTTGGTACGAGAGAGGAAGGAGCCTTCGCAAAGAATCTACAACCTCAACTCAGCCCGTCTTTCAACGGCCCTCAATTAGCATCCAAATAATCATTTAGTACTAAGTTTGGTTGTACAACTAATATTATGATAAGTATATTACATCACAGAAGAATCTTGAAATGGAAGATCAAAAGATAAGATATCATTCATAAGATCTAAGCCAAATATCGCACAATGCAAAGTGAAAATCATGTGAGCTGAACCTAGGAAAAAGTTTCCTAATCACATATCAAGTAATCAAGTTTTCCTAATATAGAGGGGACATGGATGTTTTTGAACAAATAATCAAAGAAAATGAAATATGCTTAGCAAACTAGAATGTATGCATGTTGATTCTTGAGAAAAAGGGACCTCTCAAACCCCAGGATGGACGAGAAAGGAAGATTTGATCTAGGGAGAGCATGATTGTGTGATCAACTTCATTCCTTATAATCCTCTTGGATTAGGAGTAACAAAGACTCCCAAATCTTGTATGGATGCAATGTATGATCCTAGAATGTGTAGGGTAGTGGTGTGTTTGTGTACATGAGGATTTCTAAAGTGACTTTAAAGTATAGAATATGAATGAATGGATGACGAATGTTATTACAGGATATGTACAAAAGTGGTTTGATCAATTTCCTAAGACATGAACTAATTTAGAGAGCATGTCAAAGAATTAAACTCAAAACAAGCTTGCTGTGAATAATGGATAGAATGTTTGGACCATTTTGTAAAAATATAAAAGTGAGATTAGATGCACTCTGAATTCATGAAATTTTATAGAAATCATCCCTACTGAGTCTAGAACTCACAGGAAAAACCTAAACTAAGATTGAAGTTATAGATTGAGAGAAATCATATAAACAAGAAAGGTTACTCAGAAACAGAATCCATACTTTTGACTGAAATGTAGAAAAAGCTTTGAAAATGAAAACAAAACATTTAGTGGCTCATAATATACAGAAAGTTCCCTAACACACTGGAGTTTAAGGGAAAATGGATTTAGGACCACTTTTAGTGGAAAAGGTTTCTGGAAAAAGAGGTTCAAAGTCAATCAAAACTGTTGTGACAGAAACAGAATGTTTGGAGGGAATGTTTGGGTCAAACAGGAACACTTCCACATATTTCAAAATCAAGCCAAATATCCTGCAAACTCTCAAATGAATTAGAAAAACTTTTGAAGTGGTATCACAATCATCCATTGAGTATTGAACTTTGAATGGTATTTCCAAATTGAATAACTCACTATTTTGGGAGAGGGGGGGTGGGGGGAAGGAGGGGAGGGGGGTTTGATGAAACAAATATTTATTCTTGGAGGTCAAAATGTGGAGGTTTTAGAAAGGGGGTTTTGAGTGTATATCCATCACTAAATGGAGATTATGACCACTTGGAATATCCACTTCTAATTCATTTCAAGAGCCTCACAAATTATTTGCAAAACATTGATTTATTTGGAAAATAACTTCAAGAATATTTGGAAAGCATTAAAGCTAGAATCATCATCTATCATATATGTTTTTGAGGTCAAGAGCTACTATCCATAAGGATTCACCCTCCTCAAACACCATATAATCACTTAGATGATCATAAACAAGAAATAATCAAAGGAAAATAAAAAAAACAAGCGAGGTAAGAAGAGATGAACATCAAACTAAACAAGTAATAGCAATCAAAATATGAGAATCATTGAGATTTTGTACTTGTAGCTTGGTGTTTCACATATATGTTGTGACATTTGGACATGGAGTGGATTCCTAACTCATAAATACTGGAGAATGGTGGTTGGGTGTATTGAATGTGAAGTATAAAGAGAAGTAATGAAAGAAAATAAGTTTAGAACTCATTTTTCTATAGAAAATAGTAGGAAAAAGCTCACTTTCTCTCCTCTAACATTATCTCTATCTCTATCTTTCTACAACTTTCTCTAAACTTTGTATTTGCCATCCCCAAAATGAAGAGCAAGGGGGGGTTTATATAGGCCGAATTAGGGGGAGTTTGGGATTTAAGAAGTGGTCCCATTGGTCCAAAACTTCTACAAACAAGCAACTACGTCGGTTTGGCTTCCAATTATTCCAAATTGACCCCAAAATTAATGTACAAAAATGGCCACGTCTGGGGGAGAGTACCATGGCAGCACTACTCCTCACATGCGAAAAAAATTACATTTAGGCCCCCAGAGGTTTCAGTATTAGAAAAAAGGCCATATTTTGTTCGAAATTCACAAAAAATGCATATGAGCCCCAAACTGAGCTTGTGATAAACTGTTTGAAAGGTAATGAAGCCTACTTTCCATAAAATAAAATAAAAAGTTCAGAGTCAGGCCATTTTGAAAAGTTTTATGGTATTCACGATAGAGTGTGTTTTGATCACCTTTTTCACCATCAAAAAATCATAATAAATTCAATTTAAGTCTAAAAATTATGTGCGATATACCATTGAAAATCTATTGACCTCTAGTATACATGAAATTTATTTTAAAAATAATACGGCACTCAAGTTCTAGGCTCAACTTTTAGGTCAAACCAGGGATCTCCGAGAAGTTCTGGGAGCTTCTAGGAGCCCTCAGGAGATAACATTTTTGTCTGATTTTTTTTTAAAACTCGTTTTAGTACTTTTCACATGCTTTAGAATGATCCTAGAACTTTCGGGTGGATTCGAAAGATTTCGGTTAAACTGTGGTCAAACCTTGGTCAAATCGGTCAATGAGGACTTTTGGGGAACTTTTAGGACTTTTGGGGGCCTCTGGAGGTGACGATTTCATCCAATTTTTATTTAAAACTCATTCTATTACTTTTCATACAACATAGTATGTTTCCAGAACTTTTGGTCCAAATCTAGGAATGTTTGGGCTTTCAGGGGCATTTTGGTCATATGTACCACCAAGCTATGGGTCTCCAAAATCTAGTAGCCGACAAAATGGGGTGTCTACAGTTTTCCCTCTTTGCCATGAACTTACGAGGAAACACTTGTCATAAGCGAGTGCCAAAGTCTTAAAGATGCATGTCTTTTGGATGCTATGTATTTTGGATAAAAGCGTTTAAAAAAAAAAGCGAAGATAAAGAATGATCCTGATGCTGGTGCTAGTCGTGCTCTGTGTGAGTTGCCTATGTATCCCAAGGGGAATTAGACTAGGGCGTAGTTCAGGAATGAAGGAATGAATCACACACACAACAAGACAGGCGAATGCTATACTAGGAAGATGTTATGTAATGCGTGGATATGCATGGATCATGTAATGGGACTTGTCATGTCTAATGTTGTGATCATAGCATGAGCTGGTGCTGTTGGTGTGCCACTTCAAGCGAACTTGTGTTAAGTTGGTGCTTTGACTCTAATGCAGTGGTTGGCTCAAACGGGGACAATAGGGTTTTGAAGACTTTGGGTTAGTGAGAAAAATTCTAGATTTTTGGGAACTTAGATTATGAGCTTACAAACAAAGCATTTGGATGTAGGGACCCTGGGGATGATGATCGAAGTCATGGATATCAATTAATGAATACGCAGGCCCAAGATAATTGACAGACACAAAAGTCCTAGATTTTAAGTGATGGACAAGGAGCCCAAAGAAAATTGATGACCAAGGAAGTCCTAGATATCAAGTGACGGACGAGGAGCCCAAAGATAACTAACAGATGCAAAGTCCCAGATAGCATGTGATGGATGAGGAGCCCATAACTGATAGATGCAAAAGTCTTAGATATCAAGCGATGGACGAGGAGCTCAAAGATAACTGATGAACGCAGAATTCTAGATATCAAGGGACGGACGAGGAGCCCAAAGATAACCAACGAATGCAGAAGTCCTACATATCAAGTGATGGATGAGGAGAACAAGATAACCAACGGACACGGAAGTCCTAGATATCAAGCAATGAATGAGGAGCCCAGAGATAACCAACGGACGCGAAAGTTTTGGATATCAGACGACGGACAAAGAGCCCAAAGATAACCTACGAACACGAAAGTCCTAGATATAAAGTGATGGTCAAGGAGCCCATAGATAACCAATAAACATGAAAGTCCTAGATATTGAATGATGGATGAGGAACCCACAAATAAACATGAAAGTCCTATAAAGTGATGGCTATTAGATGATGAGAAGGTGCTCGAGATAACCAATGGATGCAAAAGTCTTGGATATCAGATGACGGGTAAGGAGTCTGAGATAACCGACGGACGCAAAAGTCCTGAATATCGAAGATTATTTGGTTGTCAGTACAATGCTTGCCCCAGGAGCAAGAGTCTCTTGACTATTGGTGGTGTTCAAATTCTTGTGATGATTGATCTAAAAAGCTAATTCGGGCTTCTGGAAGTCAATTTTTTTTTCTATTTTTCTCTACTGGGATAGTCTGGAGGACATTCAGATTGCTAGGAATAAAACTTGCTTCTACTGGGGGAGAAGGAAATACGCCAACTGATATGGGAGTAAAGGTATCATTTTTGGATAAAGGATATGGAGATGAACTACGGTGGCTAAGGATTTGACATGGAGGATGATGATCAACAACCACTTATGGACTTATGTTGCTTTGCAAGAAAATCAACAGTTGTTATAAGATTTATATAGTGTACTAACGAATTAAGGTCAACAGCCACACATGGACTTATGTTGTATGGAGCAAGGTGATCAACAACCACTCATTGACTTATGTTGCGTGGAAGAAGATGAACAGCCACTCATGGACTTATGTTGCTTGAACTAAAGAAGACCATCAATAGCCACTCATGGACTTTTGTTGCTCGAACAAAAGAAGATTATCAATAGCCACTCATGGACTTATGTTGTTTGAACAAAGAAAGATGATCAACAGCCATTCATGGACTTATGTTGCATGAACAAAAAGGAGACACTCAACTAGCACTCATGGACTTAAATTGCTAGGAGATCATGGTCAACTCTTGGTGGTTTGAAAAGGGATGAAATTTGCCTTTGCCCCAAGTTTGGATGCTTCTCATGCTTACACCTTGACTAGTGCAGTAATGGTGTTTCGTACTTCTGCTTGTATTGTCTTTGGAATGCTCTTAAAAATTTACAACTTAATTTGGAATATTCATTATAGCCACTGTCGATTCACGCATTTGAGACTACGATATATTCGAAAACTTACAGACATTGACACACGAGGACGACACATTCGATGACAAAATCAAATAAGCTCGACTTGCTAAAACTTGATGTGCTCTTGTCATAAACGATGTACCATTTCTCTTATCTTAACATGGTAGAACTTTGCTGTTAGTTCTTATTTTTGAAAATTCTTCCTAAGGTCTAACCAACTATTTGCTTATCCAAAGTGTGCTTTGAATTTGTGCCCTAGCTTTGAGAATAAAAAATGCTCCATTTCATTATTTTCAAAACAACTTGGCAACTTGAAAGCTTACCCTTGGTGTGAAGGGATTGTGCGGCAACCGAAGTTAGTCCCTTGTATGAAGGGTAGATAGTAAAATTCAGGCAAACGAGGCGGGTGTAGACACCCCATTTTGTCGGCAATCAGATTTAGGAGACCCATAGCTTGGTGGTTCACAATGATCGAAAAAGACTCAAAAGGACTCCTGGAAGTTAGTTCAATTTCTCAAAATGCTCAGAATGACCAAAATGCCCCTCAAAAGTCCAAAAACTCCCAAATTTGGACCAAAAGTTCTGAAACATGCTATGTCATAAGAAAACTAAGAAAATGAGTTCTTAAGTAAAATCAAATGAAATCATCAGCTCCCAGAGACCCCCGAAAGTCCCGGAAGTTCCCAGAAAGTCCCCATTGATCGGTTAGACCAAGGTTTGACCAAGTTTGACCAAGGTTTGACTAAAATCGTCCAAATTTGCCAAAAAGTTCCAGAATCATTCTAGATCATGTGAAAAGTATTAAAATGAGTTTTAAAAGAAAACCGAACAAAAATGTTAGCTCTTGGGAGCTCCCAAAGGTTGCCAAAACTTCCCGAGAATCCCAAGTTTGACCAGTTTGACCAAAAGTTGACTTTGAAATCAGAGCACCATATCATTTTTCAAACATTTTTCATGTATACTAGAGGTCAATAGCTTTCCGACGGTATATCGCCCATAATTTTTGGATTTCAAACGGATTTATTATGAATTTTCGAAGGTGAAAAAGGCGAGTAAATTGGCTTTTATCGTGAATACCGTAAAAGTTTTCAAAGTGACCTGACTTCAAAACATTATGTATCGAAAGTAGACTTCGATACCTTTCCAACGGTATATCACAAGCTCAGTTTGGAGATCGTACGCATTTTCTGTGAATTTCGGACGAAATAGGGCCTTTTCGCGAATGCTGGAACCTCTGGGGACCTAAATACAATTTTTTGGGAATCTGAGGAGCAGTGCCACGGCGGTACTGGGCCACTACCGCAGGGACACATGGCCAGTGCCGCAGCGACACTCAACCCTCGCAGAGTCCATTTTTGTAATTTATTTAGAGGTCCAATTTTATTAATTAAAAACCAAAACGATGTAGTTTTATGTTCACAGATGTTTTGGGACCAATGGGAGCACCTTCTAAATCCAAAAACCTCCCCAAATTAGCCTATATAAACCCCCCATTGCTCTTCATTTTTTTTTTTGGGGGGGGGGGGGGGGGGGGGGGCAAGTACAAAACTTGAGAATGTTTTAGAGAGAAAGAGAGATAGAGATAGGTTTAGAAGAGAAAAAGGAAGCTTCTCTCACTGATTTTCTATAGAAAGTGAGTTCTAAGCTCAAGTTCTTCCATCATCCTTCTATATACTTCATCATCAATACACCCAACCACCATTTCTCTAAGCATTCATATGTTAGGGAGGTGCTTCCATGTCCAAATGTCAATATCTATGAGTGAAACACCAAGCTACAAGTCCAAAATCACATTGATTATCATCTATTAATTGTTATTTACTTGCTTGTTCATATTATGTTCATCTCTTCTTAATCTCATTTCTTTTTTTTTTTCTTTTTTTTCTTTATCTACTTACTTGCTCTTCATCATCTAAATGATGACATGAAGTTTGAGGTGAGTGAATCCTTATGGATAGTAGCTCTTCACCTCAAAAACATGTTTAATAGATGACGATTATAACTTCAATACCTCCAAGGTATCCTTGAAGTTATATTCAAAATAAAAATGAATCTCTCCAATAAAATTGGGGGTTCTTGATGATAAGTTTGATGTTGATATTTCAAGAGGTCATAATCTCTATTTGATGTTGAAAATATGCTTTCAAAACCTCTATTTTAAAACACCTTTCATACCTGTCGCGCCCGCCCCGAAGGTGGGAGGCGGTTCCATCGTGGGTCACGACCGTTTACGTCGAGATGCGTGAAGGTAGGTGAGGTGCATGAAAAATGGGAGTAGGGCCAAGTAAGAGTTCAGAGTCACCACCTAACATTTATTCGGGAGTTAGGATCCCTGCAAAGACAATCAGCATGATCATCTTTGACTTTTGAAAAACGTTTTGGAACAGTAAGGCCCTTTAAAAGTGTGACTCGAATAGTCATGCGAAACCAGAGTTCTTGAAGTGGGTTCAGGGACTCGATTATGTCGAGGGAAGGTATTAGGCACCCTCGAACATTCGTGACACACGGTTGCCATTTTAGTGGTTTTCATAATAACGGGGTGTAAGTAAGGAGTAGTAGAATACATATGTAAGAAATTAAAACGCGAGCATCCGTGACACGCGGTTGCCGATTTACGTATCTCGACACGAGATAGTTTTGTAAGTATGTATTAGTTTGAAAGTATGTATACATATCTCAACTCAGTCGAGATAGTTTGAAAGTACGTACGTATGTATCTCGACATGAGATAGTTTGAAAGTATAGTTATGGCCACACCCAAGTATGGGTTGCATATGTATCTCGACACGAGAATCAGGCCGTACGTAGTTCTGTGCAGTGTATGTGCGTGAGTGTTTTAGTCGATCTAGACCGTGAGTGTGTAAAATAGTATTTTGAGTAAAGTCGGTGTAGCTAGGAACTTTAACCTGTGCGGTGTAGTCCTGGACTTTAACCTTTGATAAAGTAGTGAGTTGTGAGAAAGTGTTTTTGAGTAAAAAGTCGAGATAGATCGACCGTGTGACGAGTTTTTTGGTATTTTTTGTTTTTATGATTTTTTTTGTCTTTTTGTTTTATGTGCCGGAAGTAAGGGTCGGTGCCCATTAAGAGTATGAAGACATACCCGTCTTACCTGTGCTGTTTGCAGATTCCAAGCAAAGTACCAAAAGTACGGGTCGGTGCCCATGAAGTTTGGGAAATGTATACTGGAAGTATGGGTCGGTGCCCAGTAGTTTTGATAAAGGTTTTACCGGAAGTATGTGTTGGTGCCCAAGTAATGAAAAAGTACTGGAAGTACGGGTCGGTGCCCAGTGAAACAAGAGTGTACCGGAAGTATGGGTCGGTGCCCGATGATGTAAAAAAGGTGATGTGGGTCGGTGCCCTATGCGAATGGAGAGAAGTATCAATATTTTTGTTTCTCTGATTTATATCAATGAAAATCTATAACAAGAGATAAAGTGCAGCCGGATGGGTCATTAGATCTCCTTCCGGCTGGCGCAGGATATAAAGTCCAATCGGGTGGAGTTCGAAGGTCTCCTTCTGACTGACGCTGGATATAACAGTTTGATAAAGTTCAGCCGGGTGTGTCATTATATCTCCTTCCGGCTGACGCAGGATATAAAGTCCAATCGGGTGGAATTTGAGGCCTCCTTCCGACTGGCGCATGATATAACAGTTTTGATAAAATTCAGCCGGGTGGCTCATTAGATCTCCTTCCGGCTGACGCAGGATATAAAGTCCAATCGGGTGGAGTTCGAAGCCTCCTTCTGACTGGCAAGAGAAGACGGAATATCTGACCAGTGAATTTATAGGGAGACCACACCACTAAAGCATATAAAATAACAGAAAAGAAAAAGGCAAAATATCCGACCAGTGGATTTATAGGGAGCCCCAGACCACTAAGTGTAAGAGTTTGAGGGAGTTACCTGTGCAGAAGGGGCTATTGAAGCCGAGTCGATGTGTTGTTGAGAAAGAATGAAAGAATTCAGAGATTTGAAAGGATCGTAACCGAGAAACGTCGCAGAAATAAGCCGAGAAGGCCCAAAATCATATTTCGACACGCAATCGACTTGAACGAACGTTGTAGTCGGGTCCAGAAGGGTCGGAAGAATCAGAAAAGTCATAAGTCGGGCAAAAATGGATCCGGGCTGAGCTGAGCTGGACCCGTGGGGGTTAGAACCTAACAGGATAGCCTGAAATGGACATATAAAATGCCAAACAGCCCTTAAGATTTAGATTCGGCCAATTCTGAAGTCACCGGTGCGTCCGGAACGACCAAATTAGCTAGGAACAAGTGTCCGTTCGTTGAAATCTAGACCCGGAGTAGAAAAAATTGGGAAAACCAAAGGTGGGGCCCATATACCACGTTAGCAAGCCACGTGTCAGTCAACGACACATGGTGCCTTCTGGTTGGTTGGTTAAAGCTGACCAGGCAATGATTGGGCGTGCTGACTGGGCAGTCAGAGAACACGTGGTAGTCTCTGAATGGCTGGTCGACGTGATGATGTGGCAGTCTATGCTACTTGTTAGCCTCTGATTGGTTGGTGGGTGCTGTCGTGGCAGTGCCACATGGCAGCACACGTGGCAGTCTAGGACACATGTTAGATGCTGGTTGGGGTAGTCAATGCTGACTCAGCATTGAAGTAGCAAAACACGTGGCAGTTGACTGGACTACTGACTCAGCAGTCGTTGCCACGTGACAGCTTTTGATTGGAGGGTCAACCGGTGAGTCAGCGCTGACTGTTGTCTGCGCGTGGGGAGGTAAAACGGAGGGCTTGTGGCACGTGTAGCGCATGCGATAGTTTTCGGTGACCGCTGGAGGTTAGGCCGCTCGGGTTTTGATCGTCTGGAGCAGACGAGTGGTGCAGTGATGGTGATGTCCGGCGGTTGTTGTCGGGATGTCTGCCAGAGCTGAATCTGTGCAGCGGTGGCGCGTGTGGCGTTTGTGCATCGCGTGAGGCTGTTGTGGAGGTGGTTTGGTGGTGGTTCTAGCAGCGTTGGCTCCGTTTTGGCCAGTAGGACCCACTGGATGGGGAGGTGAGGTTCACAGATCTCAATAAGGGCCTGTTTGGTTAGGTTTTTTAGAAACTGGGCAGTGGCAAAGGCTCTGTTTGGTTAAACAGCTTTTTTGGGCTATCAGAGTATTTTTGGAAGCTGTTTTTTGGAGGGTGGTTGGGAATGGCCTGTTGATGGTGGGTTTTGAGCGGTGGATGACAATAGTGGCACTTAGGTGGTGTTTGATTGTAATTGTGGAGAAGTTTGTTGATAAAACAAACCAAACAAAGCCTTTGGGAGAAAAAATCCAGCCAAACAGAGCCTTAGGAGCTGGGAGGATTGATGTGCGGCTGCCTCCCCCCTCCTCTCAGATGAATGAAAGCTCTCCTTTTATAGGGAAAATGTACATGGGCTCCGATCCCATGTAGGTGAGACACCAGTTGATCGGTGCAATCTTGATCTTGATCGTTCGATCCTCCAGGAACTTTGATTGTTATTTATTTTTGAACCGGCCGTCCGATCCTTATGATTCAAGATGTTATGGACTCGTAATGTCGTCCTCTTTATATCCGTACGGTTGGATCAAGAATTCTTGAGCCCGGATAATGACATGTATGTCGTTGTCAATGCTGATCGGGCCGTCACACTTTAATCGAATACCGTTTCTTCTCCAATTGTTTGATTGGGCTGATTCAAGTCGCAGAATCTCTGTTTTCTTCTGTATTTCCAGTCAATCATGTCCATTCGGACCTTTGGTGCTTTCGAACTTACAATTATGTCCTTTTCCTTTGATTTCGGCGTGCCAAAACTTTGATCGGAGCCCGGTTCTTCATCGGTTATCAGAATTTGATGATTTAAAGTTCTGTGGCCCTGCATGGATGCCCGTTTAGTCTTGGCGTAATCAAATTTAACATTCAATTATCCTGGACTCTATTTTGGTCTTGAATTTTGTGCCAAACTTTGATTTTGGTTGAAAACGTCGTCGGTTATCGTAAACGGACGATCCCGGATTCTGGAACTCCTGGTCGATGAGCTGTGGGCTTTGTATTGACTTTGATTTGACCTCTGGGATCCCTGTTTGGATTCTGGAGCTCTTTCCTCGTTAGAGTGCCTGGTGGGCCCCCCCTACGACAGTTATTTCTTTTTTTGGCAGGTCAAAATGGGGTGTCTACAATACCCTCTGATTTTGATCTCAATAAAGAAAACTCAAGTTTTTCCCAAGATCTTTAAAATAGTGAGTCAAAACAATGAATGATCTGAGCCCAAAGATTTCTCTAGAATTCAATACTGAATGTAAAGATGCAAGACTACTTGGAAAGTCTTCCTAACTCATTAGGGAACACCCATGATTTTTGGTTTGACTTGGAGATACATGAAAGGATCCCAATTTGGTCCAAACATTTTCTCTAGATATTCTGCATTTGCTGTCACAGCCGCTTGTCTCCAGATATTCTGCATTTGCTGTCACAGCTGCTTGGTTGACTTTCAACTTGTTTTATAGAAAACATTTCCAAAGGGGTCCCAACTTATTTTTCCCTTGAACTTCAATGTCTTAGGGAACTTTCTATATAATATCGGCCTCTAGATCTTTTGTTTTTATTTTCTAAGATTTTTTAATATTTCAGTCGACAGTACGGACTCTGTTTCTGAATAACCTCTATTGTTTATATGATTTCTCTCAATCTGTGATAGTTATTAAAGATTGGCTTTTTGGGTTGTGTTCTAGACACAATAAGGAAGATCTCCATAAAACATCATGTGTTGAAAATATTTCTAACCCCTCTTTTCAATTTTCAAAACATCATGTTACTATTCTGTCCACTATTCACAGCTATCTTCTACCAGCTCCTCAGCAACCAAGCCAAAATTATGTCACGAATGTTTTTCATCCCCAGCTGAATTACTCTATTCACAATGCAAACATTCTTTCCCCAGCCGAATCTTCTCATTCCCAACAGAGCTAGTTCATCTCTAGAAGAGTGTCCTGAATAAATATGGTGTATCTCAGTCAAGACTACATCCTTTCCTCAGAAGAAAGAGTTGTTCATCACCAACAGATTCAATTTAATCCCCAGCAGGCATATCAATTCGTCAGTTCTTTTGATCACAGTTAGTCCAACCGTTGGTCCAAGCCATGACAGTCACAGTAGTTCACTGTCGACTCGTCATCTCAATTCGTACATCATTAGTTCAATCCATAACAGTCATAGTAGTTCATTGTCGACTCGTCATCTCGATTCGTGCATCATCAATCCATGACAGTCACAGTAGTTCACTATCGACTCGTCATCTCGATTCGTACGTCATCAGTTTAATCCTGACAGTCACAGTAGTTTACTGTCGACTTGTCATCCCGATTAGTACATCGTCAGTCCTTCTGATCACGGTTAGTCCAACCATTGATCCAATCCATGACAGTCACAGTAGTTCGTTGTTGACTTGTCATCTTGATTCATAAATCGTCAGTCCAATCCATGAAAGTCATAGTAGTTCACTGTTGACTCATCATCTTGATTCTTACATCCTCAGTCCTTCTGATCACGGTTAGTCCAACCGTTGATCCGACCCATGATAGTCACAGTAGTTCACTATTGACTCGTCATCTTGATTCATACATCATCAGTCCAATCCATGAAAGTCATAGTAGTTCACTGTTGACTCATCATCTCAATTCGTGCATCGTTAGTTCATTAATCATCATTAGTTCACCATAACTATTATTCAAAATATGTCGTGTTCATCGTCCCCTCTAGATTGAAGCAAATCTGTTGTCATCAGCCCTCCAGATTGAGGAAAATCCTTTGTTATCAGCCCTCTAAATTGAGGCAAATCTCTTATTATACACCCTTTGGATTAAGGTAGGACTTTCATGTCCACTAGTTATCTCGGACTACCCCATTTACTCTTTGAAATTTGGGTCTGCCAAGTCTGTCAATCATCTTAGGGATTCCATCATTAGTGCTTCCACGTCCGTCAATCATCTTGGAGGCCTGAACAGGCCTTTCGAACCGACCATTGCAAGATTTGATCAACCATGAGAGATCGGAGTTGAATCCTGGTTCTCAGTCAAGAATTAAAATAGTTAAGACAGATTCGCAGAGAATCTCATACCATTCCCAACAGAACCTGAACCAAATTTCCAGATTGGTCATCATAAAATTGGCCAACAATTGAAAAACACTGCCCGCAGTCAAAAGACGCCAACTCCTAGGGCAAGCTTTGTCTATTCAAAATACAAGGCTCCATGACCGTTGGTTATCGTGAGCTTCCTCACTCCTTTGTCCGAAATCGTGAGCTTTCTCACTTATCGTGAGCTTACTCACTTATTGTGAGCTTACTGACTCCTTTGTCCGAAATCGTGAGCTATCTCACTTATCATGAGCTTCCTCACTCCATTCAAAATTATAAGATTTCTCACTTATCGTGAGATTCCTCACTCCTTCATTCAAAACCGTGAGCTTTCTCACTTATCATGAGCTTCCTCACTCCTTTGTCCGAAAATCGTGAGCTTTCTCACTTATCGTGAGCTTTCTTACCCCTTTGTCTAAAATCGTGAGCTTTCTCACTTATCGTGAGCTTCTTCACTTATTATGAGCTTCCTCACTAGTTCGTCTTAAATTGTGAGCTTTCTCACATATCGTGAGCTTCCTCACTCCTTCTTCCAAAATTGTAAGCTTTCTCACTTATCATGAGCTTTCTCACTCCTTTGTCAAAAATTGTCAACTTTCTCACTTATCATGAGCTTCTTCACTTATCATGAACTTCCTCACTCCTTCATCCAAAATAGTGAGCTTTCTCACTTATCATGAGCTTCCTTACTCTTTTGCTCAAAATCGTGAGCATTCTCACTTATCGTGAGCTTCCTCACTCCTTTGTCCAAAATTGTCAGCTTCCGCACTTATCGTGAGCTTTCTCACTTAACGCGAGCTTTCTCACCCAATCGTCCAAAATCGTGAGCTTTCTCACTTATTGTGAGCTTTCTCACTCCTTTGTCAAAAATTGTGAGCTTTATCACTTATCACGACCTTCTTCACTCCTTCATTCAAAATCGTGAGCTTTCTCACTTATCGTGAGATTCCTCTCTCCTTTGTCCAAAATCGTGAGCTTTCTTCACTTATCGTGGGCTTCCTCACTCCTTCATCTAAAATCGTGAGCTCTCTCACTTATCATGAGCTTCCTCACCCTTTGTTCAAAATCGTGAGCTTTCTCACTTTTCGTAAGCTTTCTCACTTAACGTGAGCTTTCTCACCCTATCGTCCAAAATTGTGAGCTTTCTCACTTATCGTGAGCTTTCTCACTCCTTTGTCCAAAATTGTGAGCTTTCTCACTTATCATGAGCATATCCTCACTCCTTCATTCAAAATCGTGAGCTTTCTCACTTATCGTGAGCTTCCTCACTCTTTTGTCCAAAATCGTGAGCTTTCTCACTTATCGTGAGCTTTCTCACTCCTTTGTTCGAAATCGTGAGCTTTCTCACTTATCCTGAGCTTTCTCACCCCTTCGTCCAAAATCGTGAGCTTTCTCACTTATCATGAGCTTTCTCACTTATCGTGAGCTTCCTCACTCATTTGTTCGAAATTGTGAGCTTTCTCACTTATCATGAGCATCCTCACTCCTTCATTCAAAATCGTAAGTTTTCTCACTCATCGTGAGCTTCCTCACTCCTTTGTCCAAAATCGTGAGTTTTCTCACTTATCGTGAGCTTTCTCACTTATCATGAGCTTCCTCACTCCTTTGTCCGAAATCGTGAGCTTTCTCATTTATCATGAGCTTCCTAACTCCTTCATTCAAAATTGTGTGCTTTCTCACTTATCGTGAGCTTCCTCACTCCTTTGTCCAAAATCCTGAGCTTTTTCACTTAACGTGAGCTTTATCACTCATTTTTTTCCAAAATCGTGAGCGCTCTCACTTATCATGAGTTTCCTCACTCCTTCGTCTAAAATCGTGAGCTTTATCACTTATCGTGTGCTTCCGCACTCCTTTGTCTGAAATCGTGAGGTTTCCCATTTATCATGAGCTTCCTTACTGCTTCATTCAAAATTGTGAGCTTTCTCACTTATCGTGAGCATCCTCACTCCTTTGTCTGAAAACGTGAGCTTTCTAACTTATCTTGAGCTTCCTTACTCCTTTCGTTCAAAATCTTGAGCTTTCTCACATATCGTGAGCTTTCTTCACTTATCGTGAGCTTTCTCACTTATCATGAGCTTCGTCACTCCTTTGTCCAAAATTGTGAGCTTTCTCTTATATCGTGAGCTTCTTCACTTATCGTTAGCTTCCTTACTCCTTTGTCCGAAATCGTGAGCTTTCTCCCTTATCATGAGCTTCCTCACTCCTTCATTCAAAAACGTGAGCTATCTTACTTATCGTGAGCTTCCTCACTCCTTCATTCAAAATCGTGAGCTTTCTCACTTATCGTGAGCTTCCTTACTCCTTTGTCCAAAATCGTGAGCTTTCTAACTTATCGTGAGCTTTCACACCCCTTTGTCCAAAATCGTGAGCTTTTTCACTTCTCGTGAGCTTCTTCACTTATCATGAGCTTCCTCACTCTTTTGTTCAAAATTGTGAGCTTTCTCACTTGTCCTGTGCTTCCTCACTACTTCATCCAAAATCGTGAGCTTTCACACTTATTGTGAGCTTCCTCAATCCTTTATCCAAAATTGTGTGCTTTCTCACTTATCATGAGCTTCCTCACTCCTTCATCCAAAATAGTGAGCTTTCTCACTTATCATGAGCTTTTTCACTTATAGTGAGCTTCCTCAGTCCTTTGTCCAAAATCGTGAGCTTTCTTCACTTATCATGAGCTTTCTCACTCCTTCATCCCAAATCGTGAGCTTTCTCACTTATCGTGAGCTTCCTCACTCCTTTGTTCGAAATCAAGAGCTTTCTCACTTATCCTGAGCTTTCTCACCCCTTCGTCCAAAATCGTGAGCTTTCTCACTTATCATGAGCTTTCTCACTTATCATGAGCTTCCTCACTCCTTTGTTCGATATTGTGAGCTTTCTCACTTATCATGAGTTTTCTCACTCCTTCATCCAAAATTGTGAGCTTTCTCACTTATCGTGAGATTTCTCACTCCTTTGTATGAAATTGTGACCTTTCTCACTTATCGTGAGCTTCCTCACTCTTTTTTCCGAAATGGTGAGCTTTCTCATTTATCATGAGCTTCCTCATTCCTTCATTCAAAATCGTGAGCATACTCACTACTTTGTCCGAAATCGTGAGCTTTCTCACTCATCGTGAGCTTCCTCACCCCTTTGTCCAAAATTGTGAGCTTTATCACTTATCATGAGCTTCCTCACTCCTTTGTCCGAAATCATGAGCTTTCTCATTTATCTTGAGCTTCCTCACTTCTTCTTTCAAAATCATGAGATTTCTCACTTATCGTGAGCTTTCTCACTTATCATGAGATTCCTCACTCCTTTGTCCGAAATCGTGAGATTTCTCACTTATCGTGACCTTTCTCACTTTTCGTGAGCATCCTTACTCCTTTTTCCAAAATCGTGTGATTTCTCATTTATCGTGAGGTTTCTCACTTATCGTGAGCTTCCTCACTCCTTCATCCAAAATAGTGATCTTTCTCACTTATCATGAGCTTCCTCATTCCTTTGCCCAAAATCATGAGCTTTCTTCACTTATCGTGAGCTTCCTCACTCCTTCATCTAAAATCAAGAGCATTCTCACTTATCATGAGCTTCCTCACTCCTTTGTCCAAAATCATGAGCTTTCTTCACTTATCGTGAACTTCCTCACTCCTTCATCTAAAATCGTGAGCTTTCTCACTTATCGTGAGCTTCCTCACTCCTTTGTCCAAAATCGTGAGCTTTCTCACTTATCGTGAGCTTTCTCACTTAACGTGAGCTTTCTCACCCCATCGTCTAAAATCGTGAGCTTTCCCACATATCGTGAGCTTTCTCACTCCTTTGTCCAAAATTGTGTGCTTTCTCACTTATCATGAGCATCCTCTCTCCTTCATTCAAAATCGTGAGCTTTCTCACTTATCGTGAGCTTCCTCACTCCTTTGTCAAAAATCGTGAGCTTTTTCACTTATCGTGAGCTTTCTCACTTATCATGAGCTTCTTCACTCCTTTGTCTGAAATCGTGAGCTTTCTCATTTATCATGAGCTTCCTCACTCCTTCATTCAAAATTGTGAGCTTTCTCACTTGTCGTGAGCTTCCTTACTCCTTTGTCTAAAATTGTGAGCTTTCTCACTTAACGTGAGCTTTATCACTCCTTTTTTCCAAAATCGTGAGCTCTCTCACTTATCAAGAGCTTCCTCACTCCTTCGTCTAAAATCATGAGCTTTCGCACTTATAGTGAGCTTTTCCATTTATCATGAGCTTCCTTACTGCTTCATTCAAAATCGTGAACTTTCTCACTTATCGTGAGCTTCCTCACTCTTTGTCTGAAAACGAGAGCTTTCTCACTTATCTTGAGCTTCCATACTCCTTTGTCCAAAATCTTGAGCTTTCTCACATATCGTGAGCTTTCTTCACTTATCGTGAGCTTTCTCACTCCTTCATCAAAAATCGTGAGCTTTCTCACTTATCATGAGCTTCCTCACTTCTTTGTCCAAAATTGTGAGCGGTCTCTCTTATCGTGAGCTTCTTCACTTATCATTAGCTTCCTTACTCCTTTGTCCGAAATCGTGAGCTTTCTTACTTCTCGTGAGTTTCGTCACTTATCATGAGCTTCCTCACTCCTTTGTTCAAAATTATGAGCTTTCTCACTCGTTCTGTGCTTCCTCACTACTTCAGCCAAAATCGTGAGCTTCCTCACTCCTTTGTCCAAAATTGTGAGCTTTCTCTTATATCGTGACCTTCTTCACTTATCGTTAGCTTCCTTACACCTTTGTCCGAAATCGTGAGCTTTCTCACTTATCAAGAGCTTCCTCACTCCTTCATTCAAAATCGTGAGCTATCTAACTTATCGTGAGCTTCCTCACTCCTTCATTGAAAATCGTGAGCTTTATCACTGATCGTGAGCTTCCTCACTCCTTTGTCCAAAATCGCGAGCTTTCTCACTTATCGTGAGCTTTCATACCCCATTGTCCAAAATCGTGAGCTTTCTCACTTCTCGTGAGCTTCTTCACTTATCATGAGCTTTCTCACTCCTTTGTTCAAAATTGCGAGCTTTTTTACTCGTCCTGTGCTTCTCACTACTTCATCCAAAATTGTGAGCTTTTTCACTTATCGTGAGCTTCCTCACTCCTTTGTTCGAAATTGTGAGCTTTCTCACTTATCATGAGCTTTCTCACTTATCGTGAGCTTCCTCACTCCTTTGTTCGAAATTGTGAGCTTTCTCACTTATCATGAGCTTCCTCACTCATTCATCCAAAATCATGAGTTTTCTCACTTATTGTGAGATTCCTCACTCCTTTGTACGATATTGTGACCTTTCTCACTTATCGTGAGCTTCATCACACTTTTTTTCAAAATCGTGTGCTTTCCCACATATCGTGAGCTTTCTCACTCCTTTGTCCAAAATTGTGTGCTTTCTCACTTATCATGAGCATCCTCTCTCCTTCATTCAAAATCGTTAGCTTTCTCACTTATCGTGAGCTTCCTCACTCCTTTGTCAAAAATCGTGAGCTTTTTCACTTATCGTGAGCTTTCTCACTTATCATGAGCTTCTTCACTCCTTTGTCTGAAATCGTGAGCTTTCTCATTTATCATGAGCTTCCTCACTCCTTCATTCAAAATTGTGAGCTTTCTCACTTGTCGTGAGCTTCCTCACTCCTTTGTCTAAAATTGTGAGCTTTCTCACTTAACGTGAGCTTTATCACTCCTTTTTTCCAAAATCGTGAGCTCTCTCACTTATCAAGAGCTTCCTCACTCCTTCGTCTAAAATCATGAGCTTTCGCACTTATAGTGAGCTTTTCCATTTATCATGAGCTTCCTTACTGCTTCATTCAAAATCGTGAACTTTCTCACTTATCGTGAGCTTCCTCACTCTTTGTCTGAAAACGAGAGCTTTCTCACTTATCTTGAGCTTCCATACTCCTTTATCCAAAATCTTGAGCTTTCTCACATATCGTGAGCTTTCTTCACTTATCGTGAGCTTTCTCACTCCTTCATCAAAAATCGTGAGCTTTCTCACTTATCATGAGCTTCCTCACTCCTTTGTCCAAAATTGTGAGCGGTCTCTCTTATCGTGAGCTTCTTCACTTATCATTAGCTTCCTTACTCCTTTGTCCGAAATCGTGAGCTTTCTTACTTCTCGTGAGTTTCGTCACTTATCATGAGCTTCCTCACTCCTTTGTTCAAAATTATGAGCTTTCTCACTCGTTCTGTGCTTCCTCACTACTTCAGCCAAAATCGTGAGCTTCCTCACTCCTTTGTCCAAAATTGTGAGCTTTCTCTTATATCGTGACCTTCTTCACTTATCGTTAGCTTCCTTACACCTTTGTCCGAAATCGTGAGCTTTCTCACTTATCAAGAGCTTCCTCACTCCTTCATTCAAAATCGTGAGCTATCTAACTTATCGTGAGCTTCCTCACTCCTTCATTGAAAATCGTGAGCTTTATCACTGATCGTGAGCTTCCTCACTCCTTTGTCCAAAATCGCGAGCTTTCTCACTTATCGTGAGCTTTCATACCCCATTGTCCAAAATCGTGAGCTTTCTCACTTCTCGTGAGCTTCTTCACTTATCATGAGCTTTCTCACTCCTTTGTTCAAAATTGCGAGCTTTTTTACTCGTCCTGTGCTTCTCACTACTTCATCCAAAATTGTGAGCTTTTTCACTTATCGTGAGATTCCTCACTCCTTTGTCCAAAATTGTGAGCTTTCTCACTTATCATGACCTTCCTCACTCCTTCATCCAAAATAGTGAGCTTTCTAACTTATCATGAGCTTTTTCACTTATAGTGAGCTTCCTCACTCCTTTGTCCGAAATCGTGAGCTTTCTTCACTTATCATGAGCTTCCTCACTCCTTCATCCAAAATCGTGAGCTTTCTCACTTATCGTGAGCTTCCTCACTCCTTTGTTCAAAATCGTGAGGTTTCTCACCTATCCTGAGCTTTCTCACCCCTTCGTCCAAAATCGTGAGCTTTCTCACTTATCATGAGCTTTCTCACTTATCGTGAGCTTCCTCACTCCTTTGTTCGAAATTGTGAGCTTTCTCACTTATCATGAGCTTCCTCACTCATTCATCCAAAATCGTGAGTTTTCTCACTTATTGTGAGATTCCTCACTCCTTTGTACGATATTGTGACCTTTCTCACTTATCTTGAGCTTCCTCACACTTTTTTTCAAAATCGTGAGCTTTCTCATTTATCATGAGCTTCCTCATTCCTTCATTCAAAATCGTGAGCTTTCTCACTTATTGTGAGCTTCCTCACTACTTTGTCCAAAATTGTGAGTTGTCTCTCTTATCGTGAGCTTCTTCACTTATCATTAGCTTCCTTACTCCTTTGTCCGAAATTGTGAGATTTCTCACTTATCGTGACCTTTCTCACTTTTCGTGAGCATCCTTACACCTTTTTCTGAAATCGTGTGCTTTCTCACTTATCGTGAGCTTTCTTCACTTATCGTGAACTTCCTTACTCATTCATCCAAAATCGTGAGCTTTCTCACTTATCGTGAGCTTCCTCACTCCTTCATCCAAAATAGTGAACTTTCTCACTTATCATGAGCTTCCTCACTCCTTTGCCCAAAATCATGAGCTTTCTTCACTTATCGTGAGCTTCCTCACTCCTTCATCTAAAATCATGAGCATTCTCACTTATCTTGAGCTTCCTCACTCCTTTGCCCAAAATCATGAGCTTTCTTCACTTATCGTGAACTTCCTCACTCCTTCATCTAAAATCGTGAGCTTTCTCACTTATCGTGAGCTTCCTCACTCCTTTGTCCAAAATTGTGAGCTTTCTCACTTATCGTGGGCTTTCTCACTTAACGCGAGCTTTCTCACCCCATCATCCAAAATCGTGAGCTTTCTCACTTATTGTGAGCTTTCTCACTCTTTTGTCCAAAACTGAGAGCTTTATCACTTATCACGAGTTTCTTCACTCCTTCATTCAAAATTGTGAGCTTTCTCACTTATCGTTAGCTTCCTCACTCCTTTGTCCAAAATTGTGAGCTTTCTTCACTTATCGTGAGCTTCCTCACTCCTTCATCTAAAATCGTGAGCTCTCTCACTTATCATGAACTTCCTCACTCCTTTGTCCAAAATCGTGAGCTTTCCCACCCCATTGTCTAAAATCGTGAGCTTTCTTACTTATCGTGAGCTTTCTCACTCCTTTGTACAAAATTAAGAGCTTTCTCACTTATCATAAGCATCCTCTCTCCTTCATCCAAAATCGTGAGCTTTCTCACTTATCGTGAGCTTCCTCACTCCTTTGTTCGAAATCATGAGCTTTCTGCACTTATCATGAGCTTCCTCACTCCTTCATCCAAAATCGTGAGCTTCCTCACTCCTTTGTTTGAAATCGTGAGCTTTCTCACTCATCCTGAGATTTCTCACCCCTTCGTCCAAAATCGTGAGCTTTCTCACTTATCGTGAGCTTCCTCACTCCTTTGTTCGAAATTGTGAGGTTTCTCACTTATCATGAGCTTCCTCACTCCTTCATCCAAAATCGTGAGCTTTCTCACTTATTGTAAGATTCCTCACTCCTTTGTACGATATTGTGACCTTTCTCACTTATCGTGAGCTTTGTCACTCTTTTTTTCGAAATCATGAGCTTTCTCATTTATCATGAGCTTCCTCATTCCTTCATTCAAAATCGTGAGCTTTCTCACTTATCGTGAGCTTCCTCACTACTTTGTCCGAAATCGTGAGCTTTATTACTCATCGTGAGCTTCGTCACCTCTTTGTCCAAAATTGTGAGCTTTATCACTTATCATGAGCTTCCTCACTCCTTTGTCCGAAATCATGAGCTTTCTCATTTATCTTGAGCTTCCTCACTTCTTCCTTCAAAATCATGATATTTCTCACTTATCATGAGCTTCCTCACTCCTTTGTCCGAAATCGTGAGATTTCTCACTTATCGTGACCTTTCTCACTTTTCGTGAGCATCCTTACTCCTTTTTCCGAAATCGTGAACTTTCTCACGAATCGTGAGCTTTCTTCAGTTATCGTGAACTTCCTTACTCATTCATCCAAAATCGTGAGCTTTCTGACTTATCGTGAGCTTCCTCACTCCTTCATCCAAAATAGTGAGCTTTCTCACTTATCATGAGCTTCCTCACTCCTTTGCCCAAAATCATGCGCTTTCTTCACTTATCGTGAGCTTCCTCACTCCTTCATCTAAAATCGTGAGCATTCTCACTTATCATGAGATCTCACTCCTTTGCCCAAAATCATGAGCTTTCTTCACTTATCGTGAGGTTCCTCACTCCTTCATCAAAGATCGTGAGCTTTCTCACTCCTTTGTCCAAAACTGAGAGCTTTATCACTTATCACGAGATTCTTCACTCCTTCATTCAAAATTATAAGCTTTCTCACTTATCGTGAGCTTCCTCACTCCTTTGTCCAAAATCGTGAGCTTTCTCACCCCATCGTCTAAAATCGTGAGCTTTCTTACTTATCGTGAGCTTTCTCACTCCTTTGTCCAAAATTGTGAGCTTTCTCACTTATCATGAGCATCCTCTCTCCTTCATTCAAAATCGTGAGCTTTCTCACTTATCGTCAGCTTCCTCACTCCTTTGTCTAAAATCGTGAGCTTTCTCACTTATCGTGAGCTTCCTCACTCCTTTGTCTGAAATCTTGAGCTTTCTCATTTATCATGAGCTTCCTCACTCCATTCAAAATTGTGAGATTTCTCACTTCTCGTGAGCTTCCTCACTCCATTCAAAATTGTGAGCTTTCTCACTTATCGTGAGCTTCCTCACTCCATTGTCCAAAATCGTGAGCTTTCTCACTTAACGTGAGCTTTATTACTCTTTTTTTCCGAAATCATGAGCTCTCTCACTTATCATGAGCTTCCTCACTCCTTTGTTTAAAATCGTGAGCTTTCTCACTTATCGTGAGCTTCCGCACTCCTTTGTCTGAAATCGTGAGCTTTCCCATTTATCATGAGCTTCCTTACTGCTTCATTCAAAATCGTGAGCTTTCTCACTTATCGTGAGCTTCCTCACTCCTTTGTCTGAAAACGAGAGCTTTCTCGCTTATCTTAAGCTTCCATACTCCTTTGTCCAAAATCTTGAGCTTTATCACATATCGTGAGCTTTCTTCACTTATCGTGAGCTTTCTCACTCCTTCATCAAAAATCGTGAGCTTTCTCACTTATCATGAGCTTCCTCACTCCTTTGTCCAAAATTGTGAGCTTTCTCTCTTATCTTGAGCTTCTTCACTTATCGTTAGCTTCCTTACTCCTTTGTCCGAAATCGTGAGCTTCCTCACTTATCATGAGCTTCCTCACTCCTTCATTCAAAATCGTGAGCTATCTAACTTATCGTGAGCTTCCTCACTCCTTCATTCAAAACCGTGAGCTTTCTTACTTATCGTGAGCTTCCTCACTCCTTTGTCCAAAATCGTGAGCTTTCTCACTTATCGTGAGCTTTCACACCCCTTTGTTCAAAATCGTGAGCTTTCTCACTTCTCGTGAGCTTCTTCACTTATCATGAGCTTCCTCACTCCTTTGTTCAAAATTGTGAGCTTTCTCACTCGTCCTGTGCTTCCTCACTACTTCATCCAAAATTGTGAGCTTTTTCACTTATCGTGAGATTCCTCACTCCTTTGTCCAAAATTTTGAGCTTTCTCACTTATCATGAGCTTCCTCACTCCTTCATCCAAAATAGTGAGCTTTCTAACTTATCATGAGCTTTTTCACTTATAGTGAGCTTCTTCACTCCTTTGTCCGAAATCGTGAGCTTTCTTCACTTATCATGAGCTTCCTCACTCCTTCATCCAAAATCGTGTGCTTTCTCACTTATCGTGAGCTTTTTCACTTATAGTGAGCTTCCTCACTCCTTTGTCCGAAATCATGAGCTTTCTTCACTTATCATGAGCTTCCTCACTCCTTCATCCAAAATCGTGAGCTTCCTCACTCCTTTGTTCGAAATCGTGAGATTTCCCACTTATCCTGAGCTTTCTCACCCCTTCGTCCAAAATAGTGAGCTTTCTCACTTATCATGAGCTTTGATCGGAAGAGAACAAATCCTATTTATACGCCTTAATTCACATCTGTTAGTTCCTTTTTATCCTATTTTTGTATATTTTTACTTCATTTTCTATTTTCTGACAGGTTTTGGAAGAAATCAAGTAAACATGGCTAAACAGGGTAAAAAAGCAGAAGAAAAGAAGCTGAAAAAGCCAAGTCGCGGGCGCGAAAAAACCGTGAATCGCTCGCGCGAGAATCCCAAATTCGCTCGCACGATCTGCGCGCGCGAGGAGCCAAATGTCGCGCTCGCGCGACCCTCTCGCACGATATGTGTAAAAACCAAAGTTGCGTATTTCAGTATACTGAAGAATCCTGTGCAAACAAAACTGCTGAACGACGTCTAGACTGTAAATTACATCAGTTTCAGTTCGTTTTGGGTTAGGAAGGCTTCCAAAACTTGTTGTAAATCTATATATACCTTATTTTATTACAATTAAAGGGGTAGACATTATTATCAACTATTATACACACATACTCCCAGCCATTGAAGGGAGGGAAGCAAGGAGAAGAAGAAGAAGACCAAGGATTTCCATGGCCTCCTCCATCAACTACTTGCCATCTATCACTTCCATGGACGGCTAAACCTAGATCTAGGGTTTCAATGAAACCCTAGCCAAGTAATAGGGTTTTATTTATGTTTTTATTTTAGTTTTATTATGTATGGATGACAGTCACATGTTTAGAGGATTTTTATAAATAAATCGTACTTCTAGTGATTAAATCATTGCTTTCAGAATTTATTCTTGTCTTAGATCTATTTTGACTGTGATGTGCTCAACGATCTAGTCTTGCTGTGCTTGTTTAGATTGTTTACATGTGATGGTGCTTTATTGATTTGTGCTATCAAGTATCTGAATAGTCCATGCCTAGGTTAGACGGATTAGATCACAACCCTAGTTTAGTGTGGGATAATTCGTGCTAACCGAAGATGGATTATGTTGGTGCTTGAACCATGAATATCTTCTTGTCGGAGGAATTGGGCTTGTAGCTACAATTGCCCATTATCATCCAATGTAATAAGCTAAAGTAATTCATAAATATTCCTTATTATGAAGCTAGTGGTGGATTTGCAATCCTAGGTTCCCTTAAACATTATTTAAAACACTTTTAATTGCTTTCATAATTTAGATTTAGTTTTATTGTTATTAGTTTAATTAAATTCAAATCAAAATCCGTTTTTATAATTAATTAGATTTAGGTTTTAAGATTAAAACATGGTAGTTAATCAATCTCTGTGGGTTCAACCTTTACTTCCACACTGCAAATCTTTTGAAAAGTAAAGAACACTTTTTATATCTTGATTCTGACAAGATCAATTTTTGGCGTCGTTGCCGGGGATTGCATTACTACCTTTAGTTTTGTAATCTTAGTTTAGTTAATTTGTAAATATTAGGTTAGTTTTTATTATTTTTCTTATTTTCCGTTTTGGTTTTAGTTACTAACTTGTTCTTTTATTTTGTAGTCAACGTTTCCGAGTGGAGCAGCTAATTACATCAAAGGAGCTTACGCAAATAAAATAAATCAAAATAAAATAAATTGCTTCTTGTGAAACTTGCTTTAAACCACTGTAAGTCAGGGCGCTGTGACGCACTATTTGCATTAGTTTAAGGGTTAATTGCACTGCATTAGCTAGGAAACCCGGGGCGCTGGGCTTGACGCGGTCATTGCATTACAGGATAATATTCATGCATCACAGTAGTTGAGTGCTTGTTATCGTAGTTGCGTGATTGCTATTTGTTTTTTTTAGTTGAGTCAGTTTTTGTTTTTAGTGTACTTTCTTTTAGTTTATGTTAGGTACACGTTCAAATAAACCGGAATTAAAACCTTTTGACTCTGAGCTTGAACGTACATTAAGACTTAACAAGTCTTCAAACTTAACTTCTAGAACAAGGTTTTTAATAGACGACGATTTGACACCAAAACCAACGTCTTTATTTGAATCTGAAATACGTAGTACCCTTACAAGACTAAAGAAACCACGCTTTCATAACATAGAACCAATTATAATGGCAGACATTGGAAACAATAACGAAAACAATCAAAATAACAACGGAAATAATTTGAATAATCCTAATATACCACCACCTCCTCCACTTAAAGATTATTTTATTCCTACGACTTACACGCCACAAACTTGTATCGACTTACCGGAGGCGACGGCATCTCACTTTGAGATAAAGTCGTCTACCATCTCGCTACTTCCATCTTTCCATGGCCGTTTAAATGAAGATCCATATAAACACTTAGGAGATTTTCAAGATATATGTTCTACTTTGAAAATCCAAAACTTAACTGATGATGAATTAAAATTGCGGCTCTTTCCGTTCTCTTTAAAAGATAAAGCTAAATATTGGCTTCAATCTTTGGAGCCAAACACAATTAGAACATGGGAAGACTTACACACCGCATTTTTACAAAAGTTTTTCCCGATTATGCGTACGAATCAGATAAGAAAATCTATAACAAACTTTGTGATGCAAGATGGGGAATCACTCTACGACACGTGGGAAAAATTTAAAGAATTATTACGTTCGTGTCCACATCATCAGGTCCCTAAGTGGTAGTTGGTCTAGGTATTTTACGAGGGACTTATTCCTTCGGTCCGTAACACCGTCGATGCTGTTTGTGCGGGTACCTTCCTACATAAAAGTGCCGACGAGGCCTGGAAAATATTTGAAACGTTAAGCGAGAATTCGATGCATCAAGCGGTGTCTGTCCGTTCTGAGGGATACCCACAACCTAAGAAGGAGGTAAAGTTCGAGTCAAGTCAATCAATTGAAATAAAAGGACTATCTAACAAACTTGACCGACTTTTAACAATGAACCAAACGACAGCCTCACCCGCTCATGAAATTTGTGCATTATGTTCTGATCCTTCACATTCGATACTTGCATGTCCATCGGCGAGTCAATTTCCGGAATTCGTGGAGCAACACATTAACTCTATTCAACAATACCCACGAAATAATTATAATGCAACTACTAATAATCCGGATGCGCCATGGAGAAACCATCCTAACTTCTCGTGGAAAAATAATAATAATAATCCTAATGAGGCGACTAATTTTCCTAATGCGTATCGACCTCAGTTTCAACCTAATCAATACCAACACCCGCCTCCTAATTCGAATCCTTCAAGGGGTAACATTTTTGAGGAAAAGGTGTTGGCATCCCTTAATAAAATTGAAACGCAAGTACAGGCACAAGCACAAATAGTGCACTCTCATACACAATCCATTGCGAAGCTTGAATCCCAAATGGGACAACTAGCTACTGTAGTGAGTCGTAGAAACGAGGGGACGTTGCCTAGTCAAACAATTCAAAACCCTAAGGGACAATATAAGGTTAAGGGGTCGAATGAACAAGTAAACGCCGTCTCAACTAGGATGACTACACGAGAGGAGGTAATAGAAATTCCGAATGAGAATGTGAAAGATGTGAAAATCAACTCTAATAAAGAGAGAGGTGAGGACGTGAATCAAAATAAGAAAGAAAAAGAATCGGTCCCAACGAATTATATTTCGAGGATGCCATATCCACCAAACGTTGAGGGACCGTCACATTTGTCTAAGAAAGGGTCAAAAGTTGAGGATATACTTGAGGTGTTTAAACAAGTTAAAATCAATATTCCTTTCCTCGATGCTATTAAACAAATTCCCGCTTATGCTAAATGTCTTAAAGACCTATGCATACAAAAGCGCAAAATACGTAGTCATACTCCGAAAAAGGTCTTCCTCACGGAAAAAGTAAGTTCTATTTTTCAACACGCTCCTCCAAAGTATAAGGATCCTAGTACGCCAACGATTTCATGTGTTATAGGTGACACTATCATTCATCGGGCTCTCCTTGACTTAGGAGCTAGTGTTAACCTCTTACCTTATCACGTCTATAAACAACTAGGTTTAGGTGAACTTAAACCTACGGCCGCTACTATTCAATTAGCGGATCGTTCCGTCAAAGTACCTAGAGGAATCGTCGAGGACGTCTTGGTTAAGGTTGATAAATGGTATTATCCTGTAGACTTCATGGTCCTTGACACTGAACCAGCGTTAGATGCTAGGAAACACATTCCTGTCATCTTAGGCCGTCCATTCTTAGCAACTGCTAACACACGTGTTAACTGCCGGACGGGGGTAATGAAAGTGTCGTTTGGGAACATGAACTTAAAATTAAACGTTTTTAACGCTATTGATCAACCTCCTAAAGACGATGATTACCTATGTGAGGCGGAGATTGAGGTTAGACGAACAATTGAACCAAATAACGTACATCATGTGGGTGAGGAAAATAATTTGGTGAGTAGTGAGCAGACGAATTCGACTAATCTGGACCCGAATGATGAATTTACTCGGAAGGTAAGAAATCGATTTGAACATACTGACAAACCGGCGATTGAATTAATTCGAAGCGACGTAATTTCTGCTTACCACCGAGCTCTACCTGATATTCTTAGGGGTACACAGTCCGAGTTACGGCCTCCATGATTCTTGAGCTAGAACGGTCTAGCTGAAGACGTAAAAGTTAGCGCTTCTTGGGAGGCAACCCAAGCTTAATTTCGTCTGTTTTCTTTGTTTTTGGTCGTTTTTGAGTCGTTTTTGTCTGTTTTGGACATTCTAGACAGGTTTGGGGGTTAGAATTAATTTATTTTAATATTATATACATAATTTTAACCAAAAAATGGAAAAAACTAAAATCGCGCGCGCGGCCCGCTCGCGCGAGACATCGCTCGCGCGGCCCGCTGGCGCGAGAATGTGCCTTAGTGTTTTTTCTTTCGTTTTCTTTATATGAGCCCTCAGGTTCTCCTCGCGCCTGGTTTCGCGGGCGCGAGGGGGTCCCGCTGGCGCGATTTAAAAAAAATAATTAAAAAAAATAAAAAAATAAAAAATTTGGGATTCGCGCGCGCGACGGCCACTCGCGCGGACCGCTCGCGCGATCCCCCATTTTTCTGACATTTTCTTTTGTTTTCTTATATCTTCCTTCCACACCTGTCACACAGTTTTTACTTTTCTGTTTTTGTTTCTTAGGTACTTTTAGATCGAGTCTTTGATTGTTTTCATAATTCTGGTTATGTTTTATTTCCTTTTATAGCTTATTTTCGTGTTGTCTTCATAGTTTTGTTTCTTCTTATAGTTTATTTAGTTTCGTTTAGCTTAGTTATAATTCTTTTAGCTGTTTTTATTATTTTGTTTGTTTCATTTTCTTTTGTTAAGAAATAACAGGTAACATTGAACTTTGTAGCCACATTCCTTTGTGTTCACCTGTTCTATGCTTGTCGAGATTGAGGTACTATCGTTCCTTTATTACCTGCTCTCCTTTCTTTCGTTTTATTGTTTCATTGGGGACAATGAAAGGTTTAGGTTTGGGGGTATGTACTCACACACGCACATTATTTTATGCAAAATTTTAAAAAATTTTCAATCAGTGTGTTTAAATAAACGATGTTACTGACGTTTTTGCAATATCAATTTGATACTCTTTGTTATGTAACTTTGATTGTTATAGAATGATAAACAAAAGAAGATGTGATTAAACATTTGCTGAAGTTATGATGTAACGTTTTAAGTTATGTATTGTTTGAATCGTAGTTTTATATCATAGATTTGCACATAAACTTATGCACTGCACGTAGTCGCTTGAATACATGTTTGATGTGAACTATAATATGATTCGGATTTCTAGATAACACAAGGTGGAGACTAGACCCGGTGAGCTTTTGAGCCTATCTCTTCTTTTTAGAGGGTTATAAATACATTGTGTTTGTCGAATTTCATTGAAATATCGCATCTACTTGTTGCTTAGTCTCATTATTTTTGCTTTGGTTGAGAGTCAAGTTAAAATATTTGTTACCATGCTAAATAATCTCCCGTTGTAAATATTGAAGAACCATACGACTTTAGAACATGATTTTAGGCCCTTCTTTGTTTACCACCGACCGATAAAAGATAAAAAAATTTCTTAGTTCGCCTTTTGAGCCGTTACAATGCCTCTTTTTCTTTGTTCACCATTATCCTGTTTTTGCTCCAATTTGGCCAACTTGGAGTTCATCACTAAAAGATTGATCAACTTTTAGTGGTGTTAAGGTGATGTGTGATTGAGAAGAAAAAGAAGATAAGATGATGTTTGGGGTGGTTGCCTTATTATTTATTGAATATTCGTTTCAAAAGCAACGAGGAGGAAAAGAGTATAGAAAAAGAAAAAGGAAAAGAAAAAAATAAAGAAGAGGAAGGTTGAAAAAAAAATGAAAGAAAAGTAGAAAAATGAATGAAAAGGAATAAAGAGTATGAAAAGATGAAAGTTTGTAGAAGAAGAATGAAAGAAATCGAACATACCTTACAATGCCATTCTGGAACTACCTAACAAATCCTTTCTATCCTTTTTCATTGCCTGAGCCACAATACAACCTTTGAAAAGTCCTAGTTGATCCTAGAAAATATGGTTTGGATATGAAAATGATGGGGGGGGGGGGATTAAAACATGGTAATGAGTAATTTTTCTTGATTGTTGGCATCTTATCCATGAGACTACTGTTCTTTTGTGTCATGCGTCTTTTTCGAGTCATATGTGAGCATTTTTCGTTTTAAAAACATGTTTCCTTTACTCACATATTTTAGAAAAATTACACGCTTCTGAGTGTTTCATTTTAGAGTGTAATTAACATTGTGAGATTTGTAGTCGAACCATAGTTTGATGGTTATCTGAGTTATACTCCAAGTTCATGACATACGCGTGTTCATTTGACTACCACATCACACACGTGCAATCTTATGAGGAACTCTATTGATTCGTACATTGCATGCACTTGATTGTTTCTCATGATGTAGGTAGACGTCTGATTCCGTTTCTTCTTTTCAGTTATTCTATTTCGAATCATTGTTTTATAATAAGGAGTATTATTTATTAGTTTTTAGTCTTTAATAAAACTTTTTAAATTTCTAAGTTAATAAAGATGGTTGTGGGAGACTTGTTGATGAGAACCCTCACGAGACTTTACTCGTCCGACTAGGGACACCTAGAGGTTTAAAAGGCTTGTTGCATATGCTAAATGCAATTGTGATCCATGCGAAAATGGAGTAGTATTTTATTAGTAGTTAGTTTTTATTTTAGTTTTGCTCGAGGACTAGCAAAATGTAGGTTTGGGGGTGTGATCGGAAGAGAACAAATCCTATTTATACGCCTTAATTCACATCTGTTAGTTCCTTTTTATCCTGTTTTTGTATATTTTTACTTCGTTTTCTATTTTCTGACAGGTTTTGGAAGAAATCAAGTAAACCAGGCTAAACAGGGTGAAAAAGCAGAAGAAAAGAAGCTGAAAAAGCCAAGTCGCGCGCGCGAGCCGCGGGCGCGAAAAAACCGAGAATCGCTCGCGCGATCCGCTCGCGCGAGAATCCCAAATTCGCTCGCGCGATCCGCGCGCACGAGGACCTAAATGTCACGCTCGCGCGATATGTGTAAAAACCAAAGTTGCGTATTTCAGTATACTGAAGAATCCTGTGCAAACGAAACTGCTGAACGACGTCTAGACTGTAAATTACATCAGTTTCAGTTCGTTTCGGGTTAGGAAGGCTTCCAAAACTTGTAGTAAATCTATATATACCTTATTTTATTACAATTAAAGGGGTAGACATTATTATCAACTATTATACACACATACTCCCAGCCATTGAAGGAAGGGAAGCAAGGAGAAGAAGAAGAAGACCAAGGATTTCCATGGCCTCCTCCATCAACTACTTGCCATCTATCACTTCCATGGACGGCTAAACCTAGATCTAGGGTTTCAATGAAACCCTAGCCAAGTAATAGGGTTTTATTTATGTTTTTATTTTAGTTTTATTATGTATAGATGACAGTCACATGTTTAGAGGATTTTTATAAATAAATCGTACTTCTAGTGATTAAATCATTGCTTTCAGAATTTATTCTTGTCTTAGATCTATTTTGACTGTGATGTGCTCAACGATCTAGTCTTGCTGTGCTTGTTTAGATTGTTTACATGTGATGGTGCTTTATTGATTTGTGCTATCAAGTATCCGAATAGTCCATGCCTAGGTTAGACGGATTAGATCACAACCCTAGTTTAGTGTGGGATAATTCGTGCTAACCGAAGATGGATTATGTTGGTGCTTGAACCATGAATATCTTCTTGTCGGAGGAATTGGGCTTGTAGCTACAATTCCCCATTATCATCCAATGTAATAAGCTAAAGTAATTCATAAATATTCCTTATTATGAAGCTAGTGGTGGATTTGCAATCCTAGGTTCCCTTAAACATTATTTAAAACACTTTTAATTGCTTTCATAATTTAGATTTAGTTTTATTGTTATTAGCTTAATTAAATTCAAATCAAAATCCGTTTTTATAATTAATTAGATTTAGGTTTTAAGATTAAAACATGGTAGTTAATCAATCTCTGTGGGTTCGATCTTTACTTCCACACTGCAAATCTTTTGAAAAGTAAAGAACACTTTTTATATCTTGATTCTGACAAGATCAAGCTTTCTCACTTATCGTGAACTTTCTCACTCCTTTGTTCGAAATTGTGAGCTTTCTCAACTATCATGAGCATCCTCACTCCTTCATCCAAAATCGTGAGCTTTCTCACTTATCGTGAGATTCCTCACTCCTTTGTCCGAAATTGTGACCTTTCTCACTTATCGTGAGCTTCCTCACTCTTTTCACCGAAATCGTGAGCTTTCTCATTTATCATGAGCTTCCTCATTCATTCATTCAAAATCGTGAGCTTTCGAATTTATCGTGAACTTCCTCACTACTTTGTCCGAAAGTGTGAGCTTTCACACTCATCGTGAGCTTCCTCACCCCTTTGTCCAAAATTGTGAGCTTTATCACTTATCATGAGCTTTCTCACTCCTTTGACCGAAATCGTGAGCTTTCTCATTTATCTTGAGCTTCCTCACTTCTTCGTTCAAAATTATGAGATTTTTCACTTATCGTGATCTTTTTCACATACCATGAGCTTCCTCACTCCTTTGTCCGAAATCGTGAGATTTCTCACTTATCGTGACCTTTCTCACTTTTCGTGAGCATCCTTACTCCTTTTTCTAAAATCGTGTGCTTTCTCACTTATCGTGAGCTTTCTTCACTTATCGTGAACTTCCTTACTCATTCATCCAAAATCGTGAGCTTTCTCACTTATCGTGAGCTTCCTCACTTATCGTGAGATTGCTCACTCCTTTGTCCAAAATCGTGAGCTTTCTCACTTATCGTGAGCTTTCTAACCCCTTTGTCCATTATCGTTAGCTTTTTCACTTATCGTGAGCTTCCTCACTCCTTTGTCTGAAATCGTGAGCTTTCTCAATTATCGTGAGCTTTCTCACCCCTTTGTCCAAAATCGTGAGCTTTTTCACTTATCGTGAGCTTCCTCACTCCTTCGTCCAAAATCATGAGCATTTTCACCTATCGTGAGCTTTCTCACTCCTTTGTCAAAAATTGTGAGCTTTTTCACTTATCATGAGCTTCTTCACTTATCATGAGCTTCCTCACTCCTTCATCCAATATAGTAAGCTTTCTCACTTGTCGTGAGCTTCCTCACTGCTTTGGCCAAAATCGTGAGCTTTCTTCACTTATCATGAGCTTCATCACTCTTTCATCTAAAATCGTGAGCTTTCTCACTTATCGTGAGCTTTCTCATTTAACATGATCTTTCTCACCCCATCGTCCAAAATCGTGAGCTTTCTCACTTATCGTGAGCTTTCTCACTCCTTTGTCCGAAAATGTGATCTTTCTCACTTATCATGAGCTTCCTCACTCCTTCATTCAAAATCGTGAGCTTTCTCACTTATCGTGAGCTTCTTCACTCATTTGTCCAAGATCGTGAGCTTTTTTCACTTATCGTGAGCTTCCTCACTCCTTCATTCTCTCACTTATCATGAGCTTCCTCACTCCTTTGTCCAAAATTGTGAGCTTTCTCACTTATCGTGAGCTTTCTCACTTAACGTGAGTTTTCTCACCCCATCGTCTAAAATCGTGAGCTTTCTCACTTATCGTGAGCTTTCTCACTCCTTTGTCCAAAATTGTGAGCTTTCTCATTTATCATGAGCATCCTCTCTCCTTTATTCAAAATCGTGAGCTTTCTCACTTATCGTGAGCTTCCTCACTCCTTTGTCCAAAATCGTGAGTTTCTCACTTATCGATCGTGAGCTTTCTCACTTATCATGAGCTTCCTCACTCCTTTGTCCGAAATCGTGAGCTTTCCCATTTATCATGAGCTTCCTCACTCATTCATTCAAAATTGTGAGCTTTCTCACTTATCGTGAGCTTCCTCATTCCTTTGTCCAAAATCGTGAGCTTTCACACTTAACGTGAGCTTTACCACTCCTTTTTTCCAAAATCGTGAGCTCTCTCACTTATAATGAGCTTCCTCACTCCTTCGTCTAAAATCGCGAGCTTTCTCACTTATCGTGAGCTTCCGCACTCCTTTGTCTGAAATCGTGAGCTTTTCCATTTATCATAAGCTTCCTTACTGCTTCATTCAAAATCGTGAGCTTTTTCACTTATCATGAGCTTCCTCACTCCTTTGTCTAAAAACGAGAGCTTTCTCACTTATCTTGAGCTTTCATACTCCTTTATCCAAAATCTTGAGCTTTCTCACATATCGTGAGCTTTCTTCACTTATCGTGAGCTTTCTCACTCCTTCATCAAAAATCATGAGCTTCCTCACTCCTTTGTCCAAAATTATGAGCTTTCTCTCTTATCGTGAGCATCTTCACTTATTGTTAGCTTCCTTACTTCTTTGTCTGAAATCATGAGCTCTCTCCCTTATCCTGAGCTTCCTCACTCCTTTGTCCAAAATTGTGAGCTTTCTCACTTATCATGAGCTTCCTCACTCCTTCATCCAAAATAGTGAGCTTTCTCACTTATCCTGAGCTTTTTCACTTATAGTGAGCTTCCTCACTCCTTTGTCCGAACTCGTGAGCTTTCTTCACTTATCATGAGCTTCCTCACTCCTTCATCCAAAATCGTGAGCTTTCTCACTTATCGTGAGCTTCCTCACTCCTTTGTTCGAAATCGTGAGCTTTCCCACTTATCCTGAGCTTTCTCACCCCTTCGTCAAAAATTGTGAGCTTTCTCACTTATCATGAGCTTTCTCACTTATCGTGAGCTTCCTCACTCATTTGTTCGAAATTGTGAGCTTTCTCTCTTATCATGAGCTTCCTCACTCCTTCATCAAAAATCGTGAGCTTTCTCACTTATCGTGAGATTCCTCACTCCTTTGTCCGAAATTGTGACCTTTCTCACTTGTCGTGAGCTTCCTCACTCTTTTTTTCCGAAATCATAAGCTTTCTCATTTATCATGAGCTTCCTCATTCCTTCATTCAAAATCATGAACTTTCTCATTTATCGTGAACTTCCTCACTACTTTGTCCGAAATCGTGAGCTTTCACACTCATCGTGAACTTCCTCACCCCTTTGTCCAAAATTGTGAGCTTTATCACTTATCATGAGCTTCCTCACTCCTTTGTCCGAAAATCGTGAGTTTTCTCATTTATCGTGAGCTTCCTCACTTCTTCCTTCAAAATCATGAGATTTTTTACTTATCGTGAGCTTTCTCACTTATCATGAGCTTCCTAACTCCTTTGTCCGAAATAGTGAGATTTCTCACTTATCGTGACCTTTCTCACTTTTCGTCAACATCCTTACTCCTTTTTCCAAAATCGTGAGCTTTCTTCACTTATCGTGAACTTCCTTACTCATTCATCCAAAATCGTGAGCTTTCTCAATTATCGTGAGCTTCCTCACTCCTTTGTCAAAAATTATGAGCTTTCTCGATTATGGTGAGCTTCTTCACTTATCGTGAGCTTCCTCACTTATCGTAAGCTTCCTCACTCCTCTGTCCAAAATCGTGAGCTTTCTCACTTATCGTGAGCTTTCTAACCCCTTTGTCCATTATCATTAGCTTTTTCACTTATCGTGGGATTCTTCACTAATTGTGAGCTTCCTCACTCCTTTGTCTGAAATCGTGAGCTTTCTCAATTATCGTGAGCTTCTTCACTTATCATGAGCTTCCTCACTCATTCGTCCAAAATCATGAGCTTTTTCACTTATCGTGAGCTTTCTCACTCCTTTGTCAAAAATTGTGAGTTTTTTCACTTATCATGAGCTTCTTCACTTATCATGAGCTTCCTCACTCCTTCATCCAAAATAGTAAGCTTTCTCACTTATCGTGAGCTTCCTCACTGCTTTGGCCAAAATCGTGAGCTTTCTTCACATATCGTGAGCTTCATCACTCTTTCATCTACAATCGTGAACTTTCTCACTTTTCGTGAGCTTCCACACTCCTTTGTCCAAAATCGTGAGCTTTCTCACTTATCGTGAGCTTTCTCATTTAACTTGAGCTTTCTCACCCCATCGTCCAAAATCGTGAGATTTCTCACTTATCGTAAGCTTTCTCACTCCTTTGTCCGAAATTGTGAGCTTTCTCACTTATCATGAGCTTCCTCATTCCATTATTCAAAATCGTGAGCTTTCTCAATTATCGTCAGCTTCCTCACTCATTTGTCCAAAATCGTGAGCTTTTTTAACTTATCGTGAGCTTCCTCACTCCTTCATCTAAAATCGTGATCTTTCTCACTTACCATGAGCTTCCTCACTCCTTTGTCCAAAATCGTGAGCTTTCTCACTAATCATGAGCTTTCTCACTTAACGGGAGCTTTCTCACCCCATCGTCCAAAATGGTGAGCTTTCTCACTTATCGTGAGCTTTCTCACTCCTTTGTCTTAATTTGTGAGCTTTCTCACTTATCATGAGCTTCCGCACTCCTTCATTCAAAATCGTGAGCTTTCACACTTATCGTGAGCTTCCTTACTCCTTTGTCCAAAATCGTGAGCTTTCTCACTTATCATGAACTTTCTCACTTATCGTGAGCTTTCTCACTCCTTTGTCCAAAATTTTGAGCTTTCTCACTTATCATGAGCTTCCTCACTCCTTCATTCAAAATTGTGAGCTTTCTCACTTATCGTGAGCTTCCTCACTCATTTGTCCAAAATCGTGAGCTTTTTTCACTTATCGTGAGCTTCCTCACTCCCTCATCAAAAATCATGAGTTTTCTCACTTACCGTGAGCTTCTTCACTCATTTGTCCAAAATTGTGAGCTTTCTCACTAATCATGAGCTTTCTCACTTAACGGGAGCTTTCTCACCCCATCGTCCAAAATGGTGAGCTTTCTCACTTATCGTGAGCTTTCTCACTCCTTTGTCTTAAATTGTGAGCTTTCTCACTTATCATGAGCTTCCGCACTCCTTCATTCAATATCGTGAGCTTTCTCATTTATCATGAGCTTCCTCACTCCTTTATTCAAAATCGTGAGCTTTCTCACTTATCGTGAGCTTCCTCACTCTTTTGTTCAAAATCGTGAGCTTTCTCACTTAACGTGAGCTTCCTCACTCCTTTTTCCAAAATCGTGAGCTCTCTCACTTATCATGAGCTTCCTCACTCCTTCATCTAAAATCATTAGTTTTCTCACTTATAGTGAGCTTCTGCACTCCTTTGTCTGAAATCATGAGCTTTACCATTTATCATGAGCTTCCTTACTGCTTCATTCAAAATCGTGAGCTTCCTTACTCCTTTATCTGAAATCGTGAGCTTTCTCACTTATCTTGAGCTTCCTTACTCCTTTGTCCAAAATCATGCGCGTTCTCCCATATCGTGAGCTTTCTTCACTTATCGTGAGCTTTCTCACTCCTTCATCAAAAATTGTGAGCTTTTTCACTTATCATGAGCTTCCTCACTCCTTTGTCCAAAATTGTGAGCTTTCTCACTTATCTTGAGCTTCTTCACTTCTCGTTAGCTTCCTTACTCCTTTGTCCGAAATCGTGAGCTTTCTCACTTATCGTGAGCTTCCTCACTCCTTCATTCAAAATCGTGAGCTATCTAACTTATCGTGAGCTTCCTCACTCCTTCATTCAAAATCGTGAGCTTTCTCACTTATCATGAGCTTCTTCACTTCTTTGTCCAAAATTGGGAGCTTTCTCACTGATCGTGAGCTTTCCCACCCCTTTGTCCAAAATCCTGAGGTTTCTTTCTTATCGTGAGCTTTTTCACTTATCATGAACTTCCTCACTCCTTCGTTCAAAATTGTGAGCTTTCTCACTCATCTTGAGCCTCCCCATTACTGCACCCAAAGTCATGAGCTTTCTCACTTATCGTGAGCTTCCTCACTCCTTTGTCCAAAATTATGACCTTTCTCACTTATCTTGAGCTTCTTCACTTATCATGAGCTTCGTCACTCCTTCATCCAAATTCGTGAGCTTTCTTCACTTATCGTGAGCTTCATCACTCTTTCATCTAAAATTGTGAGCTTTCTCACTTATCGTGAGCTTCCACACTCCTTTGTCCAAAATTGTGAGCTTTCTCACTTATCGTGAGCTTTCTCATTTAATGTGAGCTTTCTCGCCCCATCGTCCAAAATCATGAGCTTTCTCACTTATCGTGAGCATTCTCACTCCTTTGTCCTAAAATGTGAGCTTTCTTACTCCTTCATTCAAAATCGTGAGCTTTCTCACTTATCGTGAGCTTCCTCACTCATTTGTCCGAAATCGTGAGCTTTTTTCACTTATCGTGAGCTTCCTCACTCCTTCATCTAAAGTCGTGAGCTCTCTCACTTATCATGAGCTTCCTCACTCCTTTGTCCAAAATCGTGAGCTTTCTCACTTAACGTGAGCTTTCTCACTTAACGTGAGCTTCCTCACTCCTTTGTTCACAATGATCGAAAAAGACTCAAAAGGACTCCTAAAAGTTAGTTCTATTTCTTAAAATGTTCAGAATGACCAAAATGCGCCTGAAAGCCCAAAAATTCCCAGATTTGGACCAAAAGTTCTGAAAACATGCTATGTCGTAAGAAAAGTAAGAAATGAGTTCTTAAGTAAAATCAAATGAAATCATCAGCTCCCAGAGACCCCTGGAAGTTCCCAAAAAGTCCCCATTGACCGTTTGACGGAAATCGTCCAAATTTGCCAAAAAGTTTCGGAATCATTCTAGATCATGTGGAAAGTATTAAGTGAGTTTTAAAAGAAAATTGAATGAAAACATCAGCTCCTGGGAGCTCCCACAGGTTTTCAGAACTTCCCAGGAATCCCAAGTTTGACTAGTTTGTCCAAAAGTTGACTTTGAAACCAAAGCGCCGTATCATTTTTCAAACATTTTTCATGGATACAAGAGGTCAATATCTTTCTGACGGTATATCGCACATAATTTTTAGATTTCAAACAGATTTATTTTGAATTTCCGAAGGTGAAAAAGGCGAGCAAATTGGCTTTTATCGCGAATACCGTAAAAGTTTTCAAAGTGACCTGACTCCAAAACATTTTATATCGAAAGTAGACTCCGGTACCTTTCCAACGGTATTTCACAAGCTCAGTTTAGAGTTCGTACGCATTTTCTGTGAATTTTGAACAAAATAGGGCCTTTTCGCGAATACCGGAACCTCTGGGGAGCTCAGTTTAGAGTTCGTACGCATTTTCTGTGAATTTTGAACAAAATAGGGCCTTTTCGCGAATATCGAAACCTCTGGGGACCTAAATAAAATTTTCTGGGCAATTGAGGAGCAGTGCCACGGTGACACTGGGCCACTACCACAGCGGCACATGGCCAGTGCCGCAGCGGCACTCAACCCTCGCAGAGTCCATTTTTGTAATTTATTTGGGGGTCCGATTTGATTAATTAAAAACCAAAACGATGTAGTTTTATGTTCACAGATGTTTGGCACTTTCTAAATCCCAAAACCTCCCCAAATTAGCCTATATAAACCCCCCATTGCTCTTCATTTTGGGGGGGGTGGGGTTGGGAGCAAGTGCAAAACTTGAGAGTGAGTTCTAAACTCAAGTTCTTCCATCATCCTTCTATATACTTCATCATCAATACACCCAACCACCATTTCTCTAAGCATTCATGAGTTAGGGAGCTACTTTCATTTCCAAATGTCAATATCTATGAGTGAAACACCAAGCTACAAGTCCAAAATCACATTGATTATCATCTATTGATTGTTATTTACTTGCTTGTTCATATTATGTTCATCTCTTCTTAATCTCATTTCTTTTTTTTTTCTTTTTTTTTATTTATTTACTTACTTGATCCTCATCATCTAAATGATGACATGAAGTTTGAGGTGATTGAATCCTTATGGATAGTAGCTCTTGACCTCAAAAACATGTTTAATAGATGATGATTATAACTTCAATACCTCCAAGGTATCCTTGAAGTTATGTTCAAAATAAAAATGAATCTCTCCAACAATATTGGGGGTTCTTGATGATGAGTTTGATGTTGATATTTCAAGAGGTCATAATCTCTATTTGATGTTGAAAATATACTTTCAAAACCTCTATTTCAAAACCCCTCTCATACTCTCTCATTTTGATCTCAAGAAAGAAAACTCAAGTTTTTCCCAAAATCTTTAAAACTGTGAGTCAAAACAGTGAATGATCTGAGCTCAAAGATTTCTCTAGAACTCAATACTCAATGTATGGATGCAAGACCACTTGTAAAGTCTTCCTAACTCATTAGGGAACACCCATGATTTTTGGTTTGACTTGGAGATACATGGAAGGATCCCATTTTGGTCCAAATATTCTCTCCAAATATTCTACCTTTGTTTTCACAACAGCATGGTTGACTTTCAACTTGTTTTACAGAAAACGTTTCCAAAACGAGTGGTCCCAAATTATTTTCACCTTGAACTTCAATGTCTTAGGGAATGTTCGGTATAATATGTGCCTCTTGATCTTTTGTTTTCATTTTCTAAGATTTTCTAATATTTCAGTCGACAGTACATACTCTGTTTCTGAATAACCTCTATTTTTTATATGATTTCTCTCAATATGTGATAGTTATTAAAGATTGAATTTTTGGGTTGTGTTCTAGACACAATAAAGAAGATCTCCATAAAAATCATGTATTGAAAATATTCCTAACCCCTCTTTTCAATTTGTAAAACATCATGTTACTATTCCGTCCACTATTCACAGCAAGCACACTTTTACTTCCATCCTTTGATTTGGTGCTTACATGCACTCCAAATTAGCTCATGTCTTAGGAAGTAGTTCATACTACATTTTTATATATCCCACTATGTTATCCTTCATTCATTCATACACATTCTAGACTTCTAAGTCATTCTAGGAATCCATGAACATAAAACACACTACAACCTTGGCACATTTTAGATACATACATTGCATCCATGCAAAGATTTGGGATTTTTGTAATTCCTAATCTAAGAAGATTAGAAGGAATGATCATGATCACACGTTCATGCTTCCCCTCGATCTAATTCTCCTTTCTCATCCGTCCCGGGGATTGAGAGATCTTCTTTTCTCAAAGATTAACATGAATCATTCTAGCTTGCTAAGCATCCTTTTTTTCTTTGATTTATTTGTTTCAAGAACAATTCATGTCCCCTTAGATTAGGAAAACTTTGTTACTTGATATGTGATTAGACGATTTTTCCTAGGTTTGTTCGTGTGATCTTTCACTTTGCATTGTGTTATACTTGGCTTAGATCTTATGAATGATATTTTATCTTTAGATCTTCCATTTCAAATTTTCTTATGTGATGTAATATACTATCATAGTATTAATTGTCGAACCATACATAGTATAAGATGATTATTTGGATGCTAATTGAGGCCCGTCTAGAGACAGGGCAAGTTGAGGGTGTTTTAGTCGTGACAAAGGCTCCTTCCTCTCTCGTACCAAAACCCCAAACCAAGTGCTTTGGTTATGAAGGGCCGGTGCCCTTTATCTGTTTGGGTGAGTCAAATTAGGTTTCTTGGTTCCTTAAAGACCAAGTGGCAACTCTGTATATGTTTTCAACAGACCTTTCTTTTCCTTTCCTTTTTCAAAACAATCTGAAAACAAACTAAAAAGAGTGGATGAGCGATTCCGCGTGTCCACAGCGGGTAGCCAAAGTTTGCCCCTGGTATGGAAGGTGATTTCTGGCTTGAGGTAAGGACCGTAACTTTAGTCTCTTAGATACTTATAACTTTTGCCTATGCACTAGTGAAGTGACTTAACGAGCTCTTTTTCTCCCTTTTGTTATTGCTCAATCTAGATTTAGCTCTAAGTTATGCCTAGGTGCCCTTTCGGGTTTTCGACCTAGTGAGCCATTGTTCTTTTCTTTTGAAAGTTTCCCCACACCAAGCGGGGATTAGGTCCAACGTAGTTCGGACCAAGGCTTTAAAAGAAGAGGGGTTGATTATGATGGTGCCGATAGTACCGATGTGGTTGCCTATGTATCCCCAAGTAGGAATCATGTCAAGCATAGTTCAAGGTCAATAGTTATGTAAAGGTCAAGGTATGAGGTTTTTTTAAACCAATCGTCAAAGAAGTTCAAACTTGGGTCACTTACGGTAGCCTGGAATAAGAGGATTCAATTTCGATCTCCCTTTCTTTTCTTTATTTCTTTGTTTTGTTTTGAGGATTGATCCTTTTCACTTTCGCTTAGTGTGGACATGCCAAATTTTGCTTTCCTTTCTGTTTGTTTTGAAATTGTTTAGAAAGGAATTGATTTGATGAAAAGAAGGTCTGTTGAAAATAGATATTGAGTCGCCACTTGGTCTTTAAGGAACCAAGAAACCTACTTTTGACTCACCCAAACGGATAAAGGGCACCGGCCTTTCATAACCAAAGAACTTGGCTCGGGATTTTGGTACGAGAGAGGAAGGAGCCTTTATCACGACTAAAACACCCTCAACTTGCCCCGTCTGTCGACGGGCCTTAATTAGCATCCAAATAATCATCTTATACTATGTTTGGTTCGTCAATTAATACTATGATAGTATATTACATCACATAAGAATCTTGAAATTGAAGATCAAAAGATAAGATATCATTCATAAGATCTAAGCTAAATATCATACAATGTAAAAGTGATGGATCACACAAATAAACCTAGGAAAAATCATCTAATCACATATCGAGTAATAAAGTTTTCCTAATCTAAGGAGACATGAATTGTTCTTGAAACAAATAGATCAAAGAAACACAAGGATGCTTAGCAAGCTAGAATGATGCATGTTAACCTTTGAGAAAAGAAGATCTCTCAATCCCCGGGACGGATGAGAAAGGATGATTAGATCGAAGGGAAGCATGGACGTGTGATCAAGTTCATTCCTTATAATCTTCTTAGATTAGGAGTCACAAAAGCCCCAAATCTTTGCATGGATGCAATGTATGTATCTAGAATATGCCAAGGTTGTAGTGTGTTTTATGTTCATGGATTCCTAGAATGACTTAGAAATCTAAAATGTGTATGAATGAATTAATAAAATCATCATGGGATATGTACAAATGTATTATGAACTACTTCTTAAGGCATGAGCTAATTTGGAGTACATGTAAGCATCGAATCAAAGGATGGAAGTGAAAATATGCTTGCTGTGAATAGTGGACAGAACAGTATCATGTTATTCTAGAAATTGAAAAGAGGGGTTAGGAATGTTTTCAATACATGATTTTTTATGGCAATCTTCCTTATTATGTCTATAACATAACCCAAAAAGCCAATCTTTAATAACTATCACATATTGAGAGAAATCATATAAACAATAGAGGTTATTCAGAAATATAGTCTGTATTGTCGACTGAAGTGTTAGAAAATATTAGAAAATGAAAACAAAAGATCTAGATGCCCATATTGTACAAAATGTTCCCTAAGACATTGAAGTTTAGGGGAAAAATAAGTTGGGACTACTCGTTTTGGAGAATTTTTCTGTAAAACAAGTTGAAATTCAACCTAGCTGCTGTGACAGCAGAGGCAGAATGTTTGGAAGGAATGTTTGGACAAAAATGGCCCCCTTTCAAGTGCTTCCAAGTCAAGAAAAAAATCAAGGGTGTTCTATAATGAGTTAAAAAGAATTTCCAAGTGGTCTTGCATTCATATATTGAGTATTGAACTCAAAATAATTCTTTGAAGTTAAATGACTCACTATTTTGAAGGTTGTGAGAAAACAAGGTTTATTTCTTGAAATCAAAATGAGGGGTTTAAGAGGGGGTTTTGAAAACATATTTTCAATACTTAATGAAGATTATAACCACTTAAAATTTCAACATCAAACTCATCATCAAGAACCTCCAAGATTGTTGGAAAGCATTATTTACATTTTAAAGACAACTTCATGAATACATAGGAATGTTTTGAAGTTGAAATCATCATCTATCAAACTTTTTTTTGAGGTCAAAAGCTGCTATCCATAAGGATTCACTCACCTCAAACTTCATGTCATCATCTACATGATGATAGACTAATAAGTAAATAAAGAAAACAAAAAAGAAAAAAGAAATGAGGTTAGAGAAGATGAACAAATATGAACAAGCAAGTATATAAACAATCAATAGATGATATTCAATGATGTATTGGACTTGTAGCTTGGTGTTTCACTCATATGTGGTGACATGGGACATGGAAATGACTTTTTCTCTCTTAAATGCTCACTAAGATGGTGGTTGGGTGTATTGAATATGAAGTAAAATGGAAGTAATGAAGTAAAAACAAAGTTTAGAACTCACTTTCTTGTTTGAAAATCAAAGAAGGAAGCTTCTTTTCTCTCTATTCTAACCTTATCTCTACAACTTTCTCTCTAAAAATTTTCAAAGCTTACATTTGACACCCCCAAAATGAGAAGTCAAGGGGGGTTTATATAGGCCAATTTGGGGTAGTTTTGGGATTTTAGAAGGACTCCCATTGGTCCCAAACATCTGTGAACATAGAACTACGTCGTATTGGTTTTCAATTAATCAAAATGAACCCCCAAAAGAAATTACAAAAAAACACCATTCTGGAGGAGAGTGCCGCGGTGGCACTGGGCCTGTACTACGGTGACAGTGGGCCAGTACCGCGGCGGCACTGCTCCTCATTCGTCCAGATAATCCTTTTTAGGCTCCCAAAGGTTCCGGTATTCGCGAAAAGGCCCTATTTCGTCCAAAATTCACAGGAAATGTATACGAACTCCAAATTGAGGTTGTGATATACCGTTGGAAAGGTTATGGAGTCTACTTTATATAAAAAAAATAGTTTAGACATAGGTCACTTTGAAAAGGTTTGCGGTATTTGCAATAAAAGTCGATTTGATCACCTTTTTTACCTTCAAAAATTCATAATAAATTCGTTTTAAATCCAAAAATTATGTGCAAGATACCGTCGGAAAGCTATCGACCTCTAGTATCTATGAAAAATATTTGAAAAATGATACAGTGCTCTGACTTCAAAGTCAACTTTTGGTCAAACTGGTCAAACTTGGGATTCTCGAGAAGTTTTGGAAACCTCTTGGAGCTCCCAGGGGCTGACGTTTTCATTCGATTTTCTTTTAAAACTCATCTTAATACTTTCAACATGATCTAGAATGATCTCAAAACCTTTTGGCGAATTCGGACAATTTCGATCAAACTTGGTCAAACCTTGGTCAAACTGGTCAACGGTGACTTTCTGGGAACTTTCGGGACCTCTGGGGGTCTCTGGGAGCAAACGATTTCATACGGACTTGCTTTAGAATGTAGCGTGTTTCCATAACATTTGATCCGAATTCGGGAGCATTCGGGCTTTCAGGGGTATTTTGGTCATTCAGAACATTCTGAGAGATAGAACTAACTTCCAGGAGACCTTTTTGAGTCTTTTACGATCATTGTGAACCACCAAGCTATGGGTCTCCTAAATTTAATAGCCGACAAAATGGGGTGTCTACACCTAGCTAGCCAAATTTTCTTTTCATAATTTCACAATGTGTATGTCAGCTCTCAAAATTTGTTTGTGACCTTTCTGAGCATTTCGAAACATGATATAGACACGTTCTCATGATGTACCTTGAAGTATACGATTCTTTCAAATGTGTAATCAAAAGTGTCTTTCCCTTTCTTTCATTTTCTCCATCATTTAGACTGGCTAGGGTTAGATTTTGGAAATCAACACATTTTTAGCTCTAACTTTTGCCTAGGTTCCCTTTTCGGGTTTTCAACCTAGCGTGCTATTCTTTTCTTTTTCTTTTTTTTTTTTGGAAAGGGAGAAGAAACTCACTGAAATGCTTGGCTACCATCAAGGGCTAAGTCTACATTGCTTTAAATCAGACAGATTCGTATGGCTGTCAGTTCGATTGGGGTCAAGGTTTTGAAATAGTGGAAAAGGGTGTTGGGCAAGCCTCAATTCAGTCCCAAGTATGTCTTTTCAAGATTTGAGCAAAAGCCTCTATAAATTCATAAAGTAAGGCCAATCAATTCTCGGCTCTTCTTCGATGTCAGCGCGAAATCGATTTTGACTTTTTCAGGATTCTTTTATTTTATGTAAAATTTATTAGCAGAGTAATATCCACGGTAGTTTGAAAAGTGATATTTCAGTTTAGTGATTCATGCATTTATGACTAGGCATATCAGGTTAAGCAAAATAATATTTTATTCCATCAAAAGAGAGAGATGATATACTCAAAATAAATCGAGGATAGACGGACTTGACAATAAGACTATACTTGAAATAGACTCAAAATATAGAACAGACTTGAATTGACATGACCTGGTCTTAAGTGGAGTGTCACGATGACTCACTTATTCTTTTTTTTTTTATTCGAGAGAGAGTATCCTCATTAGCAAAGGTTCCAAACACCATCACTTCACTGCATGCGATCAACATTCATGGGCCTTAGTGAATGCGATCATTTGAATTGATAGGTCAAGGTTGGTCTAGACTGAGGTAGTGGATTGGATTGGGGTGTGGCGCATCATCTAAGAGATCTTGATGTGACTGACGGAGCCTCTTGTAGTTGTTGGTCTCATGGCCATAGTCTTGGTGGTAATCACAATACTTAGACTTATTGTACCCAGGAGGTGGGTGATTAGGAGACTTACTGGGCTCCAAAAGCTCAAGGTGGCCCTTTTGAACAAGGTGGTTGAGAGCGGTGGATAAACTCATGTCGAGCAGTGGTAAGACTCTTCGGTTTTCTTTCTTATGCCTCTTACTATGGTCATTCCGGCTCGTTGATGGGCTTAAGGTATTAACATTTGGGCTATCCTGATCCTCACTGACACGACTGAAAATGTGTGGTCTCTTAAAGAGTACAGCTAAGTGTAGACAGTCGCGTCGAGTTATAACCGATAAGACCGGGTCGTATCCCATAGGACGGAGGATAAGGACAGAAGGATCTAGATAGAATCCTAAAGAAAAGAAAAGATGATTTCCTTAACGGTGGACGTTCTAACGGCCCTATTAAATTTTAGATTGAAGATGAATGAATTAGAGTAAAGTAACAACTTAATTTAACAGAACTAAACTATGTGATTTAAGATTATATATGAAAAGGTGTTGGGAACATGTGAATCCACATAGTACCAACTGCTTCCATGATTTTAACAATAACGAACAACTGCGGTTTTATCCTTATAGTATTCCATATTTCAAAAATGATTAAGCTAAGCATCCTAGGCACTGAGTATGTGAATTTCACATACTTAGTGGTTCAACTACCTCACTTTTTTATGAAGAACTGAAATAATACTAATTAAATCTCTGAACAATGATAAACAAATTGAATATAGGATATTCGACATGTTCGTCATAAACGTTCATTGAACTAGTTAGTGTAAAAAGCTTTTATTTAAAAATCAATTTGCAATTTGAAATTAAAGATCGATTTGGACTTAGTTTCTGAAATAAAAGTTACTGGAATACTAAAAGGATTCTGCCCAAGACATTTTCATGCCAATCGAGTGCTATTAATGGCAATCGATTGGTATGAAATGACTCCCAATCGATTGATATAAGTACCAATCGATAGGTTTGAAATCTATGGCAATGGATTGGTTTCTGTTACCAATCGATTGCCACTGATTCTCAAACAGAATTATGGCAGTGGCAGGGAACAATGTTTCTTCACATTATTTCCAACCAGGATTCTAAGCTAACATGTTTGGAATTGCAAAAATATAAGTATAGAATAACATATTGATAATACGGAAGTTAAACATGAATTTGAATGTTAAATTAAAATTGCAATGGTGAATCAAGTTCTAAACAATCATGACTCTCAAATCAAAAATTTAAACATGTAAAGAAAACCTGAAGTGATCACTAGAATTGATATGCAGAATCCTACGACTTGGAGTTGTTTACAGAAATTAAAAATCCAAATGAAAACCTACAAATCAATGAGATTTGAGCCAACCCTTGACCCCTCTCACTCCCCTCTATTTATAGTGTGATATCCACGAGCTGAAGGTGTCTAGGTTCAATCTGTAACGGTTGGTCACTGTCATTAGCACTGATTTGCTAAGATTCTGCTCCATTAAAGAAGTTTGACCCCAAGCTTTTACCAATCGATTGGTAACTGAAACCAATCGATTGGTGAAAACACCAATCGATTGATAACATTTCCAATCAATTGGTTCTGAATGGATGCCAATCGGTTGGAATAAAGGCAATCGATTGGGACTTGAACTTCATCTTTGAGGTGTTCTCTTGTTCCTTGATCTATCCCTTTCAACTTTTTTATTCATTCGTACTTTCAGGACATGCATTTAAAGGACATAGCACAACAATATACCACAAAAACACATTATTGTGTAAAAAGATAAGTTAAGAAACAAATGCAGGTAGCACTAGAGATATGGGGTTAAGTTTATCCACTTATCCTTTTTATCGGGCCAATGTTCTACAAATATTAGCCCTCATCACAACCCCCAACTAGCGCGTTTCTAGTCTCTAGCAAAAAAGCGGAATTAGTACAAGCTAAAATGAACAACAACCAACATTACAGTTTTATTAAAACAAAAAGAATAATCCTAACTCACTTTCGTAGGAATCGTGGTTGCATTAAGCGTTTACAACAAGCCTTTGAACCCTTATGTTTGCCCTAATGGATGAGTTTTGTCTCATGAGGGTTTTCAGAGAATATACCCACAAAATTCATGTGTCAAACTTACTAAACTCATCAAAGAATTTCAATCTCTCCTTTATGCTTAAGAAAAATTATGCTTAGCTAGGACATAATTTCCCTTATCATGCTATGGAAATAAACATGTTACAAAGTAACTATTCCAGTCAGAACTACTGACACGACAATTTTTCTGTGTGCGCTTATGTGCTATACCCAAGTATAAGTAATCGTGCAAGTAATATAGTACTGGAAGTCCAGGTCGATCCCACAGGGAAGGTTTGGAAATTAATTACCTAGATTAAACTCTAAAAATAAAGAAAAAGAAAATTTAATGCTTAAGGAAACTGTAGAACACAGAGTTCTACGATTAACAACTATTAAAAACTAAATTACTTTAAACTAATAACTAACTAATTAACTAGAGCAGTATTTAAAACTAGTTTTCTTAATAAAAGAGAAGTGTTGGGACCATGCGATTCCACAGTGACCTAGCAATTTACCATGCAATTACGTTAAAGCTCATTGAAGTACATCTTCTGCGATATTTTGTATTGTTTTAAAGATAGAGAATCCATAGCCCTTTCATGACCGGGTCTATATCATCCAAATTAAGTTCAAAATACATGAAAGCAGTTTAAATCAATAGTTAAGACTCGCACCCACAATGGTATTAGCATTGAGAGTGGTTTGCAAAAGATATTGAAGAAAAATGCTTTAAGGTTTTAAGTTTAGAGACTGTTTCGACAAACTGAGCATTTAGGGACAGTTTGATAACAAAACTGTAAAACAGAGAGTCTGGGAATACTATATTGAATGTTCTCAAGAATCAGAGGCTTCGATCGATCGACGTGCTCTTGATCGATCGAACATCTTCATCTCTCGATCGATCGAAATGTCTTCGATCGATCGATTGTATCTCTAATCCGATCGATCAAAATAACTTCGATCGATCGAGCATAGGAATTATTCTTCTGCATGGCGGAGGCTTAAAATCACAGTTTCATCGCGATTTCCCAACATGGGGACTACTCAGACATGGTCTGGAGTATCTTAGACTCGTTTCTAACATAAAGATCCATTAAAGATGCATTTGGTTATGATTTTAACATAAAAACTATGAAAACTATGAGTGTAACACTATTTAGCATGCAAGATTATGATTAACTTTACTAATACTGCCAGAAACAATAAACAGATTGTAAACAAACTGAAATAACAAAACCTGAGACGATGTATTATGATCGAACTACTTGCAAATCCAAGATCAAGCAAAATTGTACTTTGAAACCTACAAAAACAATATAAACTCTCTAACTCTCTCTATAAAATGATAAAAACTAAAAGTATGCGTCGTTTTCGACGTGAATACAACTGGTATATATAGAAAAACCTAAGGTTAGGGTTACAAAAAAAATGTCCCCGCTGCGTGCGCGTATGTTCTGATAAAAGCCATGTTCGATCAATCAAACATCTCTCGATCGGTTGAACTTCTGGGATCTTCGAGCGCTTGAACTGCTTTCGATTGATCAAAACCTCGATCGCTCGTGCCTTCTTCGATCGCTCGAAACTCACTTTTCATTTTTTACTTGTCTTCATTGAACCCAATGACTTCCTTTTATCTTGCTTATTCAATTCTTCACACAGCAACTGTAATCTGCACACATAACCACTAAAACGATACCACTTATCATAGATTAATCATACTATGTAAAAACTGGCATTGTAATTCAAGTTGTAGATAAACAGGGGAATTGTAAACTAACTTAGTGTATTTTCTTCTTTTAGCGCGGTTGTATTTTACAAATACCCCCGCTTGTCACAACCCCCAACTAGCGATTTGCTAGTCCCTAGCAATAAAGCGAAAATAAAACAAGGTAAAATAATACTACAATGATTAAAATAAAACAAATTAAAACTAAAGCAAACTAATCTAAATAAAAAGAACCTACCTAACTCACTTTTGCAGGAATCGCGGTTGCATTTAGCAAATGCAACAAGCCGTTAAACCCCTAGGTTCCCCCTAGTGGACGGTGTTGTCTCGTGAGCGTTTGCAGTTCATATACCCACAAAATTCTCTGATTTTAAGATAAAGAAGATATAGAATAACTTCTAAACACTCTCTTCTATTCAACTATTAATTTAGCTCTACAAAACATTTCGTCCTCATTCAAACTATGAAAGAAATACACATGTTCCTCATATCACCAAGAAAGAATAACATATGCATCACATCCATGTATCCGTGCGTGTGTGAAATTAACAACTATACATCAAACTTTATTTAGAGTTGTTTAGACTATCATACTCCCAGAACTTGTAGTTTCAACTCAATTCTCACATGAGTTTACACTCAAAAATGAACATCTCTCAGAAACTTGTTTAATAATGATCGCTCATAGTGTGAAAGCTTTGATATGAGCAATGTTTTGGTTACTAATGCTTTCACACCTGACTCAATAAAGGACAAACATTTAGAGTGTATAGTCTCATGAAAGGAATACTACTAATTAGAGGAGTGAAATACAGTGGATAACTCAATTTACACGTTCGTGTTTTAAACTAAGTTGTTAAGAATCATTAAGGCTTTGACTTTTCAGGTTTTATATATTAAGGTAGAAATGAGAAGGGTAAGAAATCGCACATCTTTAGCATTTGATTGAGTGTAGTAATTTCTTTTTTACTTCATTCCAACCATCCTCTATTCTCATAGATGTCCCCCTTTTTTTTTTTTACCTGAACTCCTCCTTCTTTCCACTTTTTTTTTTAGATGCAGCCCCTCCCACAACTACTCCCTCCTCATAACATACTTCAACAATTCAATCACATTGGATGCGCAATGGGGTGTATTGAGGTCAAAGTATGAAATTAGGGATTTAGGATTCATAATAGGTTTGGCAGTATTTACTAGGTGTGGGGTTGAGAATAATGCATATTTTGGAATGTTGATATAGGTATATGGAAAGGTAAGGAGTAAATAACGATAGCTTAAATCATTTTCTCAACTTCTTAGTTTTAGCACTTCCGTGTTCATTGAGTTTTGTTGGTAAATCCTGAACGTTCTCCTCTACTAAGCAGCCAAAATTAAGAATTAGAGACTATTCGACAAATTTAATATGTATTGTCAAGAAAATGATTCGAATTTAACGTGATAACTCCCTCAGAATTGAAGATTGGATTCAAAAGCTCACTAAGGGTAACTAGTTTCCACTACTTTTTCTTTCAAGTACAAAAGTCATCCTGACTCTTATTTAGGTTTTTTGCATAGCTATTAACATGTGCATAAGGAATTTGGATACAAGAATGGTTAACACATGCATTCGTCCTAGTGAATTAGAAAAACGCATGAATTTAATTCATAAAAAGATGAGAATAAAATGGTTGTGTCATTGCTTGATAATAGCTAAATAGGAGTGAGTATTGCAAGTTGTTCTACCAATAAAGTTTATAATTTCACAAAAAAATCCAATTTTATTTTAATTTAAAATTTGTTCAAAATTTTCAAACTTCAACTGAGATTGTATGACATGTACAATAAATGTATTCAGATTGCTAAGTATAGCATGTGGAGGTGACTATCTATCAACATCCCACCCCCAACTAAAAATTGCGATCTCCACAAAAGATAATTTTCAAATATAGATAGAGAGATGTTACCTGTCAAAGCATAGTAATAATCGCAAGCGTAACAATCTGTATAGAAAGCATACAAACTCCAAATAGTCAGGATCAAATAGAATATGAAAGATAAAGCATATGATCCATACATAAATAGAACTAATCACTGGTATAATAATACAATGAAATAACAGAACAGTGATTACAAAATCTATAAAACAAAAATAACCAACATGTCCAACTAACCAAACCACCAGAAAAATAATAAGAGAGAGAAGAGAATACAATCATATCCCACCAAAACAACCCAACAACCAAAAACACCGATTTATCAAAATCTATACATCATCGGCGACGTCCGATAAGATCTCAATAACCAAATCTGGAGCATCCCCATCTCCACCCTCAGCAACAGTAGTAACCATCGCCGGGTCACTCGCAATCAGAGCAGCTGGTGTATATAATAATGGATCCGTCACGACTGGAGGTGGTGGAAGTGGTGTCTCAGAAGCAGGCGGTGTCACCGATGTAGATGGAGCAGAAGTATCAGTAGATGGTACAGAAGCAGTAGGAACAGGAACAGATGGGGCTGCCGATGTAGATGGAGCAGAACGATCAACCTGAGGAGCTGCGGATGAAGGACCAGTAGTGGGTGGTGTAGGTGTATCCAAAGACTGGTCAACCCCTATCTGAATAAGTATAGCCTCAAGAAGAGTCGTCATGCGATCCATCTTGCCCTCGAGTCTGATCCAGGCCTCTCTCTCCTCTAATAGCAACTCGTGAACAGTAGGGAGAGGCGCGGATGAAGAAGACTCTCCCTGGGCGGGAGCCTAAGACCGTTGTCTCAGCTCGAACTGGGCAACCTCAATACGAGGATCAACCTCGTCATCAGAATCAAGCTCCTCAGCCTCTGTGGGCGTCCCAAAGCTGCACCCTCCGTATCGGTGCCTCCTCCCCTCTTCCTCTTCGCTCCAATCTTTGCCTTACCCTTTGCTTTTCTCTTCTTCGGAGCATCAGAACGGCGGGCCGCCATCTCGCAAAATCGACTAGAGGCCTGAATGATTGAATCTGTGGCCAATGGAACTAGTCCAGCCTGCTCAATGATCCAATGTATAGGCCAAGCGCTCTTTAGATGGCGCTTGGCAGCGATGTACTCCGTAGGCTGAACCAGGAAGTCAATGTATAGGTGAGACAGACAGACTCGCTATCCTGTCCCAATAGCATATAGGGCACGGCCATACCACGCGGCAAACTTCTCGTGATTAGATGTCATAAAAATGCAGTTCACCAGTGTCAGATGGAGGAGGTGATAGTTCTCAGTGAGAAGCTTATCCTCGATGAGAGAAACGCCATTCTAGAGCTGAACGGCGCCGCTTGTAAGCTTACGGATGATGGTGGTAGGAGGCATCTCTGGGGCACCTGGTAAGTGAGGATAGAAACAATCTGGTACCTCAGGTACCCCCAGAGCAGCTGAAATGGTGGCAAGGCTGAAATGGCACCCGCGGAAGAATGATCTGTATGTGAATGGGGCCGCGGGATCCTTGATCATAGAGGAACAGGCTTCACGAAACCAGTGGATGTTGATCCTCTTTGTCTGGATCAACATATCGTACCATAATGGTTGGTGACAAGCGGGGGTATTTATAAAATATAACCGTGTGTGGATACCGGAATCGGAGCACTTCTCTTGTTTGAGATTGTTTTGAAAAGGAAAAGAAAAGGTCTGTTGAAAACAGATACAGAGTCGCCACTTGGTCTTTAAGGAACCAAGAAACCTAATTTTGACTCACCCAAGCGGATAAGGGCACCGGCCCTTCATCACCAAAGAACTTGGTTCGGGGTTTTGGTACGAGAGAGGAAGGAGCCTTTGTCGCGACTAAAACACCCTCAACTCGCCCCGTCTTTCGACGGGCCTCAATTAGCATCCAAATAATCATCTTATACTATGTATGGTTCGACAAATAATACTATGATATTATATTACATCACATAAGGAGATTTGAAATGGAAGATCTAAGGATAAGATATCATTCATAAGATCTAAGCCAAATATCACACAATGCAAAGTGAAAGATCACACAAATAAACCTAGGAAAAATCGTCTAATCATGTATCAGATAATAAAGTTTTCCTAATCTAAAGGGGACATGAATTGTTCTTGAAACAAATAAACAAAGAAATCAAAATATGCTTAACAAGCTAGTATGATGCATGTTATTCTTTGAGAAAAGAAGATCTCTCAATCCCCGGGACGAATGAGAAAGGATGATTAGATCAAAGGGGAAGCATGAACGTATGATCGTGATCATTCTTTATAATCTTCTTAGATTAAGAGTTACAAAAACCCCAAATCTTGCATGAATGCAATGTATGTATGTAAAATGTGCAAAGGTTGTAGTGTGTTTTGTGTACATGGATTTCTAGAATGACTTAGAAGTCTAAAATGTGTATGAATGAATGAATGAAATTAACATGGGATGTGTACAAATGTAGTATGGACTACTTCCTAAGATATGAACTAATTTGGAATGCATATGAGCATCAAATCAAAGAATGAAAGTTGAAATGTACTTGCTGTGAATAGTGGACAGAACAGTAGCATGATCTTTTGGAATTTGAAAAGAGGGGTTAGGAATGTTTTCAATGCATAATATTTTATGGAGATGTTCCTTATTGTGTCTAGAACACAACCCAAAAGGCCAATCTTGAATAGCTATCACAGATTAAGAGAAATTATATAAACAATAGAGGTCACTCAGAAACAAAGTTCGTACTGTCGACTGAAATGTTAGAAAATCTTAGAACATGAAACAGAATGATCTAGAGGCTCATTTTATACAGAACGTTCCCTAAGACATTGAATTTTAAGGGAAAAATAAGTTAGGACCACCCCTTTTGGAAAAGTTTTCTGGAAAAGAGGTCGTAAGTTGACCTAGCTGCTGTGACAGCAAAAACAGAATGTTTGGAAGGAATGTTTGGGTCCAAATGGACCATTTTCAAGTACTTCCAAGTCAAGCCAAAAATCATGGGTGTTCTATAGTGAGTTAGAAAGACTTTCCAAGTGGTCTTGCATTCATACATTGAGTATTGAACTCAAAATAATTCCTTGAAGTTAAATGACTCACTGTTTTGAGGATTTTGAGAAAAACAAGGTTTATTTCTTGAAATCAAAATGAGGGGTTTAAGAGGGGGGGTTTTGAAATGAGGGTTTTGAAAGTATACTTCCAGATCTTGGATGAATATTCTAACCACTTGGAATATCAATTCCTAACTTATTTCAAGAACTTCCCAAGTATTTGCAAACCATGGTTTTATTTGGAAATCAAACTCAAGAATCTATGGGAGTATGATACATGAGAGGATAGATGATACATGATATGATATAGCATGCTAAAAGTGGTAAAGAACATGTGCATGGGATATGGGTTCATCTAGATACAAGAGAGTGTTGCATCAAAGTGTGAAAGCCAAAAAGTGAAATGCTGTGAATAGTGGACAGACTGTATGCATTACCTTGTAACATTATAATGGGAGGTCAAACGTGCCTAGGAAAATGTGAGAAAAATCAGAGATCATCCTTATTATGTTTAGAAAATAACCCAAAAATCCAAACATCAATAGCTATCACAGATTAAAAGAAATAAATCAGAATGTACACATGACTCAGAAACAAAAGCTGCACTGTTGACTGATTTTGTATGATTTTTCATAAATCAAAGAAAAGGTTTATGATGACCCATTATATACCAAAGGTTTCCTAAGGCACCCAAGTTTTATAAACAAAATAGAAAAGATATATGTACAGTGACGAAAATATCCAGGATAAGTGCAAGAAGTTGGGTGAACATTCTGTGAGAACAGAGGCAGATTATGAATATGAACTTCTCACATCCAAAACAAATACTTTCACATTTCTATAATTGATGGGAAAAATTAGGGACACACTATGATGTCTTAGGAAGATTTTCCAAGTGGTTTGATCATCATAACTCAAGTATTTAATTCAAAACAAATCTTTGAATCTGAACAGCTCACTGTTTTGGATCATTCTTGAAGAAAATGGATTTGGGTTTGAAATAGAGTTTGAGATCTTGATTGGGGGTTTTGAAATAGATGTTCAAAGCATGAACTTAAACTCTTGAGATGACCATGTGACCACTTAGAACCTCATCCAACCTTGAATCATCAAAGAACTCCCAATATTATTGGAGAGATTCATTTTTATTTTGGACATAACTTCAATACATTTCAAGAACATCTTGGAAGTATTGAGGTTATGATCATCATCTATCAAACATGTTTTTGAGGTCAAGAGCTACTATCCATAAGGATTCACTCACCCCAAACTTCATGTCATCACTTAGATGATGATGAACTAGTAAGTAAATAAAGAAAATAAAAAGAAATGAGATTAAGAAGAGATGAACATAATATGAACAAGCAAGTAAATAACAATCAATAGATGATAATCAATATGATTTTGGACTTGTAGCTTGGTGTTTCACTCATAGATTTTGACATTTGGACATGGAAGTAGCTTCCTAACTCAAGAATGCTCAAGAATGGTGATTGGGTATATTGATGATGAAGTATATAGAAAAATGGTGGAGGAAAACAAGGTTAGAACTCACTTTGATTGGAAAAAATGGAAGAAGAAGACTACTTCTTCTCTTTCTCTCTCTATATTTCCCTAGAGTTTCTTGCTAAGCTTTCTCTAAGCTTCCCTGTCTCTCCCCTAAATGGAAGTAAATGGCTTCTTTTATAGGCAAAGGAGGGGTGGTAAATGGAGTTTTAAAAAGTTTAAAATGGTCTCCCATTGGTCCAAAATAAGCTGGGAATCAAAACTACGTCGTTTTGGTTTTTAATATATCAAATTGGACCCCCAAAATAAATTACAAAAACTCATTGTTCTGGAGGGGAGTACCGCGGCGGCACTGGGCCAGTGCCGCGGAGGCAATGGGCCAGTGCCGCGGCGGCACTGCTCCTCCCTTCGTCCAGATAATGCTGTTTAGGCCCCCTGAAGTTCCGGTATTCGCGAAAAGGCCCTATTTCGTCCGAAATTCACAGAAAATGCGTACGAACTCCAAATTGAGGTTGTGATATACCGTTGGAAAGGTAATGGAGTCCACTTTACATAAAAAATAGTTCGGGGATAGGTCACTTTGAAAATTTTTACGGTATTCGCGATAAAAGCCGATTTGATCGCCTTTTCTGGCTTTGGAAATTCATAATAAATTCGTTTTAAATCCAGAAATTACGTGCAATATACCGTTGGAAAGCTATTGACCTCTAGTATCCATGAAAAATGTTTGAAAATTATTTTGGTGCCCTGGTTCCAAAGTCAAATTCTGGTCAAACTGGTCAAACCTGGGATTCCCGGGAAGTTCTGGAAATCTCCGGGAGTTCCCAGGAGCTGACGTTCTCGCTCGATTTTCTTTTGGAACTTGTTTTAACACTTATCTCATGATTTAAAATGATTCTGGTGAATTCGGATGATTTCAGTCAAACTTGATCAAACATGGTCAAACCTGGTCAAACCTTGGTCAAACCTAGTCAAACCTTGGTCAAACCGGTCAACAGGGACTTTCCGGGAACTTCCGGGACTTCCGGGGATCTCTGGGAGCTGACGATTTCATCCGATTTTTCTTAAAAACTCATTTTATCACTTTTCTTACGACGTAGCATGTTTTTAGAACTTTGGGATCAAATCTGGGAGTTTTCGGGCTTTCAGGGGCATTTTGGTCATTCTGAGCATTCTGAGAGATAGAGCTGACTTCCGAGAGTCCTTTTGAGTCTTTTACGATCATTGTGAACCACCAAGCTATGGGTCTCCTAAATCTGATAGCCGACAAAATGGGGTGTCTACAGTTTGCCCCTCTTTGGCATGAACTTGCGAAGCAACGCATGTCGCAAGCGAGTGCCAAAGCTTTGAAGAGACAGGACTTTTGGAGGCTATAGATTTAGGATAAACAGCGTTGCAAAAGATGAAAGGACGATAAGGTTAGTACTGGTCGTGCTCCGGGTGAGCTGCCTACATATCCCAAGGGGAATCAGAGTAGGACGTAGTTCAGGGCACAAAGGAATAAATCACACATGCACATACACAACAATCAGGCGGATGCTATGCTATATGAGGATGATATGTAATGTGTGGATGTGATATGATTTCGTACATGAGTCCTATCATGCCTAGTGTTATGATCCTAGTATGAGCAGGTGATGTGGGGTGTGCCACTCCGAGTGGGCTGGTGTTGTGCTAGTGTTTGTGACTGTGATGTGGTGGATGACTTGGATAAGGGCACCAAGGTTTAGAAGACTCTGGGTTTAGGGGCAAACTTCTGGAATTTGGGAAGTGTGCTTTGCGAGAGAATGTAGTCAGATGTGAGGTCCCTGAGGATGACAACTAAGGATAACCCACAGGCGAGGGAGTTTAAGATAACCGACAGTTTTATAATAACCAAAGTGAGGAGGCTCATGATAAGTGGGGTAGCTCACGATAATGGATAGGTGAGATAACCGGAGTGAAGAGGCTCACGATAAGTGAGGAAACTAATAATGACTGACAGGTGAGAAAGCTCATGATAATCAGTGGACACGGGTCCTTAAATTGTGAATAGACAGTGCTTGCCAAGGGAATCGGGGTGATTTGCCTGCGGGTGATGTTTTGGCCGATCCTTATGATGACAAGTCCGGAGAATCATTTCGGACTTCTGCTATCTTCCGCTGGGATGGTAGGGGACTCTCTGAGAATCTCTCTTCAATTCTTGACCTAAAACCAGGATCCATCTCTGAATCTCTCGTAGTTGGTCAGATTTTGCAATGCTCAATCCAAAAGAGCCGGTTAGGGTCTATCGGTTTCTATCCTCGGGGGATGATGTAGGGTTCTCGGAGAATCTCTTTTGGTGCTCAATCCAAGGGGGCCGGTCAGGGCCTCCGGGAGCTGGTATCTTTTGGTTTCTATCCTCGGGGGATGATGTAGGGTTCTCGGAGAATCTCTTTCGGTGCTCAATCTAAGGGGGCCGGTCAGGGCCTCCGGGAGCTGGTATCTATTGGTTTCTGTCCTCGGGGGATGATGTAGGGTTCTCGGAGAATCTCTTTTGGCGCTCAATCCAAGGGGGCCGGTCAGGGCCTCCGGGAGCTGGTATCTATCTGCTTTTGTCCTCGGAGGATGATGCAGGGTTCTCGGGGAATCTCTTTTGGCGCTCAATCCAAGAGGGCCGGTCAGGGCCTCCGGGAGCTGGAGGATAATGTACTCTGTTAGGAAGAAGGAAATACGTCCTTTAAATGAGAGTCAAGGTATCATTCTATTTGTGATGAGGGATACGGAGATGGCCTGTGGCAGTTAAGGTTTTGATTTTGAAAGAGGAGAGTGATGGACTTATGTTGCTTTAGGATGAAAGAAGGTCATCAACAGCCACTCATGGACTTATGTTGCATGAAGAAAAATGAACGATCAACAGCCACTCATGGACTTATGTTTCTAGGAGAAAGGAAGATCATCAACAGCCACTCATGGACTAATGTTGCATGAACAAAGGAAGATCATCAACAGCCACTCATGGACTTATGTTGCATGAACATAGGAAGATCATCAACAGCCACTCATGGACTTATGTTGCATGAAGAAAGATCAACAGCCACTCATGGACTTATGTTGTAAGGAGAAAGGAAGATCATCAACAGCCACTCATGGACTTATGTTCCATGAACAAAGGAAGATCAACAGCCACGCGTGGACTTATGTTGCAGGAAGGAAGAAAGATCATCAACAGCCACTCATGGACTTATGTTGCAAGGAGAAAGGAAGATCATCAACAGCCACTCATGGACTTATGTTGCATGAATAAAGGAAGATCATCAACAGCCACTCATGGACTTATGTTGCATGAAGAAAGATCAACAGCCACTCATGGACTTATGTTGCAAGGAGAAAGGAAGATCATCAACAGCCACTCATGGACTTATGTTGCATGAACAAAGGAAGATCAACAGCCACTCGTGGACTTATGTTGCAGGAAGGAAGAAAGATCATCAACAGCCACTCATGGACTTATGTTGCATGAAGAAAGATGAAAGATCAACAGCCACTAATGGACTTATGTTGCATGAAGAAAGAAAGATCATCAACAGCCACTCATGGACTTATGTTGCATGAAGGAAGCTGATTAGCTTTTGGCAGTTTGGAAAGGGATGAAATCTTCCCCAAATTTGGACGCTTCTCATGCTGACGCCTTGACTGGTGCAGTAATAGTGTTTGGTACTCTTGCTTGTATTGTCATTAGAATGCTCTATATAACTTGATTTGAAAAATTCATTATTCGTCACTGTTGACTTACACATTTGAGACTACGACTGATCCTTTTCCTGAAAAAGACTATGACAGACTCAGAAACTGACAGACACCGACGCACGAGGGCGACGCATTCGACATTGAAATGAAACAAGCTCGATTTGCCAAAACTTAATGTGCTCTTGTCATAAATGATATACCATTTCTCTTTTGTGTTTACTTCTCACCTTAACGTGGCATCACTTTGATGGTGAATCTTATTTTGAAAATTCCTCCCTACTGATCTAATCAATTTCTTTGCTTCTCCCAAGATGTGCTTTGAATTAGTGCCTTAGCTTATGGAATAAAATATGCTCCATTTCCAATCTGTTCAAGACAATGCTTGTGACTTGAAGGCTTATAGGGATTGGGTGGCAAACGAAGTTTGCCCCTAGTTTGAAGGGCATGAAGTGGGATCGATAGGCAAACGAGGTAAATGACCGAAGTTTGCCCCTAGTTTGGAGGAAGGTTCATTGGAGGTTTTGGGCAAACGAGGTAGGTGACCGAAGTTTGCCCCTTGTATGAAGGGTGGATAGTAAAAGTCAGGCAAACGAGGCGGGTAGCCGAAGTTTGCCCCTAGTGTGGAAGGTGATTTTCTGGCTTGAGGCAAGGACCGTGACTTTAATCTCTCAAATGCTCATAACTTTTGCCTAGGCATCAGTGAGGTAACCTAGCGAGCTCTTTTCTCTCTTTTGTTATTGCTCACCTTAGATTTAGCTCTAACTTTTGCCTAGGCGTCCTTTCGGATTTTCGACCTAGCGAGCCATCCTTCTTTTCTTTTTGAAAGTCTGCCTACGTACCCCCAAGTGGGGATCAGGTCCAACGTAGTTCGGGCCATGGTTGAAAAGAAGCGAGTTGATTTTTAGGTAGGTGGGGTGACCGAACCATTGTGGTTGCCTACGTGTCCCCGGGCGGGATTCAGGTCGAGCGAAGTTCAAGGCAAGGTCTTGAAAGAAATCGGTTTGATTATGATGATGTCGACCGAACCGATGTGGTTGCCTACGTATCCCCGAGTGGGAATCAGGTCGAGCGTAGTTCAAGGCAAGGCTTGAAAGGAAAGGTTATTTTTGTTGGTGGAGCGACCGAACCGATGTGGTTGCCTACGTATCCCCGAGCGGGAATCAGGTCGAGCGTAGTTCAAGGCAAGGCTTGAAGGAAATTGGTTTGATTATGATGGTGTTGACCGAACCGATGTGGTTGCCTACGTATCCCCGAGTGGGAATCAGGTCGAGCGTAGTTCAAGGCAAGGCTTGAAATAAGGGGTTTAAGGTATGAGGGTTTTTCAAACCAATCGTCAAAGAAGTTCAAACTTGAGCCACTTGTGGTAGCTAAAAAAAGATTCAGTTTCAATCTCCCTTTCTTTTCTTTTTCTTTTTCTTTTTCTTTTGTTTTGAGGATTGATCATTTTCACTTTTGCCTAGCCAGTCAATTTTTGCTTTTCTAATGTAGTCGATTCTTGTGAGATCTTTCAATCGCAATCTCATAATGTGCATGTCAGCTCTCGGAATTTATTTGTGGCCATTCCGTGCCTAATGCACGTTCTTAAGATGTATCTTGAAGCGTATGATTCTCTCATTTGTTTCATCAAAATTTTCTCCAACATTTTGACTGGCTAGGGTCAGATTTTGGAAATCAACACCTTCTCGGCTCTAACTTTTGCCTAGGTGCCCTTTCGGGTTTTTCACCTAGCGAGCTTTTCTTTTCTTTTTCTTTTTTTTTTTTTTTCTTTTTTTTTTTTTTTTTTTTTTTTTTTTGAAAGTGGAGATGAAACTCACTGAAATGTTTAGCTACCATCAAGGACTAAGTCTACACAGGTTCATATGGCTCTCAATTGGGTTGGGCCCAAGGCTTTGGAATGGCGGGAAAAGGGTGTTGGGTAAGCCCCAAGTCAGGTCCAAGCATGTCTTTTCAAGATTGAGGCAAGAGAATCTTTAAATTCTTAAAGTAAGACTATTCAATTCTCGGCTCTTCATCGGTGTCGGCGCAAAATTGACTTTGACCTTTCAGGATTTTTTGTTTGAGTAAAAAAAAAAATTCTTTTTTTTTTAGCACAGTAATATCCATGGTAATTTGAAAAGTGACACTTCAGTTCAGCGATTCATGCATCTATGACTAGGCACATCAGATTAGGCAAAATGAGACTTCATTCCATCAATAGAGGAGGATTACAGACTCATTAACAACTCGATGACAGACAGACTCGACCACAAGAATAAACATACAACAGACTTGACTAGACTCGACCTGGTCTCAAATGGAATGTAAAAGTGACTCACTTATTCTTTTTATTTCTTTTTTTTTTTTTTAAAGAGCATCTTCATTTGGTTTCTAGCAAGAGTCCCAAACACCGTCACTTCACCGGCACAGGTTCAACATTCATCAGCCTCAGCGAAGAGGATCATTCGAATAGGTAAGCCAGGGGCTTAGGTGACACGGGGTTGAATGGGTGGTGGCTCAATGATGTTTTGGTCAATGAGGTCCTGGATATCATGGCGGAGACGTATGCACTGGGCAGTGTCATGGCCTGGGCCTTGGTGGTAGACACATTATTTGTACAGGTCACAGTTAGGTGGTGGGGGATCGGCACGAGGCTGAAGGAGTCGGAGGTGTCCCTTTTTTAGTAGACGGCCTAAGGCTGTGGAGGGGGAGATATCTAGTTTGGCAAAGGTACGGGGTTGCTTTTTCTGGTAAGGGCAACTAGTGGTTTGGTTGGAGGATTGGTATGGCCGATGAGGGTATGCCATGGGTTGGCTGCGCAGGGCGTCGACATCCGGGGAATGTCGGGAGTATTTAGGCCTCTTGGACTGGTGTTGGGGTTCATCATTCTTGAACTTTTCTTCTATGATGGCATCCTCAATTCTGGTCCCCATTTCAAGTAGTTTTTTGCTAATGCTCCGTGCCATTTTATCAAATCGACTAACCCTTGAACTCAACTGCTCAACAGTGGTTTGTAGCTTGTTCACTTTCTCTTCCAGAGCTTTGTAGGCCATTGGTGGATCGATGATGGTCTAGCCCTCGATTAAGATAGTGAATTCTGGGAGGTATAAAGGTGCGCTTACCCGGGGCTATGATTTTTCTGCAAATAGAAGTAAAAGCCCAAATTAGCGGAGGCGCGAAGCACTTCTTATAGACTCCTATCAGGGAGAGATGATCAGAGTTTTGAAGGATTTAATGATGCAAACCAAGGTTACAGTAAGTATACGACTTCTGTACAATGATTGAGATGGGTGGGGATGATGATACGTATGTATTCGATGTGTAGAGACTGACATGTGTGAGACTGATAAGATGTGTGTGCATGTAGACTGACACAAATTGTGTATGTATATGAGATAAGCATGCGAATGCAAGCCCTAATCTATATGACGCTCCTATTTCTAACAGATAGCAGCTAAACAAATAAGGTCCTAGCCATACAGAGTGTGCTAACCTTACTATTCAGTATGATCACCAAGGGATAGCAGGGATTTTCGGGATACTTCGGGAATTTTGGACAGAGTTTCTGGGAGAAACAAGGATTCTGAAGATTCGGAGAAATTTCTAGAAGTCAATTGAGTTTCTAGGAGAAATAGGGATTTCTGGTTGATTTGGACTGAGCTTCTAGGAGAAATTGGAAAATCAGAATTTCTGGGAGAAATTGGTACATCTAGGCATTTTTGGGAAGTTTGGATGGAGTTGTTGGAATTTTTGGGAAATCTTGAAAGATTTGGATAGAGCTTATGGAAAAACATGAAAACTCGGGTAAGTTGGACAGAGTTTCTGGGAGAAACAAGTATACCGGAATTTCTGGGAGAAATTGAGATTTCTCGGTAATCTGAGAGATTTGGACAGAGCTTCTGGGAAAACAGGTATAACTGGGTAAGTCGGACAGAGTTTCTAGGAGAAACAAGTATATCGGAGTTTCTAAGGAAAATTGAGGTTTCTGGGTATTCTGGGGGAAGCAAGAATATCTGGGGGGACATAAGTATATCGGAGTTTCTGGAAGAAATTGAGATTTCTGGGTAATCTGGGGAGAAATAGGGATTTCTAGGAAATCTGGGTGATTCGGACAGAGTTTCTAGGAGAAACAGGGATATACGACGGGAATAGGTGATGATGGTGATCATACTGTCTAGTGAGTTTTCATACTCCTATGTCTTAGGACCAACAAACAAGGTTTGCGGCGTATATCTTTGTGAGCATGGAGCAGACATCCTTGTCATGGTGCCTAGGCAGGTCAACTCAATGTGATCACATGTGAGTAATTGCCTTGGGAATCATAAGAAAGAGTTTCTGTTCTATGCCACATAAGCGTCTACACCGCTCAGGTAATCCCATCAGGGCATACAGCAGTTATATCACATTGTCCTATCTGAAAAGATAAATGAACAGTCCTATGAAAGGTTCTACAGGAATCTATATGCAAAGGCTGGGTTTAGTCAAAGAGGGTCCGTTGACGAGAGTTCCAATATACCGTCAGAGAGACAGTACGGAAGTGTTTACTCTTTTTGATATACCTTGGAAGGTATAGTATCAACGGTGACTTGTGCCCTGGCACAGCAAGACCTGAACAATGTCAGCGCCGCGTTTCAGACACAGTCGGAGGGGGAAAATGCAAGAGTGCAATGCGGTGAACCAAACACAGTAAAAAGATGATTTTAAGGATGCTTCTTATGAGTCAAACCTCTGTATTATTTTGTTTTAAAATAAAAATCCCCAGCAGAGTCGCCAGATTGTGGATACCGGAATCGGACCACTTCTCTTGTTTGAGATTGTTTTGAAAAGGAATTTGAATCAAAGAAAGAAAATAGGTCTGTTGAAAACAGATACAGAGTCGCCACTTGGTCTTTAAGGAACCAAGAAACCTAATTTTGACTCACCCAAGCGGATAATGGCACCGGCCCTTCATCACCAAAGAACTTGGTTCGGGGTTTTGGTACGAGAGAGGAAGGAGCCTTTGTCGCGACTAAAACACCCTCAACTCGCCCCGTCTTTCGACGGGCCTCAATTAGCATCCAAATAATCATCTTATACTATGTATGGTTCGACAAATAATACTATGATAGTATATTACATCACATAAGGAGATTTGAAATGGAAGATCTAAAGATAAGATATCATTCATAAGATCTAAGCCAAATATCACACAATGCAAAGTGAAAGATCACACAAATAAACCTAGGAAAAATCGTCTAATCATGTATCAGATAATAAAGTTTTCCTAATCTAAAGGGGACATGAATTGTTCTTGAAACAAATAAACAAAGAAATCAAAATATGCTTAACAAGCTAGTATGATGCATGTTATTCTTTGAGAAAAGAAGATCTCTCAATCCCCGGGACGAATGAGAAAGGATGATTAGATGAAAGGGGAAGCATGAACGTATGATCGTGATCATTCTTTATAATCTTCTTAGATTAAGAGTTACAAAAACCTCAAATCTTGCATGAATGCAATGTATGTATGTAAAATGTGCAAAGGTTGTAGTGTGTTTTGTGTACATGGATTTCTAGAATGACTTAGAAGTCTAAAATGTGTATGAATGAATGAATGAAATTAACATGGGATGTGTACAAATGTAGTATGGACTACTTCCTAAGATATGAACTAATTTGAAATGCATATGAGCATCAAATCAAAGAATGAAAGTTGAAATGTACTTGCTGTGAATAGTGGACAGAACAGTAGCATGATCTTTTGAAATTCGAAAAGAGGGGTTAGGAATGTTTTCAATGCATGATTTTTTATGGAGATGTTCCTTATTGTGTCTAGAACACAATCCAAAAGGCCAATCTTGAATAACTATCACAGATTGAGAGAAATTATATAAACAATAGAGGTCACTCAGAAACAGAGTTCGTACTGTCGACTGAAATGTTAGAAAATCTTAGAAAATGAAACAGAATGATCTAAAGGCCCATTTTATACAGAAAGTTCCCTAAGACATTGAATTTTAAGGGAAAAATAAGTTAGGACCACCCCTTTTGGAAAAGGTTTCTGGAAAAGAGGTCGTAAGTTGACCTAGCTGCTGTGACAGCAAAAACAGAATGTTTGGAAGGAATGTTTGGGTCCAAATGGACCATTTTCAAGTACTTCCAAGTCAAGCCAAAAATCATGGGTGTTCTATAGTGAGTTAGAAAGACTTTCCAAGTGGTCTTGCATTCATACATTGAGTATTGAACTCAAAATAATTCCTTGAAGTTAAATGACTCACTGTTTTGAGGGTTTTGAGAAAAACAAGGTTTATTTCTTGAAATCAAAATGAGGGGTTTAAGAGAGGGGGTTTTGAAATGAGGGTTTTGAAAGTATACTTCCAGATCTTGGATGAATATTCTAACCACTTGGAATATCAATTCCTAACTTATTTCAAGAACTTCCCAAGTATTTGCAAACCATGGTTTTATTTGGAAATCAAACTCAAGAATCTATGGGAGTATGATACATGAGAGGATAGATGATACATGATATGATATAGCATGCTAAAAGTGGTAAAGAACATGTGCATGGGATATGGGTTCATCTAGATACAAGAGAGTGTTGCATCAAAGTGTGAAAGCCAAAAAGTGAAATGCTGTGAATAGTGGACAGACTGTATGCATTACCTTGTAACATTATAATGGGAGGTCAAACGTGCCTAGGAAAATGTAAGAAATATCAGAGATCATCCTTATTGTGTTTAAAAAATAACCCAAAAAGCCAAACATCAATAGCTATCACAGATTAAAAGAAATAAATCAGAATGTACACATGACTCAGAAACAAAAGCTGCACTGTTGACTGATTTTGTATGATTTTTCATAAATCAAAGAAAAGGTTTATGATGACCCATTATATACCAAAAGTTTCCTAAGACACCCAAGTTTTATAAAAAAAATAGAAAAGATATATGTACAGTGACGAAAATATCCAGGATAAGTGCAAGAAGTTGGGTGAACATTCTGTGAGAACAGAGGCAGATTATGAATATGAACTTCTCACATCCAAAACAAATACTTTCACATTTCTATAATTGATGGGAAAAATTAGGGACAAACTATGATGTCTTAGGAAGATTTTCCAAGTGTTTTGATCATCATAACTGAAGTATTTAATTCAAAACAAATCTTTGAATCTGAACAGCTCACTGTTTTGGATCATTCTTGAAGAAAATGGATTTGGGTTTGAAATAGAGTTTGAGTTCTTGATTGGGGGTTTTGAAATAGATGTTCAAAGCATGAACTTAAACTCTTGAGATGACCATGTGACCACTTAGAACCTCATCCAACCTTGAATCATCAAAGAACTCCCAATATTATTGGAGAGATTCATTTTTATTTTGGACATAACTTCAATACATTTCAAGAACATCTTGGAAGTATTGAGGTTATGATCATCATCTATCAAACATGTTTTTGAGGTCAAGAGCTACTATCCATAAGGATTCACTCACCCCAAACTTCATGTCATCACTTAGATGATGATGAACTAGTAAGTAAATAAAGAAAATAAAAAGAAATGAGATTAAGAAGAGATGAACATAATATGAACAAGCAAGTAAATAACAATCAATAGATGATAATCAATATGATTTTGGACTTGTAGCTTGGTGTTTCACTCATAGATTTTGACATTTGGACATGGAAGTAGCTTCCTAACTCAAGAATGCTCAAGAATGGTGATTGGGTATATTGATGATGAAGTATATAGAAAAATGGTGGAGGAAAACAAGGTTAGAACTCACTTTGATTGGAAAAAATGGAAGAAGAAGACTACTTCTTCTCTTTCTCTCTCTATATTTCCCTAGAGTTTCTTCCTAAGCTTTCTCTAAGCTTCCCTGTCTCTCCCCTAAATGGAAGTAAATGGCTTCTTTTATAGGCAAAGGAGTGATGGTAAATGTAGTTTTAAAAAGTTTAAAATGGTCTCCCATTGGTCCAAAATAAGCTGGGAATCAAAACTACGTCGTTTTGGTTTTTAATATATCAAATTGGACCCCCAAAATAAATTACAAAAACTCATTGTTCTGGAGGGGAGTGCCGCGGCGGCACTGGGCCAGTGCCGCAGAGGCAGTGGGCCAGTGCCGCGGCGGCACTGCTCCTCCCTTCGTCCAGATAATGCTGTTTAGGCCCCCTGAAGTTCCGGTATTCGCGAAAAGGCCCTATTTCGTCCGAAATTCACAGAAAATGCGTACGAACTCCAAATTGAGGTTGTGATATACTGTTGGAAAGGTAATGGAGTCCACTTTACATAAAAAATAGTTCGGGGATAGGTCACTTTGAAAAGTTTTACGATATTCGCGATAAAAGCCGATTTGATCGCCTTTTCTGGCTTTGGAAATTCATAATAAATTCGTTTTAAATCCAGAAATTACGTGCGATATACCGTTGGAAAGCTATTGACCTCTAGTATCCATGAAAAATATTTGAAAATTATTTTGGTGCCCTGGTTCCAAAGTCAAATTCTGGTCAAACTGGTCAAACCTGGGATTCCTGGGAAGTTCTGGAAATCTCCGGGAGTTCCCAGGAGCTGACGTTCTCGCTCGATTTTCTTTTGGAACTTGTTTTAACACTTATCTCATGATTTAAAATGATTCTGGTGAATTCGGACGATTTCGGTCAAACTTGATCAAACATGGTCAAACCTGGTCAAACCTTGGTCAAACCTAGTCAAACCTTGGTCAAACCGGTCAACAGGGACTTTCCGGGAACTTCCGGGACTTCCGGGGATCTCTGGGAGCTGACGATTTCATCCGATTTTTCTTAAAAACTCATTTTATCACTTTTCTTACGACGTAGCATGTTTTCAGAACTTTGGGATCAAATCTGGGAGTTTTCGGGCTTTCAGGGGCATTTTGGTCATTCTGAGCATTCTGAGAGATAGAGCTGACTTCCGAGAGTCCTTTTGAGTCTTTTACGATCATTGTGAACCACCAAGCTATGGGTCTCCTAAATCTGATAGCCGACAAAATGGGGTGTCTACACCGTGCTAAAAGAAGAAAATGTATTGATTTAGTTATAATTCCTTCATTTATCTGCAATTTGAATTATAATGCCAGCTTGTACACAATTTGATTAAACTATGATAAGTTGAGTGTTTTAGCTGTAATTTGTGCAGACTACAGTTGCTGTGTGAAGAATTGAAAGATAACGATAAAAGGGAAGTGCTGGATTCTAACGAAGACAATTAAAAGATACAGAGTTCGATCGATTGAAGACCATTCGATCGATCGAAGGTTCGATCGATCGAGAGAAGATCAAGCGATCGAATACCTAGAAGTTCAATCGATCGAAGGACGTTCGATCGATCGAACATGGCTTCAATCAGAATATACGCGCACGCAGTAGTTAACTGGATTTCAACCCTAGCATTAGGTCTTTGCTATATATATTCGTATTGTAAACGTCCAGAGGGACGACCACTTTGCTTTTATCAGTTTTTAGAGAGAGAGATAGAAGTTTTATATGTTTTTTTAGGTTTACAAGCTTGGATATTGCTTTTGGATTGGTTTTTCTCTAGTTTAATCAAAGTTTATCTTTCCAGGTTACCTCTTTATTGTTTATTTATATTCTGCACTTAGTTTAGTGTAGTATAATCTGCTGAATACATAGTTTTGCATATTAGATACGTTTATACAAATAGTTTTCATAGTTCGCATGATCAAAACACAAACAAACAAAACTTTAATGGACTTTCACGTTAGAAACACATCTGTGATACTCCAGACCATGTCTGAGTAGTCCCCAGGTTGGGAGATCATGATGAAACCGTGATCTCAGGCCTTTGCCATGCAGCAGATTAATTCCTATGTTCGATCGATCGAAGTAGTTCGATCGATCGGACCAGAGACATTGTCGAGCGATCGAAGACAGTTCGATCGATCGAGAGAAGAAGATGTTCGATCGATCGAAAGCGCATCGATCGATCGAACACTCTTTTTCTTGAGGACATTCTATGCAGTATTCCTAGACTTTCTGTTTTACTGGATTATTATCAAATTGTCCTGAAACGCTCAATTTGTCAAACAGTCTGTTAAAGTTTAGCCTTGAGGCATTTTTCTTCAATATATATTGCAAACCACCCTCAATGCCAATACCATTGTAGGTGAGAGTCTTAACTATTGTTTTAAACCGCTTTTGTGTATTTCAAACTCCATTGTGATGATATAGTCCCGGTCATGAAAGGACTATAGATTCTTTATCCTAAGAGAAATACGGAATACTGTAGAAAATGTACTCCATTGAGTTTCAACGTAATTGCATGGTGCATGGCTAGGTCGCGGTGGATTTATGTAATCCCAGCATTCCTTTTTAATTAAGAAAAACACGTTTTAAATCTTCGCTTTAATTAGTTAAGTTAGTAATTAGTTACTCTAGTTTAATTGCTTTACTTTTAGTAGTTGTTAAATCGTGGGACTTTGTGTTCTATGCTCCTTTAAAATATTGAATTTCATTTTCCCTTTTTGAGATTAATCTAAGTAATTAATTTAACACCTTCTCTGTGGGATCAACCTGGACTTAACCAGACTATTACTTGCACGATTACCTACACTTAGGTATAGCACACAAGCGCACACAGAAAAACTCTCGTGTCAAGTTTTTGGCCCCGTTGCCGGGGAAGGCGATACGCTAACGCTTCGATTACCTCAATCTTTCCTTATCTTTTTCTGTTTTTCTTTTTCTTTCGTTCTTTAGATTAAAAGTTTCTTAGGATCTTTCCCTTTATGTCCGATAATTCCATCAAAGGAATTTACGGATACCCATTCTATTCATCCAATTCCTCTAGTTCTATCAATCCCATAGTTACACCGATCGATTCAATGGCTGATAATCAAAGCGAAAATGGTGACAATGTGGTCATACCAATTGTCGATTCACTGCGTCCTTTGTGTGATCTTATGACACCAGAACACGCGCCTACGCCGTCTTGTATTCTTATTCCACCTCATGCAGGCGAAATTCAATTTCATAATGGAATGATTCAACTTCTTCCTACTTTTCATGGAATGGAGAGCGAGAAGGCGTATCTACATGTCAAGGACATTGAGGATGTTTGTAAAACTTTCTCACAGAATTGTCCTGTAGACGTAACACGTCTAATGCTATTTCCTTTCACTCTGAAGGATAAAGCAAAAGCATGGTTACTCACCTTCAAGCCAAACTCCATCTACACCTGGCATGCAATGAACACTGCTTTCCTGAAGGAATTCTTTCCATCTCGCATGACCACCGAAATAAATTCTTACAAACAAAAAAGCAATGAAACATTCACCCAAACTTGGGAACGTTTCAAGGATTTGCTGCTTTCATGCCCACATCACGGGTACGAGAAATGGCGAACCATCAGCTAATTCAAGGACAAGTTGGAGTAAATTTTCAATCTAATGTCAGTTCACTAAGCAATTAAGTGTTATCTGTGCAAGTGTAATGTTGCATATGATGACAGTATCCTAACATGTCCATTGCTAATTGCAAGTTATAGCCATGCTTTTAATAGTTCCACATTTCTCCATTTCAACATTTTTATTTGTAACCTTATTAAGCATATATTAATTGCACCAGTCATTTAGCTAACTCTAAGGGTAATTGGTAAAGAGATCAACTCCAACATTTATATGACTAAAGGAAAAAAAGAAAAAAAGAAAAAAAACATAAATTGGAAGTAGTTCAAAAACATATAGCACATATAGCATCAATAATATGGAGTGGGATACTTGATTACCACACTAAGCTTAAAGGATTGGAAGTTATCAAACATAAATTGGTTGCTAATTTTCAATTTCACCAAAAGAAGGGGAAAAAAACATTTTTTCAGTTTTGACATTAAACTAGCAATTGCCCGTCCGTGGGTACGGTAATAAAAAACACATGGTGGTTTAAAAAGAGCTAGCACTTTCCAAATACATGTTAAAATAAGCGTGGTTCAAATCTTTTAGCCTATACCCAAATTGTTATTTTGCAGAAACCCACCTCTTATTCATGATCATCATACAACATAACTCTAGTTCCATAAGGAATCTAGCTCACAGACTAAATAAAATCACATGGTGGTTTAAGACCTAGTGTTCAGCCTTCACATGTTCGGACAACGTGCACCTAGTGTTAGCATTTAGTAAACTATGTCTTGTCATATCTACTTGTACCTTTGCATGTTCATCTATCATGAAGTTTTATTCCTCTTTACACAAAGCTAACACGAAAATGCCAACTAATCTTAAAGGAAATAACGAAGTTAGAAATAATATATGATAAAGCTATTGAAACGTCAAAAACGATCAAAATTATCATGAAATTCCAAGAATATAAAGAACAAAAGAAAATATACCAGGGTAAATATCATATGGCTTCTGCTGCTAAGTAAATTTTGTGGAACCAACATGTCTGTGTTCTGTTGTCAGCAAGCAAACATTTAACAGAATGTTTGAAATAAATAAATAAAAGGGTAATAAGACATATATACAGAATGAAGCAAATTTAAAACCCAATAGACACCAGCAATATAATGAATCTTGAGGATACTTGTCAAAAAAAAACACAAAAAACACTCTTTTAATACATTTGAAAGGCTGAAAAATATAAACATTTATTTTTCTATTGCAAATCACCAAGGATAATATTGAGTTTTAAGGTTGTCTTCCAAGTTCCAACCATTGAGAAGTATAAAACATTTCTTACACTAATATTCCAGAGGCATGAATTCTCTAGCTTTGTCCCCCTAATTGAAAGTGCAGAAAATTACTCAATTCAAGCAATTGGAGTTCAATACCCAAATTAAAGTCACAAACAAATATGAATGGGACTAATTAAAAATAGTGACTATCAAAAGATACCCAAATTCAACACTACCAACCATGAATCTCAAAATCTGACCCAAAATGGTGTGCAAAACTCCCAATCCCGAATTGAGATTTGAAACCCCAAAATAAAAAAACCATGAAATCGCAGTACCCAAAACAAATGAATCCAACATTTGATATTAACCTTTGAAAATTGCCAAACCCAGTTTCATACCCATGAAAACCATAGAAGATTAAATGAAGAAACTTACCTCCAGGAAATCAACTCAGTCCCTAGTGATGCAAGCAATGGAGAGTGGAGGGTTGAGAAGTGTGTTGTTGGTAGGGGAGGGGTGCGGTTGTGTGAGTCTGAAGAGGTGGCAAAGTGTGGTGTTAGGTGTGTGCTGGTTAGTGACGGCGGTGCCGCTAGTGTCGGTTGCAGCTATTTCGTCAGACACACTCAGTCTAGAGCACATACACACAAAGACTCAGACACAAACTTGCACACACATGTCACACACACCAAGAGAGAGAGAGAGAGTGTGTGTGTGTGTGTGTTTTACTGAGAGGCAGATCTAGAACTAACGGGGGTTTTGGGGTAGGGTTTGCGGCGGGGTGGGCTGGGGTGTAGGTGGTGGTGGTGGGGGAGATGGAGAAGGGGAGATGGAGGGGGGTTTTGTGCTATAAGTTTAGGGGAAAAATCTGAAATATGTTCACAAGAGAGAGATTGAGTGAGATTTGGTGGGGGTGTGCTGTAAGTTTAGGGGGGAAAGAGTTTCTAGCCAAAAAAAGGGAGGGGGAAGAGAGAGACTGTGAGAGAGTTTTTTTAGGGTTTTTTTAGTTAAAAATTGACCATATTTGTCACCATTCCTGACAGTGACCATATTTGTCACTGCATTTTGTCACAGCTTGAAACAGTTACAAATTTAGTCACTGTCTGGGGTGGTGACAAATTTAACATTGGTCACAGTTTATAGCAGTGACTAAATTTGACACGGTTTTTTTCAGTGACAAATGAAATTGTCACAGTTTGTAACGGTGACAAAATTTGTCACGGTTTTGAGCAATGACAAACAACGCGAAAAAAAGGGTGATAATTTGGCCACTATGGTGTAGTGATAATTTAGAGGGAAATGGACTAACAAGCGTCTGGTGACAATCGACAACATGAATACATAATTCACATTATCAACGCATGTAATTATTACAATTCGAACCTAGGCATGAATGCTTCAAATTGAGCTAATTACACTAAATGATCTATGTATTACATTAGAACAAAAACTCCCTTCACATGGAGTCTTTACTAAGACTATAGCCCATCGATCATTCAAGGGCCTTACCCTTGTCCATTTTACCTGAAAATCATTTAAACATAGTTCATGAGCACGATGGCCTGTAGTCATATAATTCAATGTTATCATGGATTCCAGGAATGAATGCATGAATGTAATGATTTATTGTCGAATCAAGAAAGATGTTGCTCGTAGGCCTTTCGTGTATTTTTCAAACACTCACTCTCAATCAATACCCGGTCTATGGGTCACCACGCTATGGGTGCCTTTAACCACCTCATACGGGCCTTTAGCTTACGATTCCTAATGGATCCAAACCTCACATTTCACACCCACACACCAAGATTATATAAGCTTCAAATCAAAATCCTCTCACGAAGGTTTTCCATGATCTTAAAAATCTGGAAGTCCTCGTATGGAGATCTTCCCCTTTTTTAAATCGAAAGCCCCACACATGGAGGTCTTTCACCCAAAATCCTTCTCATGCATTTTCATGTTTATGCACGTGTTATGCTTACAACCATAGTCATACAAATCTCATGCTATGAAATGTCAACAAACAAAATATGCTAACGAAACAAGCAAAAACACATTATTTCATAACTTCAAATGTAACCAAAGGTATGAAGTGTAGTCTAAGAATATTTATCAAAACTTAAAGAAAGCTTATAGACATGGTTTTAGTTTCCATTCAACCACGTACACACACTTAATCATGAAGGAAAAAAAAATACATAAACGCCAAGAACGCGTAGCACTTAAGAAAATATTCAAGAAAGATAGGTTTAAATTATTAACACACCAAACGTGCTCCAAACTTCATAGTATTTTGAATTTAGCTTAGTTTTCATATAATACACTATATTAAAGAGTTATATGAACTACCTTGGATTCTTAGAATTTTTCTAACTGCGAAAACTAGTTAGATGCGAAACTTTGGTGTCCACGCGTGCTCCTCGTCGTAAGGAGTAACCTTAATGCACAGAGATTTGTCCAGAGATCGCCAGATCTAGATGATACGAAGGATTTTATCCCTAAGCTTCTAGGGTTTCAATGTTTTGAGGCCTTAGAGAGAGAAGAGAGAGATATATATAGAGAGAGAAAGAGCTGACAACTTATGAAAATAAAACCTAATATGTTCTATTTATAGTAAGTGATTAAGTACAACTGTTAAAACATGTGGTACCACTCACATAAGCTACTATATCTCACTAACATTACCAGTTATGACAAAATTTAAAACACAGATAGTGAATCATTTGACCACACGCTCCTTTCAGTCCAAAAATCTCATTTTTAAATTTCAAGTCAAGTCTAACATCACAGGTACAATTGACCAAAATACCCCTGTGACTAATTTTTTGGAGAAGTTTCAAATTAATCTCCCTTTTCATACAAAGTATTTAAATGCTCAATTAAGGTAAACTAGCACTTAAGCACAAATAAAATACAAGTTATCGCAGTCTACCACCCATAATATATATGTAACACCCTAAATTTCCTAAGAAATTCCACGTAGGAATAATAAAAATGATTACATCACCATGGTACAGTTACAGAATGTCCATTAGGATTTCCTTAATTAGGAACATTTGGATAAGATCCTTAGTAATCGCTTTGACGACGACATCCTTCTCTAACCTGGAACCTATTAGAGTGGTTGTAACCTCGACGTTTTAGATTCCATTAGGATTCGTAGATGGACATACACTTAGGCTATAACGCAACCCCGTACTTTCATAATTCAGTGCTCACTTCACATTGTGCAAGTACACTAAGACTCAGGCACACATCCCAGTGTACCTACCCGAGAGTAGGACCCGCACCACCCTCATGTGGCCCTACCCAATCTACCCTTGGACACACAAACACCCATGTATGAACACGTGTTGTGCACCCAACACGGGATAACCTCCCTTCCATTCCCCTCTATATATATGACCCCTCACCCTTTCATTTATCACTCTCAGCCCCACACAATCTGCTTATACAGATTTTATAGAGAGAGAACCTGAGAGAGATTAGGAGATAGAGCGTAAGATTAAACACCACACACCACCACCCTCGTTTATACAACACCCCCACATTGTCCTCTTGTCACGCCCCGGAGTAAGCCAAAAATAGGGAAAATAAAAATTTTCCTATATGGGTCCGTAGACACGTGACTAGTTTATTAACCGTCCTGTCCTCTAACTCCGCGCCGTGCAATCATAAGGGAAGTGCTAGAGCATAAGCATGATCTAAACTTATCAGAGTATAAATACAACAACGGAAATTAAACAAGGGTTACAATAACTTCAATCCTAATACAAAAGGCCATACTAAACAATTTACATAATCTTAAAACTTGAGAAACTGTCTTGTAGATCTTGAGCAAGGCTTTAATCTCCTTGGCTCCACGGTACTGCATCCTGAACTCTTCTATCTATCTCCAAACCTGCAATACTCTGGGCATACGAATGCCCAGGGCATAACATGCCGTCAGCCTTAGAACAAGGCTGAGTGAGAGTCTCAACCGTACAATAATCAATAAATGTAGAACATCTCTCAACTCACGTCATAGTTTAATACTTTAAGGTATGGTTATTCTCTTATCAAAAGACGCATTCTTACCACGGGCATAGCAGAGGTCTCAACAAGACAGGTAAACAGATAAACATAACATCATAGAATACATTCTCCTTATTATATCCTCGTGCGTTCAAATGCATGACCAATGTGACTTACTCCCAACTCTTTTCAAAGACACTTGCTTTTCAAAACAGATTCTTTTCAAAACCATTTCATTTTAAAACCAAAACTTTCCAAAACCAAATCATTTGAACCAAACCCTTTTTGCTCATTAATTCAATCTCATCATTCATTTTCTCTTTCTCATCCACTTGAGAACACGCGGTATATCAAGGATGATAACATGCTATAACAGTCGATTCATACTTATTCCCTTGATAGGTCGCCGGACGTCTTCACGGTACACACTATCTGTAAATAATGGAACTGGCACATGGGACGTCTTCAACCATGTGTATACTCTCACCGGTCGTCTACACGGCTGAAAGTATATTAGAGCACTAGCCGGACGTCTTCAACGATACATGGGACATCTTCAACCACGTATGCGCATCACCGAATGTCTTCAACAATGAGAGGCGCGCTAGGAACCCTAACCGTTCATGTTCACCCAGTTCATCAGCCGTTGATCCATCGGATCTAAAAATCACATCTCTTTCACATTCACATATCTCATCTCAATCACATTCTCATCAAACACCTCTCTTTCTCACACATCGCATACTGACACATGTCATGAAATGCACGTATGACCATTATCAATACTCACATGCAAATCTACTTTTATTCCTCTTTATTATTAACATGGCATGCGTTATCTATTCTAGTCAACAACATCGTAAAACGTGCATTTAACAGTTAGCAGCAGAAACATAACATATAGAGAATGGATCACATAACATGGATTTGATACCAATAACCATATATATAAAACCCTTGACATTCTCACGTATGCGATAGCACTACCATAACATGCTTTGCATAGTCTTACAATTATTGAAAATACACGTTGTGGATATCGCAGGTTTATTCTTTTTTTTTTTACCCACAGCTTTTAAAGCATTTTTCAAATTCAAATGAGTCGCCACTTAATTTTTTTTAAGGAAAAATTAAGAAACCATTTTAAAGGAAACTGATCTTTTGCGAAACCAAAGATAAACTGGGTCCGGGGATTATGGAATGAAAGGGGAAGGAGCCCGGCGGACTAAAACACCCCCTTTCATCCTATCTCGCGATAGGCCTCTACTCAACATCCTTTTTAATCAAGTTATTAATCTAAGTATGCCCTCAACTAATACATATATATATACATCACAAAAGCATGTCAAAAGGGTGTAAAATTGCAATTGGCAAAATATCATTCATAAGCCATATAATTCAAGTAGTAAGCGATATGATATGCAATAGAGAACTAGAAAACATACCCGGGATCCGGCCGCGAATATTAAACGTGCAATGCATGCAAGAATAGAAATCCTAAGAAAAGGTCTCTATCACACATAAGCACATAAGGCAAGACCTAAGCTAAGGTGTCGCACATGGAGTCGAAAATCAATTCAAAATCAAAGAAATGAATTAATCTAGAGAAGAGTTGAAGAATTGTACCTCAACTGCATTACAAAACAAAGGTTAGTACACATGCCTTAGACAAGATATAATATCATAAATAAATAAATCCTAAGTCATGTTTAATTAGATACAATTTAGACAAGAGATAAGTCCTACTTATGAATATGAATATGTATGAATGAATGCATGAATATAAGCAAGTATGAGATGTGAATTTATTCACCAATTTGGATCATTAAACCTCTGGATTTAAGTCAAATTATCATTACTCAAAAACATGGTTTGGGTCTCAAGACATTAGGAGACCATTTGAGTTAAAAATGAATGAGATTAGACAAAACAGTAGCAGTTTTTTGTGATTTACAGAGAGCAGACCAGCCATTCAAAAATAAGAATAAAATAATTCAACGGTTAGATCTTGATGACTTTTGGATATGTTATGCCTCTGTGAGTCTAGTTTCTAACCCAAAAAGAAAATCAAGGTTTTAACGGTTAGATCTCCGGGAATATGGAAAATACTAGACCTCACTCAGGATTTTGCAACTCTCTGTCCAGAGATCTTGTATGATTTTCTAAAAATAGTAAAAAAATGAGAAACACTTAGATCTTTTTAGGGTACCTTCCTAACACATTAAGGTACTTATAACAAATTATTTGAGATCCCGAAAACTTTATTAGGGTTCTGATTTATTAATTTCAAAACAGACTTATTATTCTGAAAGTATTCTAGAACTCTGGACAGATTGTAATTAGCTCACAAAAACCATGATCAAACCCTTCTAATCACAAGATCTTGCTAAAAAAAAATCACAGTGGTAAAACAATGTGTTATGAACATTTTCCCATTGGTTTCATTCGATTCCAACGGTCGGATTTCAAACTAAAAATCCTTGATCAAAAACAGTTTATGAACCCACTATTTCATTTTGCTAGTTCAAGTTTATTGATTGGCCTCAACTATTAGAACATGAAGTTGGGGCTCAAACCAAACTACTTCTTCTACCATTTGATGGTCATTGAAGACTATGAGGCATATTGCACTTATGGATCTTGATGAAGTATTGAAATGAACTTCACAAAATCCTCAAATAAAGAACTCAAACCTATCGACCCAAGTTTGAATTCAACTTATCACTCCTACCATTTGATGGTCATTGGAGTTAGAAACATACATGCTCATAGGTAGGTTTTAGATGAAGTATGAAAGACTTCTCAAAACCTAAGGAAAAGATTAGTCTAAACCATGGGAGTAGACTTGAACTAACACATTTTCTCCTACCATTTGATGGTCATTGGAGACTAAATGAAGTTAAAAAATCTACTATAACCTCATTGGAATATAGTAAGGATTCCATAAGATTTCTTAATGAAGAGGTTCAAGTCATGGATTAAGACTTGAATCACAACAATTATGTGTAGATTATGACTATGATTTCATTTTAATCTCCATATGGATCATAAGATCATAGGAAACTAAGGAATCAAAACTCAAAGAGGGTCACTAGGATATGTAAAATCTCATGAGCCTTACAAGAAATGGTAGAAATAAGAAATCAAAGTTTGTTTAGAGAAACTAAGAACATAAACTCTTCAAAATTGAATTTATTTTAAACCCAAGGCATCAATTAGATCCAAATCAATGAAATATTATGAGATTCAATCACAAGTTCTAAGTGGTGTGTGATGAAATGAGGTAAGAAGAGAGGTTTTGAAAATGTGTAAAGTTCCTAGAACTATGAACTTGTGATTGAATGGCCTAATTCTATCAAGTGATTGAGAGGTTACCTCTAAAACCTCAAGGAATTCTTCAACTTCTTTGTAAAGCTCTTCCAAGATCTTCAAGTTCTTCTTAAAATTCTTCAAGTTCTTCAAGAAAACTTCTCTTTTCTTCTCAATTCTCTCTATATGATTCTTGTATTTCTCTCTGATTTCAAGTATATGTGTGTGTGTGTTGATTCAAGTATTCAAGTATATTCAAGTATATTCAAGTATATCTAAAAATGAAGATGAAAGTTTGTTTATATAGACCATTAATTCAAGGATAAATGGGTAAATTCGGGGTGGAGACCCGTGTGCAAAGATTTCTTCTAGAACATGTGAGAAAAGCAGTCTGTTACAGCCAGCGGCACTCGACGGGTGCCGGCGGCACTCACTGAGTGCCGGGCGGCACTCGCTGAGTGCCGGGCGGCATTCGCTGAATGCCGGGAGGCACTCAGTGAGTGCCGCCGGGTTTTCCGGGTGCCGGGGCTAACTGAATTTTGTCCCTCTTTTTTATTTTTCAAAAATATGTTGGTGTAAACCAAAATTTTTCATTCTTTGTATGTATATATTTGCATTAAGGTCCCCCATGTGCATGGTATCACACATGTGCATGGTAAATATCTAATTATACTACTCTCTTTTTGTATTTTTTCCTTTTCCAAGATTTTTATTTATTTATTTTGTCCTCCTATCTCTTTCAAAAGAACTCTTCTTTATTTTTTTATTTTTTTTTTTTTTTTATTTTATCCTCTTAAAAACTGGTTCCCAGACTGGATTTCTCACACGTTCTTCATTGTTCGGGTTTCTCTCGAATACCCAAATCCTTTCTCTCTTTCTCTTTTTTTTTTTTTTATTTTTTTATTTTCAATTTAGAACTTTAGCTTGAAGAATCATTTTGAAGACTTTGAATTTCTTGGAAAATCTTCGAATGCCACGGTCATTGTCATCATCGGTCTTTGAGAGGTAACCAATCCCTAGATTTGACGTTTGGTCAAAATCGGGGTGTCTACAGTTTGCCCCTCTTTGACAGAGTTTGTGAAGCAACGCGTATCACAAACGAAGGTCAAAGCCTGTGTGAAAGACAAGCCTTTGACCAAACAGTCGAATCTAGGTAAAAACATAAAAGTGCGTTGCAAAATCGGGTGCGCAGATAGCCAAATGCTGGTCGTGCTCAAGGGTGAGCTGCCTACGTATCCCATCGGGAATCAGACCAGGACGTAGTTCGAGCAAGGGATCACACACAAACGCAGGTAGTCACACAGATGAATGCACCTATCCTACTGTGATGCACGTGCTCAAGCAAACATATGCTATATGTTTTCAGGTTCAATGACTTAGGACAATGCTACTCCTTATAGTAGCCAAACGTACCTTTGTCTTGAAATTCTTTCATGCCGATGATGTCCTATCTTGGGAGAGTCGTGACTATCATTTTTTATGTGAATGCTGACCGATTGAGATGCGCTTTGCGTCTTATACTCCGATGCAGAATCAGGAAGTGTGCTGAAAGACTAAGATGCGCTTTGCGTCTTATACTCCGGTGTCTCGAGGATCATCTGATTAGCTGAGATGCGCTTTGCGTCTTAGACTCCGGTGCCGAATCAGGAAATGAGATGAAAGACTGAGATGCGCTTTGCGTCTTATACTCCGGTGTCTTGAAGATCATCTGATTGGCTGAGATGCGCTTTGCGTCTTAGACTCCGGTGCCGAATCAGGAAATGTGCTGAAAGACTGAGATGCGCTTTGCGTCTTATACTCCGGTGTCTTGAAGATCATCTGATTGGCTGAGATGCGCTTTGCATCTTAGACTCCGGTGCCGAATCAGGAAATAAGATGAAAGACTGAGATGCGCTTTGCGTCTTATACTCCGGTGTCTTGAAGATCATCTGATTGGCTGAGATGCGCTTTGCGTCTTAGACTCCGGTGCCGAACCAGGAAATGTGCTAAAAGACTGAGATGCGCTTTGCGTCTTATACTCCGGTGTCTTGAAGATCATCTGATTGGCTGAGATGCGCTTTGCGTCTTAGACTCCGGTGCTGAATCAGGAAATGGGAGTTCACAAAAAAGTCAGAATAGTTTCAGATTGAATGACCCCGAATTTAGATAGGCTGCGATTGACGTATTATGCCTGAGGCTGGGAATTTTGATTGGTGACTGGTAGGTTGCGATAGACGACTTATACCAAGACCGAGGATTTGATCGGTGACTCATAAGATGCGATAGACGACTTATACCAAGACCGAGGATTTGATCGGTAACTTATAGGATGCGATAGACGACTTATACCAAGATCGAGGATTTGATGAACGGAGCTGGTCTAGCTCAAGGAGATTTGCCTTGGGGCTATTTAATCTGAAGAGATGTTTATATGCTTCTTATTCCAGATTCATTTCATTTTCTTTGATAGATTGTTTGCTATGGACAGCAGTTTAGGTGATTCGAGCAAGAAGAGGTAGAAGTATGAGCCAGTTCCTTATGACAACCCCACTTTTCTATTTACTGATTTCCTTTTTGATTATGGACCAGTTCAAAGGCTTTCTGTTACATCTGATGATCTGCTTGTACGGCTTGGAGCCTGATCTGCTGAGGGTATTCACTTGATTTTGTTCTCTCTGAAGATGTTACTCGCCCTTTCCTTGGCGGGGCAGAATCTGACTCCTTGACCTCCCTGCTATTACCCTTCTTTCGAAGTTTCCAATTCTTGTTGATCCCTCTGAGTAATATATCTTTCGGATTTCAAGAAGGTAGACTCAAACACACACATTTTTTTTTAAGTTGTGACCAATTCTGCTTTCTTTGCGCTTCTCTGATTAACTTTAGAAAAATTGTTATCTCATAATATTCTTTCATTGTATCTTCCTTTACGATTGACTTTATGATGATAAAGAATTCTCCTTTTCATGTTTCTTTCGATCTTAAATCAATTTCAGATTTGTGCATGAAAACATCAACTTCTTACTTCAAGAATTATCAAGGTGCCTAAGCTTGGTCCTTGAAAGCCAGTAAACACAGAGATATTTTATTTGGCAAACGAAAGTTTGCCCCTAGTTTGATAGGGGGCTTGGAAGTGCTGGGCAAACGAAGTTTGCCCCTGGTTTGAGGGAGTTGACGCGGCCTCTGGGAAAACGATGGTTTGCCCCTAGTTTTCAAAGTAATTTCATGAATTGGTTGGGTTTCTTCTTTGGACCGAGGGTCTTGGGAGACCCGCCCACTTATCCCCGAATGGGCATCAGGTCCTATAGTAGTTCGGTCGAGGCTTGAAAGAAGTGAAGTGATTGACCCTGTATGCGATTGTGACCGAACCTTGCAGGCTGCCTACGTATCCCCGAATGGGAATCAGGTCAAAACGTAGTTCATCGACTCTGGAGGTCTTGAAAGAATAAGGCTTCAAGAATTGGTGGGCTTTTCGAGCCATGTTTTCATTTGGGTTCAATGAGCGCACTTTCTGGGTAGATTTTCTGAAACAGATTCCTTGTGGCAGCTTTCGAACAAGATGATGAACTACTTCTCCTTCTTATGCATTTTCTTCCTTTTTTTTTTTTTTTTCTTTTCTTCTTTTCCCTTTTTTTGTTTTGTGGCGGTTGATTCTTTTCACCTTATCACTAGCCAGTCAATCTTTACAACTCTCATAATACATCATGTTTTACTCATACTCTATCATACTCACATAGTAATATCAGCCCTCCAAACTACTCTTTCTCAAAGATATTTCTGAATTGTTTTAGGTCCACTTATCCATTGAATCTCTCACAAAAATTTAATTGATACTTTCAAATCTTTCTTTTCATTTCCAATTTCTTTTCTTAGGATAATTCATGTACTTTGAAGTACTCAAGAATTCTCAATCTTATTTATTCTCTACTTTTTTTTTTCTTTCCTTTCTTTTCTCACTATCTCTTATTCTCTTCATGATTTTGACTGGCTAGGATTCGGATTTTGAAATCAACACGCATCTTATTTTGCTCTAACTTTTGCCTAGGCGCCCTTTCGGGTTTTCATCCTAGCGAGCTCTCTCTTTTTTTTTTTTTTTCTTTCTTCTTTTTTTTTAGAAGAAGAAGTTCATTTAAGATATCTAGCTACCATTAAGGAACAAGTTCATGACTTTGGACTGTGAGCTCACCTTTTAGGTTTGGTATAAAGGGGGGTGATGTGGGATAATTTCCGAATTTATTCTGGCACATCATCATAGGACCATGCAAGGCATCCTTGTATTCTTTTAGCAATGAGATCAATTTTATGCTTTTATCTTTATTGAGTGAAATATGGAAAGAATCACTTTGAGAATCTTCTTCATTTTCTAAGTCAAATGCCAAGGTTTCCTCAATGATTTTGCATGCAGGTTCATTTGCTTTCTTTTTTTTTTTTTTTTTTTTAGAGTTATTAAAATCATTAAGCGCAATCAAGTAAGCAGAATCAGTCACTTTCATTGATAACAGAAAATTGAAAAATTGGCTCATACTTGGCCATTACAGACTTCCGGGGTTGGGGAATCCTATCACTAGACTCGAGGACCTCTTGGCAAATTCCCTGATTCTATCTCTCCTCCATTCTCCGGCTCCTCCTTCCTTGCTTTATTTCCCTTGACCTCTTCCTTCAGTATTTCTCCCATCTGGTCTTTCCCAATCTTCACTTCCATGATCTTCTTTGGACCACTCTCCTCGGTCTTACTGCTTTCTTCATTAAAGAGATTCCTCATGGCCAGGCCATCCAGTGCATAAATCCAATCTTGGACAGACATAGGTTCCGTGAGCGCTTGCAGGTATGGATCTTCATAGTCAACGAACTCATGTAGGAAAGAGATCTCAGACCTTTGCTCTGTGCAGTCTACCCATGGCTCTGGAGAGCCGTAGTAGGGGAAATCTCCTCCTTCCTGGATGGAATGTGCATGCAACGCCTGCCTTCCTTCTTCAAGATCCTTCCCTTTCCCTTTTTCCAAATTGTTCTCCTCAGAATGATTGATCACTTCCTCAGCGTTTACTACTTCTTCTCCCTCGGACCACAGATCATCCATGTCACTGTATACCTCCTCCTCCCAGATGGAGTTATCAGTAGGATTGCTTGGATCCCACCAATTGATTTGGATGATTTCATTGTCCATATCTTCCTCAAATGCTTGTTCTTCTTCTCCTCCTATCAGCCAATCCTCTTCCTCTACTACTATAAGGCATATCCTCTGATCTTTTGGGAATTCATAAGCTTTGGTAGCTTGTCCTACTGGTACAATCAACACAGACGGATCGAAGACTTCCTCCTCAATATCTAAGAGATTGATGTTCGGTGGTGGTGGTACAGCATGATGATTAGGGAGCGGGTTTCGGGTCACATGCGACCGATCTGTAGGCGGAGGGGAAATAGTCTTGTTATCAATCAGATTTTGTACTTCATGTCTCAACCTCTTGCATCGGTCAGTTGCGTGGCCGCGAGTTTGATGAAACTCACAATAGAGGTTTGTATTGAAGCCTGGCGGGAGTGGATCAGGCATTGGCTTTGGATCCAGCGGCTTTAGATATCCTTTTTCCTTTAATCGCTTGAGAATGGTAGTCAATGAGATCCCTAAATCAGTGAACTGACGAGGTTGTCCCCCCAATCTCGGTCTTGATGCACCCTCCTTACTCAAAACATTGACATCAGTCGCTACCTGGTTTCCTGTGTTCCCTCCGTAAAATGGTCTTCTAGAGCGGTTCCCCTGAGATTCCTCCTTCTTAATCCTTCCATCCTTGATTGCGTCCTCGATCCTGGTTCCAATTTCAAACAACTCAGTAAAGGTATGAATGCACTGGTACATGAGTTTCTCCTGATAGATGTTCTGGAGATTTTTTATTATAATCCGGATCTGTTCCTTCTCTGATGGTCGTTGGGTCATTTTTGCAGCTTTCCCTCTCCATCGCGCCAAGAATTCAGCAAATGACTCTCTACTCTCTTGCATGGTAGTTTCCAGATCCCTCACAGTTACATCGAGTTCTTGGTTGTATTCATACTGAGTGACAAAAGCCTTCACCACTTCCTCCCATATGCGACTCTTGCTTGGCTCTAATGTGAAATACCAAGATAAAGCTGCCCCAGTTAAAGTTTGCTGAAACAGCATGGCCATCATGGCAGGACTCAGACCACTTGGCTGAAAGGCCCCGATGCACATCCTCACGTGATTTCTGGGGTTGCCAGAACCATCAAACTTATCGATCTCAGGCATTTTGAAACCGGCTGGCAATTTTTCTTGAGTTCCTTCAAACAAACCCTCTAACTCTAACAAGTAGCTATCAACCCCATTAGACTTGCGGACAACTTTCTCTAGCTTTTCCACCTTCTCCTTCATCTCGATACGCTCTTTCTCAGCTTTCTCAATCTTCTCTCTCTCTGCCCTAGGTACGTCAACTCTTGGTGGTTCCGGATCCTCAAACCATTCATCTTCCTGAAGGGGAGGCGGGTCGGCTATCGGTGGATCATTTACTGTCCTTTGGCGGGTCAGCGCTTCCATCATGGCCATCATTTGGTCCATTCTCTCTTTCAACTGAGCTATCTCTGCAGCATGCTGATCCTGGTCCATTTCTCTTTCTATCTCTGTCTCTCTTCGTACTAGCCTTGCACTCGAATCCCTGACCCAAACTGTCCTGGTGTCCAATGATATCTTGCCTACAACCATTTTTATTTTTTAATCAATTTTCAAACAAATTTATTTTTAAAAAAAAATGCTTGGTAAAAATTCTTTATGAATGGCTTATATGTCACACGGATGTGATGCATGTGTGTGTGTGTGCCTATTCTATATGCCAAAGAAAAGAAAATCCTAGTCCTAGCATATAAGCACATAAGCACATAAAATCCGCATCCATGTTAAGTGTGCCGATTTCTCCTTTCATTATGGTCCTCATTGCCCTTTTTAAGTATTTTGAAATTTTGAATTTTATTGGGAAAGTATTTCTTAGGTGATGAAATCTTTTGAAAACAATTCTTGGGAGTTCTTTTGAAAATGAGGGTGTTAACCATTGCTCAACGAAGATGATTGGATTAAAATTTTGCTTTGAAACTTATTTGAGAAGCATTTCTCCCAAAAATAATTCTCAAGATTTTTGGATTTTTCTTTTGAAAGTGAGGGCGTGAAAATATTTTTCAATAAAAGATGAATGGGTTTTACTTGATTAAATAAAATGAACCTTGGATCTTTTCTTTGAAAGGGTGATTTTTCAAAGCAATTTTCGGATAAAAGATGATGATTAATCAAAAGTTTTGTCATAGATAATGAAACTTGGATTCTTGGGTAGGAGTATCACACGATTAGATAATCATCGCACTTTTTATGAATTCGGATGCATACAAGGTCAATGATGCTTAGCTAAACATGATACAAGAGGTGTAATCTTATAATCAAGATTCGGCTTATTCTCAAATGTCATAGGACATGAAGAGGAATTGCTCAAAAGTGATTAAGAGGTTACACATCTTTTATCAAGTAAGCATCGTCATCATCTCAAGCAATCCCTTTCGGGCATACAAAACTCCCTAGCATATAACCCTAATCAAGAATTGAATTCCTAATTTTGAAAGGTTCTATGGAAACTACTATGCAAAGGCCGGGTTTTGGTCAAATAAGGGACCCTTGACACACACCCGATAGGATGCTTCATATACCAAAACATGGTACGAGATCAAGGGTGATCACACGGCCCCATGATGGCTTGACCGGCCGGGTTGCCCCGAGCCTCCAAGGTCATAGTTCCGTGCAATCGACTGGCAAGACATGCAAGTGCAATGCAACATGCATACAAAAATTAATTAACTTGATTAAAAGGATGCTTTCAAGTCTAATCCTCGAGTGAACCCAAAATCAGAAATTCTGGTCTGCGAAACCAGAGATTCTGGGTTCGATCCCCAGCAGAGTCGCCAGATTGTGGATATCGCAGGTTTATTCTTTTTTTTTTTACCCACAGCTTTTAAAGCATTTTTCAAATTCAAATGAGTCGCCACTTAATTTTTTTTAAGGAAAAATTAAGAAACCATTTTAAAGGAAACTGATCTTTTGCGAAACCAAAGATAAACTGGGTCCGGGGATTATGGAATGAAAGGGGAAGGAGCCCGGCGGACTAAAACACCCCCTTCCATCCTATCTCGCGATAGGCCTCTACTCAACATCCTTTTTAATCAAGTTATTAATCTAAGTATGCCCTCAACTAATACATATATATATACATCACAAAAGCATGTCAAAAGGGTGTAAAATTGCAATTGGCAAAATATCATTCATAAGCCATGTAATTCAAGTAGTAAGCGATATGATATGCAATAGAGAACTAGAAAACATACCCGGGATCCGGCCGCGAATATTAAACGTGCAATGCATGCAAGAATAGAAATCCTAAGAAAAGGTCTCTATCACACATAAGCACATAAGGCAAGACCTAAGCTAAGGTGTCGCACATGGAGTCGAAAATCAATTCAAAATCAAAGAAATGAATTATTCTAGAGAAGAGTTGAAGAATTGTACCTCAACTGCATTACAAAACAAAGGTTAGTACACATGCCTTAGACAAGATATAATATCATAAATAAATAAATCCTAAGTCATGTTTAATTAGATACAATTTAGACAAGAGATAAGTCCTACTTATGAATATGAATATGTATGAATGAATGCATGAATATAAGCAAGTATGAGATGTGAATTTATTCACCAATTTGGATCATTAAACCTCTGGATTTAAGTCAAATTATCATTACTCAAGAACATGGTTTGGGTCTCAAGACATTAGGAGACCATTTGAGTTAAAAATGAATGAGATTAGACAAAACAGTAGCAGTTTTTTGTGATTTACAGAGAGCAGACCAGCCATTCAAAAATAAGAATAAAATAATTCAACGGTTAGATCTTGATGACTTTTGGATATGTTATGCCTCTGTGAGTCTAGTTTCTAACCCAAAAATAAAATCAAGGTTTTAACGGTTAGATCTCCGGGAATATTGAATATACTAGACCTCACTCAGGATTTTGCAACTCTCTGTCCAGAGATCTTGTATGATTTTCTAAAAATAGTAAAAAAATGAGAAACACTTAGATCTTTTTAGGGTACCTTCCTAACACATTAAGGTACTTATAAAAAATTATTTGAGATCCCGAAAACTTAATTAGGGTTCTGATTTATTAATTTCAAAACAGACTTATTATTCTGAAAGTATTCTAGAACTCTGGACAGATTGTAATTAGCTCACAAAAACCATGATCAAACCCTTCTAATCACAAGATCTTGCTAAAAAAAAATCACAGTGGTAAAACAATGTGTTATGAACATTTTCCCGTTGGTTTCATTCGATTCCAACGGTCGGATTTCAAACTAAAAATCCTTGATCAAAAACAGTTTATGAACCCACTATTTCATTTTGCTAGTTCAAGTTTATTGATTGGCCTCAACTATTAGAACATGAAGTTGGGGCTCAAACCAAACTACTTCTTCTACCATTTGATGGTCATTGAAGACTATGAGGCATATTGCACTTATGGATCTTGATGAAGTATTGAAATGAACTTCACAAAATCCTCAAATAAAGAACTCAAACCTATGGACCCAAGTTTGAATTCAACTTATCACTCCTACCATTTGATGGTCATTGGAGTTAGAAACATACATGCTCATAGGTAGGTTTTAGATGAAGTATGAAAGACTTCTCAAAACCTAAGGAAAAGATTAGTCTAAACCATGGGAGTCGACTTGAACTAACACATTTTCTCCTACCATTTGATGGTCATTGGAGACTAAATGAAGTTAAAAAATCTACTAAAACCTCATTGGAATATAGTAAGGATTCCATAAGATTTCTTAATGAAGAGGTTCAAGTCATGGATTAAGACTTGAATCTCAACAATTATGTGTAGATTATGACTATGATTTCATTTTAATCTCCATATGGATCATAAGATCATAGGAAACTAAGGAATCAAAACTCAAAGAGGGTCACTAGGATATGTAAAATCTCATGAGCCTTACAAGAAATGGTAGAAATAAGAAATCAAAGTTTGTTTAGAGAAACTAAGAACACAAACTCTTCAAAATTGAATTTATTTTAAACCCAAGGCATCAATTAGATCCAAATCAATGAAATATTATGAGATTCAATCACAAGTTCTAAGTGGTGTGTGATGAAATGAGGTAAGAAGAGAGGTTTTGAAAATGTGTAAAGTTCCTAGAACTATGAACTTGTGATTGAATGGCCTAATTCTATCAAGTGATTGAGAGGTTACCTCTAAAACCTCAAGGAATTCTTCAACTTCTTTGTAAAGCTCTTCCAAGATCTTCAAGTTCTTCTTAAAATTCTTCAAGTTCTTCAAGAAAACTTCTCTTTTCTTCTCAATTCTCTCTATATGATTCTTGTATTTCTCTCTAATTTCAAGTATATGTGTGTGTGTGTTGATTCAAGTATTCAAGTATATTCAAGTATATTCAAGTATATCTAAAAATGAAGATGAAAGTTTGTTTATATAGACCATTAATTCAAGGATAAATGGGTAAATTCGGGGTGGAGACCCATGTGCAAAGATTTCTTCTAGAACATGTGAGAAAAGCAGTCTGTTACAGCCAGCGGCACTCGACGGGTGCCGGCGGCACTCGCTGAATGCCAGGCGGCACTCGCTGAGTGCCGGGCGGCATTCGCTGAATGCCGGGAGGCACTCAGTGAGTGCCGCCGGGTTTTCCGGGTGCCGGGGCTAACTGAATTTTGTCCCTCTTTTTTATTTTTCAAAAATATGTTGGTGTAAACCAAATTTTTTCATTCTTTGTATGTATATATTTGCATTAAGGTCCCCCATGTGCATGGTATCACACATGTGCATGGTAGATATCTAATTATACTACTCTCTTTTTGTATTTTTTCCTTTTCCAAGATTTTTATTTATTTATTTTGTCCTCCTATCTCTTTCAAAAGAACTCTTCTTTATTTTTTTATTTTTTTATTTTTTTATTTTATCCTCTTAAAAACTGGTTCCCAGACTGGATTTCTCACACGTTCTTCATTGTTCGGGTTTCTCTCGAATACCCAAATCCTTTCTCTCTTTCTCTTTTTTTTTTTTTTATTTTTTTATTTTCAATTTAGAACTTTAGCTTGAAGAATCATTTTGAAGACTTTGAATTTCTTGGAAAATCTTCGAATGCCACGGTCATTGTCATCATCGGTCTTTGAGAGGTAACCAATCCCTAGATTTGACGTTTGGTCAAAATCGGGGTGTCTACACACGTGACATCATAAATCAACACATCACTTATACAAATTATCATACAAGTAGCTTTTAAACATCATATATTCATCTTATTAGGATTAGAGTGAGGTTAGGAAACTCACCTCGAGTCACCGATCCTCGGAAAGCAGATAACCGTCAAGTTCTACAACAATGAACAGAATAAACAGTAATAATGTATGAGTACAACTATAGGGGCAAAATGGTAATTTTACCAAATAAGGTCATAAACCTCAAGGTAGTGATCTACGTGTCATTCTAAGTCCAACGCCATTGACATGACTCAAATCGGAGTCCGTCGCGTTTTACGAGGTAAAAGGTAGGGCTTACTATTATAATGCGAGCCCTAAAAGACAGGCTGTATTTTCGACCGAGTCGAAAAGTCACCAAACTTTAAGGGAATGTTTTAGACATTATTCAAAGACTCTGGGAACTAACCGCGTAGTTTTCGGAGTCCTAGATTATTTATTATGAGTTATTGAAGATAATATATACTAGAAAATACCCGAAACGGGATTTAAATACATAACTATAATTACACAAAGAAATCAGTACTTAAAAGTATTTTTATTCAATACTAGATATTAAAATATACTACCAGTATTTATCTCATAATTTTCATAGCTCGTTTGGTATTTTTAATAATTAATATACTCATAAAATAGCTCCTTATTAATTATTAAAAATATTAAACTATAATATTATAGCTTTATAACTTACATTATGTAATAAAATAGTCCCAGGGTCATTACCCTAATTTTCTAGAATTTATAAATACATATAGGTATTTATTAACTATTTAAAACTGATATTTATTATTTATATTAACCATATAAATAATAAATATATAATATATATAATATATAATGATATATAGAATATTAAAAATAATATTCTATAATATAAAATATTATAAGTATAACTATAAACCATTTATAATCATTAAAACCAATTAAAACCCTTTTTAAACTAATTAAAACTAATAATAGTTATAATAATAATAATAATAATAATAAGACCCGGCGGGTCAACCCGAACCAACCCATGGGTAAACGGGCTACCCGTTAACACAAACAAAGGGACCCAACCAATACTCGCGGGTTTGACCCGAAACCTAACCCGCTAACACTCACAAATCAACACAACTGGGTGACCCACTGGGTCAAACCCTGATCAGACCCGACTTAATATGGATAAACCATATATAGATACAACAATGCCCAACCCGAAAACCCATTCGGGTTAGACCAAACCTCAACCGGAAACCCAACTCTCCTCATAGACCTACCCAGCCCGCTAGCCCAAATCCTAACCAAAAACCCAACCCGACCCGACCGAATCCTAAACGAACTACCCGCTAATACTCACATCTAGACCCAACTTGTTAACCCAAACCCAGACTGAACCTGACCCAAAGCCTAACCCATCCATACTCACACCTTAACTCGCTCCGTTTACCCGAACCCGACCAAAACCCAGCCCGACGTCAAAACGACGTCGTGCTACTTAAACCTACCCACGGGTTTTATTAAAACAAACCCGAACCGCGACCCTACCCACTTCTACACACATCCTAACCCAACCCGGACCCAACCCGGACCCGCTTGTTATAACCCGAAGACCCAAACGGGTCTTCTTCTTCTTCGGCGAGCTGCTCGCCGCCGGTGACCCGCGATTTCGCCGGAAAACTTCTAACGCCTATAACTCTCTCTCCTCTCCATGTAAATCCATGAAACCAACGGCAACAAGACCGGAATCTCCTCCTCTATAACATATTAGGAGATAAGAACTCGAATCATGGGTTAAGGACACCTACGGGTGGATTATCGTTTTTGGCCAAAAAGAGAATAGCGGTCTTCATGGCTCACTAAACTATATCCAAATCAAAAGCCACCCATTGGGGGTTAACCTGGGTACATAAGGATCAGATTGGTGTAATAAAAAGGGGGTTTTGATGTTATTTCAAAATCAAGCTCATTTCTTGAGCTTTAATGACTGATCGGGGCAGTCCCAGAGCTTAGGGCTCTGTTTGAAAGCTTACATGTAGTCCCTAGGGCCTCTAGATGACATGCAATGATCTATAGATGCAATTAGGGTGGGGTTTACCTCAGGGAGGTCTCAATCTTCTCCGATCTCTCTCTTCTTCTTCGTTTTTTCCTTCTTTTCTGCGTGCATGTGTGTGTGTGAACAGTGAGAGGTAGGGAGAGAACAGTGAGAGAGTGTAGTGTGTGTGTGCTGGGAAGAGATCGACAGAGGTGGTGGTGGTAGTGTACACAATGTAGGGGGTGTGTGTATAGACCGAGGGTGAGGGAGATTGTGTTTTCTCAAGCTCTCTCTCGAGTCTCTCTCTCTCTCTAAATACCATTTTTATAAACAGATTATGAGAGGTTGAGGGAGTGATATAAGAGTGAGGGGGTGTCTTATTTATAGAATGAGAAATGGGGAAGGTTATCCCATGAAATGGGTGCACAATATGTATAAGTGGGTGTGTATCCAAGGGTAGATTGAGTGGGGTTCCACATAGGGTGGTGATGTGGGTCCCACATCTTGGGGAGAAATCTAGAAGTTCACGCCTGAGTCCCTAAGCACGTGCTCAAATGTGAAAGTGAGAACAGATAAAATGTATGAATGTACGGGCTAAGTACAAGCTTAAGTTCAAGTTTGTCTAGAGATTCTAATACGGATAATATAACCGCCAAGGTTACGACTATCTTATTGGGTTCTAGATTATGGCATTGTCGTCGTCATTAAAACGTTGGCTACAGGTTCTTGTAGAGATTCCTAGTTAAGGTCATCCTAATGGACCTTCTATAACCGTACTCCAGGTGATGTCATCAATTCTAAATTCTTACGTGAAATTTCTGAGGAAATTTAGGGTGCTACACCTCTACACTATACGCATCCCCTCCTCGTATTCCTCCCTCCCAACACGTACACACAGAGAGATACAGAGGCAGGAAGAACAAGAGACGCAAAAGAGAGAGAAAAGGAAGTTGTTCGGAGACTAGAGAGAGAGACCCAGACTCCCCCAGGTAAAACCCAGTCTTCCCATTGATCTTTAACCCTTTTCATGTCACACACATATCCTCAGATCACACATGCATGGACCCAAACAGAGCCTAAGGCTCTCTATCACCTCCGGTCACCATTAAAGCCCAACCTTTGGAGCTTAATTTTAAAACTATGATCAAAACCCCTAAGACCTATACCAACATGACCAAAATGAACCCAAATAGGCCCCCTAACAGCAGTTTTTGAAATAAGTAATGTTTGGTCGGCCATGAAGGCCACTATCCTTTGAAATGGCCAAAATGATGATCTGCTGGTAGAGCTCCAAAACGTATGAACCGATCTTCTATCTTCTCGTATGTTGTAGTGGAGCTCTAGACGATCCCATTGGCATTGGTCTCGTCCATTTTGATGAAGAGATGAGTGAGATATGAGATAGAGAAAGTTTTCCGACGGTTCACTCTTCACTAGCAGCGTCGGGGTTGGTCGGAGAAGAAAAAGAGAAAGGGTTATAACATTCGGGTCATGGGTCAGGTCGAGTACATATTTGGGCGGGTTGGTTTGTGAGTATAAGTAGGTCACGGGTTGGGTAGGATAAAACTGGTGAATCCCCTTTAATGGAACGGCGCCGTTTTGGTCGTCGGGTTGAAGTTCAGTTCGGGTCGGATCATGGGTGGGTCTTGTTGTGTGTGTTAGTGGGTCAGGGTTGGGTTCAATTAAACCATGGGTCCTTTTAATTGATACAGCATCGTTTTGACGCCATAGGCCGGGTCGCGGGTTTGGCTTGGGTATGGTTCGGGCTATGATGTGTCTGTTAGTGGGTCAAGTTCAGGTCAGAGTTAGTTCGGGTGTTAATAAGTGGGTAGGTTTAGATTATGTATGTATTTGGGTTTCGGTTTCGGTTCCGTTTAGGTTCAACCCGAAAGGGTTTTTAGGTTGGGTTCCTTTGAATCTCTATATGAGTGGCCCATTTGCGTTCGGGTCGGGTTGGGTTTGACCCATTCGGTCACCCATTTGGATCCCTCTGAGTATTGAAATGGATTACCCATTTGATTTTGGGTCGGTTCGGGTTGACCCGACGGGTCAGAGATATATTATTATTATTACTATTATAATTTACTTAATAATAGTTTATATGGTTTTAAATATTATAAATTAGTTTTAAGACATTGTAAATAGTTTTAAATGAAGGAATATTATTGTATAATATATATAATATTCTGGATATTATCATTATAGTATTATATTATACATTTATTACTTATATGGTATTTATAAATAATAAATATGGCTTATTAATAGTATTGAAATAGTTATTAAACACCTATAGGCATTATTAAATTCAAGAAAATTTGGGTAATGAACCTAAGACTATTTTATTATTTAGTGTAAATTATAAATTCATAATATTATAGTTTAGTATTTTTAATAATTATTAAGGAGCTAATTTACGAGTATATTAATTATTTTAAATACTAAACGGGCTCCAAAAATTATGAGAAAAATACCGGTAGTGTATTTTAATACATAGTATTTATTAAAAATACTTCCAAGTACTGATTTCTCAGTATAGGTATATTTATGTATCTAAATCCCTTTTCGGGTATTTTAAAGTATATGTTATCTTCAATAATTCATAATAAATAATCTAGGACTCCAAAAAATACGAGGTCAGTTCCCAGAGTCTTAGAATAATGCCTAGATCGTTATTCTTAAGTTTCGTGACCTTTCGAATCGGTCAAAAATAGAGCTTGTCTTTAGGGCCCGCATTATTATAGTAAGCCCTACATATTACCTTGTAAAAACGCGACGGACTCCGATTTGAGTCTAGTCAATGGCATTAGACTTAGAATGACCCGTAGATCACTACTTTGAGTTTATATTCTCATTTGGTAAAATTACCATTTTGCCCTTGTAACTAGTTCTTATATTTTATTCTGTTTCTTCTGGTTGTTATTGTAGAACTTGACAGTTAGCTGCTACTAAGGATCAGTGACTCAAGGTGAGTTTCCTAACCTCACTCTAATCATATTAAGATTAATTGAAGATACTTATAAGCTATCTAAATGATGTGTTATATAGTAATGCGTTGTGTATGATACTATATCCTTCCCAGAAATCTGTATTGCTATGATCTCGTGATATGGTAGTGTTAGTGCTTACGTGAGCATGTTAAGGATTTTATCTATATGCTTATTGGTATCAAATCCTTGTTACGTGATTCATGTTTATATGATTATGTTTCTGCTATTGAGATGATAAATGAACATTTTGTGATGATTGCTAATCAGAATACTTAACGCATGACATATTAATGAAGTAAATGAAAGAAGTAGAGATGTATACGAGTAATTGATAATGGACACTTGCATATCATGACATGAGTTAATATGCATTGCATGAAGAACGAAATGTGATTGAATGAGAAATATGATCGAGAAAGGGAAGAAAATTTGATTTGAGTGCCAGTTGGGCGACAGTTTGAGTGTCAGTTGGGCAACAGTTTGAGTGCCAGTTGGGTGACAATTTGAGTGCCAATTGGGCGATAGTTTGAGTGCCAGCTGGGCGATAGTTAATGTGCCAACTGGGCGATAGTTTGAGCGCCAGTTGGGCGACAGCTAATGTGACAGTTGGATGACAGTCTGTAGACACCCCATTTTGTCTGCTATCAGATTTAGGAGACCCATACCTTGGTGGTTCACAATGATAGAAAAAGACTCAAAAAGGACTCCTGGAAGTTAGCTCTATTTCTCAAAATGCTCAGAATGACCAAAACGCCCCTAAAAGCCCAAAAACTCCCAGATTTGGACCAAAAGTTCTGGAAACATGCTACGTCGTAAGAAAAATGATAAAATGAGTTTTTAAGTAAAACCGGATGAAATCGTCAGCTCACAGAGACCCCCGGAAGTCCCGGAAGTTCCCCGAAAGTCCCCGTTGACCGGTTTGACCAAGGTTTGACCATGCTTGACCGGAGTTTGACCAAGTTTGACCAAGTTTGACCAAAATTGTCCAAATTCACCGGAATCATTAGAAAAGTATTAAAATGAGTTTTAAAAGAGAATCGAGCGAAAACGTCGGCTCCTGGAAGCTCCCGGAGCTTCCCAGAACTTCCCGGGAATCCCAGGTTTGACCAGTTTGACCAAGATTTGACTTTGGAATCGGGGCACCGAAACAATTTTCAAATATTTTTCATGGATACTAGAGTTCAATAGCTTTCCAACAGTATATCGCACATAATTCCTTGATTTAAAGCGAATTTATTTTGAATTTCCAAAGGCGAAAAAGGCGATCAAATCGGCTTTTATCGCGAATACCGCAAAACTTTTCAAAGTGACCTATCCCTGAACTATTTTTTATGTAAAGTAGACTCCATTTCCTTTCCAACGGTATATCACAACCTCAGTTTGGAGTTCATTCGCATTTTCTGTGAATTTCGGACGAAATAGGGCCTTTTCGCGAATACCGGAACCTCAGGGGGCCTAAACGTAAATTTCTGGGCGTCTGAGGAGCAGTGCCGCCGCGGCACTGGCTCACTGCCACCGCGGCACAGGCCCAATGCCGCCGCGGCACTCAACCCTCGCAGAGTCCATTTTTGTAATTTTTTTCGGGGTCCAATTTGATTAATTGAAAACCAAAACGACGTAGTTTTATGTTCACAGATGTTTGGGACCAATGGGAACACTTCTAAAATCCCAAAACCACCCCAAATTGGCCTATATAACCCCCCCATTGCTCTTCATTTTGGGGGGGCCAACTGCAAAAGCTTGAAAAGTTGTAGAGAAGAAGAGAGATAGAGATAGGTTTAGAAGAGAGAAAAGGAGCTTCCTCCTACTATTTTGCTATAGAAAGTGAGTTTTAATCTTGTGTCTTCCATTACCTCTCTTATACTTCACATCCCAAACACCCCCAATCACCATTCTTGAGCATTCTTGAGTTAGGAAGCTACTTCCATGTCTAAATGTCAAAATCTATGAGTGAAACACCAAGCTACAAGTCCAAAATCACATTGATTATCATCTATTGATTGTTATTTACTTGTTCATATTATGTTCATCTCTTCTTGCCTCATTTCTTTTTGATTTTCTTTATTTACTTACTAGTTCATCATCATCGAGATGATGACATGAAGTTTGAGGTGAGTGAATCCTTATGGATAGTAGCTCTTGACCTCAAAAACATGTTTGATAGATGATGATCATAACTTCAATACCTCCAAGGTATTCTTGAAGTGTATTGAAGTTATGTTCTAATAAAAATAAATCTCTCCAACAATCTTGGAGGTTCTTGATGATGAGTTTGATGTTGGCATTTTAAGTGGCTATAATACTTATTAAGTATTGAAAATATGCTTTCAAAACATCTACTTTAAAACCCCTCTCAATCCCTCTTCTTTTGGTTTCAAGAAACAAAACCTTGTTTTCTCCAAAATCTTCAAAATAATGAGTCAAAACAGTGAGTGAGCTGAGTTCAAGGATTTCTCTAGAACTCAATACTCAACATATGGATACAAGGCCACTTGTAAAGTCTTCCTAACTCATTGGAGAACACCCATGAGTTTTGGTTTGACTTGGAAGTACTTGGAAATGGTCCATTTGGACCCAAACATTCCTTCCAGACATTCTGTCTTTGCTGTCACAGCAGTTAGGGCCACTTCCAACTTGTTTTACAGAAAACCTTTCCAAAATGGGTGGTCCTAACTTATTTTTCCCTTAAACTTCAATGGCTTAGGGAACGTTCTGTATAAAATGGGCCTCTTTATCATTAGTTTTCATTTTCTAAGAGTTTCTAACATTTCAGTCGACAGTACGGACTCTGTTTCTGAGTGACCTTCATTGTTTATATGCTTTCTCTCAATCTGTGATAGCTATCCAAGATTGGCCTTTTGGGTTATGTTCTAGACAAATAAGGAAGAGCTCCACAAAAATTCATGCATTGAAAACACTTTTAACCCCTCTTTTCAATTTCCAAAAGATCATGCTACTGTTCTGTCCACTATTCACAGCAAGCACCTTTTAACTTTCATTCTTTGATTTGATGCTTATATGCCTTCCAAATTAGTTCATATCTTAGGAAGTAGTTCATACCACATTTGTGCATATCCCATTATGATTTCATTCATTCATTCATACACATTATAGACTTCTAAGTCATTCTAGGAATCCATGAACACAAAGCACACTACAACCTTGGCACATTCTAGATACATACATTGCATCCATGCAAGATTTGGGGCCTTCATGGCTCCTAATCTAAGAATATTATAAGGAATGAACTTGCTCACACATTCATGCTTCCCCCGATCTAATCATCCTTTCTCATCCATCCCGGGGATTGAGAGGTCTTCTTTTTTTTCTCAAAGATTAACATGCACCATACTAGCTTGCTAAGCATATTTTGATTTCTTTGTTTATTTGTTTCAATAAAAATTCATGTCCCCTTTAGATTAGGGAAACTTTACTATTTGATATGTGATTAGACGATTTTTCCTAGGTTTATTTGTGTGATCTTTCACTTTGCATTGCATGATGACAAGGCGAAAATCTTGTGCGCTCTTGTGCAACACCCAAGTGTAGGTGGACGTGCAAGTAGTAACTGGTAAGACCAGGTCGATCCCACAGGGAAGGATAGAAATCAACTGACTTAGATTAGACTCTAAAAGAAAAGAAAATTCAATATTTCAAGAGAGGCGTAGAACACAAAGTTCTACAATTAACAACTACTAAACTAGATTAACTAAACTAATGATGCAATATTTATCTAAAGCAATATTTGAAAATGCTTTTTCTTAATAAAAGAAAGTGTTGGGATCACGCGAATCCACCATGACTCAACCATCTACCATGCAAATGCAATTAAGCTCAACGGAGGGCAACTTCTACAATATCCCGTACTTCTCTAAAGATATAGAATCAATAGTCCTTTCATGATCGGGACTATATCATCACAATTAAGTTTGAAATACACAAAGGTGGTTTAATCCAATAGTTAAGACTCTCACCTACAATGGTGTTAGCATTGAGGGTGGTTTGCAAAATATATTGAAAGAAAATGCCTTAAGGCTTAAAGTTTAAAGACTGTTTTGACAAACTGAGCATATGGGGACAGTTTGATAACAAATCAGTAAAGCAGAAAGTCTTGGAATACTGTATTAGATGTCCTCAAGAATCAGAGATCTCGATCGATCGACGCGTATTCGATCGATCGAACTCCGTCTCTCTCGATCGATCGAATAACTTCGATCGCTCGACTACGTCTCTGTTCCGATCGATCGAACTACCTTCGATCGATCGAACACAGAGAAAAATATAGTGCATGGCAGAGGGCTGAAATCACGATTTCATCGCGATTTCCCAACCCTGAACTACTCAGACATGGTCTGGGAAGTATCAGATTTGTTTTTAACGTGAGAGTTCAATAAAGATATGTTTGGTTGCAATTTTTTCATTAAAACTATGAAACTAATGGCTTTGACCTGTCTAGCATGCAATACTCGAAGATTGAAAACTAAACTGTGATTAACTCAATGCAAAATATAAACAGAACAATAATAAAGAACTTGGACGAAGAAAACTTGTATAAACTATGAAACAATCCAAGCTAACAATGTTGAAACTTGAGAAAACCTACAAAAAACAATGAAACTCTCTCCTCTCTCTTATGAAAACTGATGAAAAAACAAGTTGGGGCCTCCTTTGGGACGTCCAGAAAATGAATATATATAGCTACAACCTAATACTAGGGTTAAATCCCGTTTCTGCTGAGTGCGCGTAAAATCTGATAAAATGCATGTTCGATCGATCGACAATTCTCGATCGATCTAACTTCCAGAAACGTCAATCGCTTGAACTCCTTTCGATCGATCGAAATGTCGATCGCTCGAAAACTCTCGATCGCTCGAAACTTCCATTTCAGCTTTGAGTTATCTTCATCAGGATCAAGCACTTCCTTTTATCAATATTCTTCAATCTTGTACACAGCAGCAGTGATCTGCACAAATAATCACTAAAATAATACCACTTATCATAGTTTAATCAATTTATGCAAAAACTGGTATTGTAATTCAAACTGCAGATAAACAGGGGAATTGTAGACTTTTCTAATGTATTTTCCTCTTTTAGCGCGGTTATATTCTACAAATACACCCGCTTGTCACATGATATTTGACTTAGATCTTATGAATGATATTTTATCTTTAGATCTTCCATTTCAAGTTTTTTATCTGATGTAATATACTATCATAGTATTAACTGCCGAACCATATATAGTATAAGATGATTATTTGGATGCTAATTGAGGCCCGTCGAGAGACGGGGCAAGTTGAGGGTGTTTTAGTCATGACAAAGGCTCCATCCTCTCTCATACCAAAACCCCGAACCAAGTTCTTTGGTTATGAAGGGCCGGTGCCCTTTATCCATTTGGGTGAGTCAAAATTAGGTTTCTTGGTTCCTTAAAGACCAAGTGGCGACTCTGTATCTGTTTTCAACAGACCTTTTCTCTTTCCTTGATTCAAATTTCAAACAAGTTTCAAAAAAAGCAAACAAAGCGGTGGAATCCCGGTATCCACAATCTGGCGACTCTGCTGGGGATTTTTATTTTAAAACTAAATAATACAGAGGTTTGACTCATAAGAAGCATCCTTAAAATCATCTTTTTTTACTGTGTTTCGTTCACCGCATTGCACTCTTGCATTTTTCCCCTCCGACTGTGTCTGAAACGCGGCGCTGACATTGTTCAGGTCTTGCTGTGCCAGGGCATAAGTCACCGTTGATACTGTACCTTCCAAGGTATATCAAAAAGAGTAAAAACCTCCGTACTGTCTCTCTGACGGTATATTGGAACTCTCGTCAACGGACCCTCTTTGACTAAACCCAGCCTTTGCATATAGATTCCTGTAGAACCTTTCATAGGACTGTTCATTTATCTTTTCAGATAGGACAATATGATATAACTGCTGTATGCCCTGATGGGATTACCTGAGCGGTGTAGACGCTTATGTAGCATAGAACATAACCTCTTTCTTATGATTCCCAAGGCAATCACTCACATGTGATTACATTGAGTTGACCTGCCTAGGCACCATGACAAGGATGTCTGTTCCATGCTCACAAAGATATACACCGCAAACCTTGTTTATCGGTCCTAAGACATAGGAGTATGAAAACCTGCTAGACAGTATGATCACAATCACCACATATTAACCTGTTTCTCCCAAAAACTCTGTCCAGATACCCCAGATATAACCATATTAACCAGTTTCTCCTAGAAACTTTGTCCAGATATCCCAGATATAACCACATATTAACCTGTTTCTCCCAGAAACTCTGTCCAGATATCCCAGATATAACCACATATTAACTTGTTTCTCCCAGAAACTCTGTCCAGATATCCCAGATATAACCACATATTAACCTGTTTCTCCCAGAAACTCTGTCCAGATACCCCAGATATAACCATATTAACCAGTTTTTCCTAGAAACTCTGTCCAAAATTACCCGAAGTATCCCAGAAATCCCTGTTATCCCTTGGTGGTCATACTGGAAAGTAAGGTTAGCACACTCTGTATGGTTAGGACCTTATTTGTTAAACTGCTGTCTGTTAGAAATAGAAGCATCATATAGATTAGGGCTTACATCTGCATGCTTGTCCCATTCACATGCACCATTCCCCATCAATCTGCACGCACTGTCTTGAGTCGGTTCACATCACTGTCTTTGTCTGTCAAAAGTCACCACTATCAAGATCTAATCTAGTACTCTCAAAATCTGTCAGGTCAGTATAGATTCCCAAGGTCAGCAGTCAGGGTCCTCTTCGTGGGTCAGGAGTTCGGATAATCGATTGATCAGAATCAGTCCGACAGCTTACTTCAGCATGAATCAAGAAGAATTGGAAAATAAGGTCACTGTGTTGGGAACAACCATAAGCTAGCAATCTGATCGCCTGGCCCAAGTTTTGAGTTTCATGGAAGAATTGAAGCAGCAGCGGCCGCAACCTCCGCCCAGGTTTCCACCACCGGGGTTTGAACCATCCCCACCTGAGAATAATGGGGAGGAAGACTGGTTTCAATGGGTCCCACCGTTTGCGTATAAGAAGAAGCTTCAAGAGAAAATGGATAAGGTTAACAAGTTAGAAAGCATACTGAGGAAAAGCAAGGGGGTCGATGATTACATGTTAGACCTGGAAGGCCTCTTTGAGCCCATCAAGCTGAAACTGCCAGAGAATTTCAAGATGCCTGCCATCGACCGTTTTGACAGAACAGGGAATCCAAAACGTCACATCAAGTTGGGCATGAGCATCTTCCAATCGATGGGCTGCACTCATGAGCACATTGCGATGCTGTTCCCGCAAACCCTTAAGAATGCCGCACTATCCTGGTTCCTAACCCTTGAAGCCTCCAATACCCGAGTCTGGGAAAACGTTGCTAGAACTTTTATTGATCACTACTCTTACAACCAAGAGTTTGATATCACCAGCCGGGATCTAGAGACTACCAGGCAGAACTTCAATGAGTCCTTCACTGCGTTCTTGAGCAGATGGAGGAATAAAGTGGCTCAAATGATCCACAGACCTGTTGAGAAAGAGCAAGTACGTATGCTGGTCAAGAACATGCAACCAGTATGTCATGACAAGCTATTCTACCAATCCATCTCCACATTCGAAGAGCTATTTGAAATAGGCACCAGAATAGAGGATGCCATCAGAGAAGGAAAGTTCAAAAAGGATGAACCCCAACACCAGCCCAAGAGACCTAACTACTCCCTGGACTCCCCGGATTTCAATGCACTTAGCAACTAGTCAATGGCCTGCGCCCTTCGTCCATACCAGTCTATTCCGCCAAATCGCCCAAAAGGCCCTCGCGAATTCTCCAAACTTGATGTTCCTCTTTCCACAGCCTTGGACCACCTACTCAGAAAGGGCTACCTACAGCTCCTCCCTCACAAATCGCTACCAGATCCTATACCCTCCCACTACAACATGAGCCTACGATGTGCTTACCACCAAAATCTAGGCCATGCCATCGATCAATGCATCCGCCTCCGCCATGACATTCAGAATCTCATAGAGGATGTATCCCATCCTAATCCTATCCACTATCTTGGCTTGGATCAACCGCTCGGGTGATCCCTTTGATGATGCCAATGAGTATTGAAGCTATGCAGTAAAGTGATTGTGTTTGGAACTTCTGCTAAAAAAAATAGAATAAGAAAAATAAATGGGTCGCAAAGACACTCCATTTGAGACCGGGTCGAGTCAAGTCGAGTCTGTTGTATGTTTTGTCTATTTCAAGTTTAGTATTGTGGTCAAGTTTGTCTGTCACCGAGTTGTTAATGAGTCTGTAATCCTTCTCTACTAATGGAATGAAGTCTTATTTTGCTTAATATGATGTGCCTAGTCATAAATGCATGAATCACGAAACTAAAGTGTCACTTTTCAAATTACCATGGATATTACTCTGCTAATAATTTTTCTACGACAAAATAAAAAAGAATCCTAAAAGGTTAAAGTCGATTTCACGCTGACACTGATGGAGAGCTGAGAATTGAATAGTCTTACTTCAAGAATTTAAAGATGCTCTTGCCTCAATCTTGAAAAGACATACTTGAAACTGACTTGGGGCTTGCCCAACACCCCTTTTCCACCATTTCGAAGCCTTAAGCCCAATCCAATTGGGAACCACGCAATCTGTCCGATTAAAAGTAATGCAAACTTAGCCCTTGATGGTGGCTAAACATTTCAGTGAGTTTCATCTCCACTTTTCAAAAAAAAAACAAAAAAAAAACAAAAAAAAAAGAAGAAAAGAAAAGAAAAGGAAAAGCTCGCTAGGTTGAAAACCCGAAAGGGCACCTAGGCAAAAGTTAGAGCTGAAAAAGGTGTTGATTTCCAAAATTTGACCCTAGCCAGTCGAAATGTTGGAGAAAATTTTGATGAAACAAATGAGAAAATCATACGCTTCAAGATACATCTTAAGAACATGCCAAGATCACATTTCAAGAGACACGGAATGACCACAAATAAATTCTGAGAGCTGACATGCACATTCTGGAATTCTGAGATTGCGATCGAAAGATCTCACAAGAATCGACTACATTAAAAAGCAAAATTGACTGGCTAGGCGAAAGTGAAAAGGATCAATCCTCAAAACAAAACAAAAAAAAAAAGAAAAAGAAAAGAAAGGGAGATTGAAACTGAATCCTTTTATTCAAAGCTACCACAAGTGGCTCAAGATTGAACTTCTTTGATGATTGGTTTGAAAAACCCTCATACCTCAAACCCCTTATTTTAAGCCTTGCCTTGAACTACGCTCGACCTGATTCCCACTTAGGGATACGTAGGCAACCGCATCGGTTGGGTCGACACCATCATAATCAACCCCCCTTCTTCCAAGACTTTGGCCCGAACTACGTTAGACCTGATCCCCGCTAGGGGGTATATAGGCAGACTTTCAAAAAGAAAAGAAGGATGGCTCGCTAGGCCAAAAATCCGAAAGGACGCTTAGGCAAAATTAGAGTTAAATCCAAGGTGAGCAATAACAAAAGAGAGAAAAGAGCTTGCTAGGTCACCTCACTGGTGCCTAGGCAAAAGTTATGAGCATTTGAGAGATTAAAGTCACGGTCCATGCCTCAAGCCAGAAAATCACCTTCCACACTAGGGGCAAACATCGGCTACCCGCCTCGTTTGCCTGACTTTTACTATCTACCCTTCATACAAGGGGCAAACTTCGGTCATCTACCTCGTTTTCCCAAAACCTCCAATAAACCATCATCCAAACTAGGGGCAAACTTCGGTCACCCACCTCGTTTGCTTATGAATCCCACTTTGTACACCTCAAACTAGGGGCAAACTCCATTTGCCTAACACAATCCCTTCACACCAAGGGCGAGTTTTCAAGTTACCAAGTTGTTTTGAAAATTTTGAAATAGAGCATCTTTTACTCTAAAAGCTAAGGCACTAATTCAAAGCACTTCCTGGGAGAAGCAGAAAATTGACTAGATCACTAGGGAAGAATTTTCAAAAATCAGATTTATCAGCAAAGTGCTACCATGTTAAGATGAGGGGTGAACACCAAAAGAGAAATGGTAGATCATTTATAACAAAAGCACATCAAGTTTTGACAAGACGAGCTTGTGTCAAATGTGTCATCCTCGTGCGTCAATGCCTGTCAAGTTTTTGAGTCTGTTGTAGTCTCAAATGTGTAAGTTAACAGTGACTAATGAAATCTTCAAATTAAGTTAAAAAGAGCATGCCAATACAAGCAGGAGTACCAAACACCATTACTGTACCAGTTAAGGCGTCAGCATGAGAAGCGTCCAAACTTAGGGCAAATGCAAATTTCATCCCTTTCGAAACCATCGAAAGTTGACCATCATCTCCTTGCAACATAAGTCCATGAGTGGCTGTTGATTACCTTCCCTCGTTCATGCAACATAAGTCCATGAGTGGCTGTTGATTTTCCTTCATCTCCAAGCAACACAAGTCCATAAGTGGCTGTTGATGGATCCCGGTTCCGGGCCAGCAAGATTTGATCAACTATGAGAGATTCAAATTTGAATCCTGGTTCCCGGTCAAGAGAAGTAGTTGAAGAGAGATCCCAGAAAGAGTCGCTTCATCCCCAATAGATTCAGTTTAATACCCCAGCGTCATCTCGATTAGTACATCGTCAGTTCAATCACAACAGTCACAGTAGTTCACTGTCGACTCGTCATCTCGATTAGCACATCGTCAGTTCAATCACAACAGTCATAGTAGTTCACTATTGACTCATCATCTCGATTAGTACATCGTCAGTTCAATCACAACAGTCACAGTAGTTCACTGTCGACTCGTCATCTCGATTAGTACATCGTCAGTTCAATCACAACAGTCATAGTAATTCACTGTTGACTCATCATCTCGATTAGTACATCGTCAGTTCAATCTATAACAGTCACAGTAGTTCACTGTCGACTCGTCATCTCGATTAGTACATCGTCAGTTCAATCTATGACAGTCACAGTAGTTCACTGTCGACTCGTCTTCTCGATTAGTACATCGTCAGTTCAATCTATGACAGTCACAGTGGTTCGCTGTCGACTCGTCATCTCGATTAGTACATCATCAGTTCAATCTATGACAGTCACAGTAGTTCACTGTCGACTCATCATCTCGATTAGTACATCGTCAGTTCAATCACAACAGTCACAGTAGTTCACTGTTGACTCGTCTTCTCTATTAGTACATCGTCAATTCAATCTATGACAGTCACAGTAGTTTACTGTCGACTCGTCATCTCGATTAGTACATCGTCAGTTCAATCACAACAGTCATAGTAGTTCACTGTTGACTCATCAACTCGATTAGTACATCGTCAGTTCAATCCATGATAGTCACAGTAGTTCACTGTTGACTCATCATCTCGATTCATACATCGTCACTTCTTCTAGTCACGGTTAGTCCAACTGTTGATCCAATCCATGATAGTCACAGTAGTTCACTGTTGACTCATCATCTCGATTCGTACATCGTCACTTCTTCTGGTCATAGTTAGTCCAACTATTGATCCAATCCATGATAGTCACAGTAGTTCACTGTTGACTCATCATCTCGATTCGTGCATCGTCACTTCTTTCGGTCACGGTTAGACCAACTGTTGATCCAATCCATGATAAGCACAGTAGTTCATTGTCGACTCATCAGCTCGATTCGTACATCGTCAGTTCATTAATCATCATTAGTTTACCATCACTCTCATTCAAAATATGCCATGTTCATCGTTCTCATTCAAAATCTTAGGCTTCTATGTCCATTAATGGGGCTTCCATGTTCATCGCTTGACATCTCGGGATTTCATGTCCATCACTTGACGTCTCTTGACTTCTGTGTCCGTCTCTTAATTTCTAGGGCTTCCGTGTTCGTCGGTTAACTGTCAAACGACATCTCCGAATATAGTCCTCCGGGACCCCACATCCAATTACATTCCCTTATGAAGCACACTTTCCAAAATTCAGAAGTTTGCTCCGAGACCCAGGGTCTTCACACCTTGGTATCCCTATTTGGGTCAATAACTGCATCATAGTTAGAAACACTAGCACGACACAAGTCCACTCGGAGTGGTACACCCCACAGCACCAGCTCATACTAGGATCTGAACACCAGGCATGATAGGACTCATGACACAATTCATATCACATCCATGCATTGCATATCATCCTCATAGCATAGCACCTGCCTGTCTCGTTGTGCATGTGTGATTTGCTCCTTTGTGCCCTGAACTACGTCCTGGTCTGATTCCCCTTGGGATACGTAGGCAGCTCACGCAGAGCACGACCAGCACTAACCTCAGCATCATTGCATCTTTTGCAACGCTTTTTATCCTAAATCTATAGCCTCCAAAAAGTCCTGTCTCTTCAAAACTTTGGCACTCGCTTGCGACATACGTTGCCTCGTAAGTTCATGCCAAAGAGGGGCAAACTGTAGACACCCTATTTTGTTGGCTATCAGATTTAGGAGACCCATAGCTTGGTGGTTCACAATGATCGAAAAAGACTCAAAAAGGACTCCTAGAAGTTAGCTCTGTTTCTCAAAATGCTCAGAATGACCAAAACGCCCCTAAAAGCCCAAAAACTCCCAGATTTGGACCAAAAGTTCCGAAAACATGCTACGTCACAAGAAAAATGATAAAATGAGTTTTTAAGTAAAATCGAATAAAATCGTCAGCTCACAGAGACCCTCGGAAGTCCCAGAAGTTCCCCGAAAGTCCTCGTTCACCGGTTTGACCAAGGTTTGACCATGCTTGATCGGAGTTTGACCAAGTTTGACCAAGTATGACCAAAATCGTCCAAATTCACTGGAATCATTAGAAAAGTATTAAAATCAGTTTGAAAAGAGAATCGAGCGAAAACGTCGGCTCCTGGAAGCTCCCGGAGGTTCCCAGAACTTCCCGGGAATCCCAGGTTTGACCAGTTTGACCAAGATTTGACTTTGGAATCGGGGCACCGAAAAAAATTTCAAATATTTTTCATGGATACTAGAGGTCAATAGCTTTCCAACGGTATATCGCACATAATTCCTGGATTTAAAACGAATTTATTTTGAATTTCCAAAGGCGAAAAAGGCGGTCAAATCGGCTTTTATCGCGAATACCGTAAAACTTTTCAAAGTGATCTATCCCTAAACTATTTTTTATGTAAAGTAGACTCTATTACCTTTCCAACGGTATATCACAACCTCAGTTTGGAGTTCATACGCATTTTCTGTGAATTTCGGACGAAATATGGCCTTTTCGCAAATACCGAAACCTCAGGGGGACCTAAACGTAAATTTCTGGGCGTCTGAGGAGCAGTGCCGCCGCGGCACTGGCCCAGTGCCACCGCGGCACTCAACCCTCGTAGAGTCCATTTTTGTAATTTTTTTGGGGGTCCAATTTGATTAATTGAAAACCAAAACGACGTAGTTTTATGTTCACAGATGTTTGGGACCAATGGGAACACTTCTAAAATCCCAAAACCACCCCAAATTGGCCTATATAAACCCCCCATTTCTCTTCATTTTGGGGGGGGGGGGGGGGCAAGTGCAAAAGCTTGAAAAGTTGTAGAGTAGAAGAGAGATAGAGATAGGTTTAGAAGAGAGAAAAGGAGCTTCCTCCTACTATTTTGCTATAGAAAGTGAGTTTTAATCTTGTGTTCTTCCATTACCTCTCTTATACTTCACATCCCAAACACCCCCAATCACCATTCTTGAGCATTCTTGAGTTAAGAAGCTACTTCCATGTCTAAATGTCAAAATCTATGAGTGAAACACCAAGCTACAAGTCCAAAATCACATTGATTATCATCTATTGATTGTTATTTACTTACTTGTTCATATTATGTTCATCTCTTCTTGCCTCATTTCTTTTTGATTTTCTTTATTTACTTACTAGTTCATCATCATCTAGATGATGACATGAAGTTTGAGGTGAGTGAATCCTTATGGATAGTAGCTCTTGACCTCAAAAACATGTTTGATAGATGATGATCATAACTTCAATACCTCCAAGGTATTCTTGAAGTGTATTGAAGTTATGTTCTAATAAAAATAAATCTCTCCAACAATCTTGGAGGTTCTTGATGATGAGTTTGATGTTGCATTTTAAGTGGCTATAATCCTTATTGAGTATTGAAAATATGCTTTCAAAACATCTACTTTAAAACCCCTCTCAATCCCTCTTCTTTTGGTTTCAAGAAACAAAACCTTGTTTTCTCCAAAATCTTCAAAATAATGAGTCAAAACAGTGAGTGAGCTGAGTTCAAGGATTTCTCTAGAACTTAATACTCAACATATGGATGCAAGGCCACTTGAAAAGTCTTCCTAACTCATTGGAGAACACCCATGATTTTTGGTTTGACTTGGAAGTACTTGGAAATGGTCCATTTGGACCCAAACATTCCTTCCAGACATTCTGTCTTTGCTGTCACAGCAGCTAGGGCCACTTCCATTTTAGTTTACAGAACACTTTTCCAAAATGGGTGGTTTAACTTATTTTTCCCTTAAACTTCAATGTCTTAGGGGACTTTATGTATAAAATGGGCCTCTAGATCATTAGTTTTCATTTTCTAAGATTTTCTAACATTTCAAATGACAGTACGGACTCTGTTTCTGAGTGACCTTCATTATTTATATGATTTCTCTCAATCTGTGATAGCTATCCACAATTGGCCTTTTGGGTTGTGTTCTAGACACAATAAGGAAGATCTCTATAAAACATCATGCATTGAAAACACTTTTAACCCCTCTTTTCAATTTCCAAAATATCATGCTACTATTCTGTCTACTATTCACAGCAAGCACCTTTTAACTTTCATTCTTTGTTTTGATGCTTATATGCCTTTCAAATTATTTCATATCTTAGGAAGTAGTTCATACCACATTTGTACATATCCCATGATGATTTCATTCATTCATTCATACACATTATAGACTTCTAAGTCATTCTAGGAATCCATGAACACAAAGCACACTACAACCTTGGCACATTCTAGATACATACATTGCATCCATGCAAGATTTGGGGCCTTCATGGCTCCTAACCTAAGAAGATTATAAGGAATGAACTTGATCACACGTTCATGCTTCCCCTGATCTAATCACCCTTTCTCATCCATCCCAGGGATTGAGAGGTCTTCTTTTTTTTCTCAAAGATTAACATGCATCATACTAGCTTGCTAAGCATATTTTGATTTCTTTGTTTATTTGTTTCAATAACAATTCATGTCCCCTTTAGATTAGGGAAACTTTACTATTTGATATGTGATTAGATGATTTTTCCTAGGTTTATTTGTGTGATCTTTCACTTTGCATTGCATGATATTTGACTTAGATCTTATGAATGATATTTTATCTTTAGATCTTCCATTTCAAGTTTCTTATGTGATGTAATATACTATCATAGTATTAACTGCCGAACCATACATAGTATAAGATGATTATTTGGATGCTAATTGAGGCCCGTCGAGAGACGGGGCGAGTTGAGGGTGTTTTAATCGTGACAAAGGCTCCTTCCTCTCTCGTACCAAAACCCCGAACCAAGTTCTTTGGTTATGAAGGGCCGGTGCCCTTTATCCATTTGGGTGAGTCAAAATTAGGTTTCTTGGTTCCTTATAGACCAAGTGGCGACTCTGTATCTGTTTTCAACAGACCTTTTCTCTTTCCTTGATTCAAATTTCAAACAAGTTTCAAAAAAAGCAAACAAAGCGGTGGAATCCCGGTATCCACACAGTCAATGTGCCAATTGGGTGATAGTTTGAATGCCAGATGGGCGACAGCTAATGTGCCTGTTGGGCAATAGTTTACGTGCCAGTTGGGCGGCAACTAATGTGCAAGTTGGGCGACAGTCGACGTGCCAGTTGGGCGATGGTTTGAGTGCCAATTGGGTGATAGTGTGAATGCGAGTTAGTACTTCAGTTTTTTTAAATATAGTGTGTTGACCATTGAGGGTTCGTACCCAAGCTTTAAGCATGTTGTATGGTACGATTATTGCGTTAATAGTGATTGGGAAAGTTTCCATCGCGAATGTATTAAGGGGTAAAATGGAATGTTAGACGTGTAGCGAAATCTTGATAGTTATAATTGGAAGTTAAAAATGAACTAAACTACGAAACGTATGAACGGATAAAATAACGATAAACCTTCAATAACAAATTTCATGCTAATAAGGGACATTAGGTCTCGTTTCTAGTCATGTGACTAAAGATCAAAGTAGATTCGTGAACTTTCGTGCCATGTTTGGATATTTCTTATAAAGTTGGTCTTTTGGTAATTCCATAGAATCGATTGGAGAGTTATGTTTGTCTTCTTGATCTGAGGATCAGTATGACGTGTTCGGTCAAGTGCGGATGACCTGAGGATCGTCATGGCGTGTTCGATCAAGGAGTTGAATAGTTTTCCACAACCTTGGTCTGAGGATCGGCATGAAGTGTTCGATTATGTGCGGGTGACCTGAGGATCGTCAATGACATGATCGATCAACCATTTTTTAATATCCCGCATTCTTGATCTGAGGATCGTCATGACATTTTCTATCATACGGGTGATCTGAGGATCGTCAGTGACGTGTTTGATCAAGTGATTCATTGTCAAGTGTTGTTCTTTCTCGACCTGTTGATGTGTTGCTCCCAGAATATGTGTTGTGAGTTCATTGTTCAGGTCATGGATTCAATATCCCAATGTAAAGATAGTAATATTGTTCGTACTTTGACACACATGAGCATGTTGATGAAAGGAGAATGTATTCTATGATGAAATGCGATTATATGCTTACTTGTTTACATGTCTTTGTTGAGACCTATGCTCGTGAAAGAATGCGTCTTTTGATAAGAGATTAACCGTATCCTAAGATACAGAACAATAACGTGAGTTCAGAAATATTTATATTTATTGATTATTATGCGGTTGGGCTCTCACTCAGCTTTGTTCCAAAGCTGACGGCATGTTACGTCCTGGGCATTCCTATGTCCAGAGCGATGCAGGTTTGTTAATAGAGAGGTGAGCTCAGGATGCGGTACTGAGGAGCTAAGAAGGATCTAGCTAAGTTTGAGATTGAAGATAGTTATCTTCGTAGTTCTTATGTTCCAGTTTATGTAATATGTTTAGTATGGACCTCTTGTAGTAAGACTGATGTATTGTAACTTGCTCTATTTCCGCTGTTGTATTTGTATTCTGTTAAGTTTAAGTTAAGTTTATACTTTAACATTGCCCTTATTAATGTCGTGCGGATTTAGAAGGGCATAATGGTTAATCAACTAATCACGTGTCTACAGACCCATAAATGAAAAATTTTAATTTTCCCTATTTTTGGATTACTCCGGGGCGTGACAGGGATTTTTGGTATCGAAGCCTAGGTTTAGGCTTTCATTGTCTGTCCAACAAATCTTGAGCCATGAACTATAAGATAGTTCCTTAGATGTTTGCTAGAACGACTTGTCATGTCGACGAGAGGTTTAGGCATTGCTGAACTTCCTGAGATGGATCTCGGAACACTCAGCTAGCCTAGGATTTAGAAAGACTAAGGATCGGAAGGCTTTGCTGTCGTGATTTTCATGATAGATGTGATTACTTGTGATTTGATTTAATTGTTGCTTGTTATGTGTCTCTCCTAAGATAAAATGAGGTATGATCAATTGTTGTTTACGTTAATGCACTTATACACATATTATAGATGGCTTATGACACTAGAGGAGCAAGGAACCGAAATGGAGCGGGACCATCGAATCCAGTTCCGCCAGATATTGATCCAACCAGACTTTTGGAAGCTCTAGTAAAAAGAATTGAAAGAGCTAATGCTGCAGTGGGGAATATGGAGAATTGAGGAAACAACAGCGGGAATAACCACCATTATGCAAATTACATGTAGACTGGAGACAAATTACTAGAGTGTTTCCTTGCTCTGAGACCTAAGAAATTTGATGGATTAATGGAACCATGGAGGGTTGAACAGTGGTTAAGGGAAATGGACCTTATTTTTAATCCTATCGACTATAACGAAGCAGAGAAATGTCGATTAGCAACTTTTCAGTTAACCTATGCAGTAGCCGATTGGTGGGAATCAAAGGAAGCCGCTATGGGAGAAGAAGTAGTTAAAAGACTTACTTGGGCCCATTCAAGGAAAAGTTCTTGACCAAGTATTTTCCGCTAGTGGAGAGGAACTTGAAGAAGAAGGAGTTTATGGAACTGACTCAGGGTAACATGACAGTGCATGAGTATACTACTCAGTTTGAGCGTCTGTCGCCCTTTGCTTATCACATGATTGACACCCCAGCAAAGAAGAACGAACAGTATCCCCAAGGATTGTCTTTACCACTTCAGGAGACCACCGTGGTGTATGTACACCAGTTGTTTGGGTCACTAGTTGGATTAGCTGTTCAGATGGAGAACATACATAAGAAGAGGCAAGCAAGTTCTGCTCACAAATTTCCACCAAAAATTCAATCAAAGACCAATAACCCCAAGGCCCTATCAAGGAAACAAGCGCACAAGGATAGGAGAAATGAAACCCCAGAATGTTCAACCTCAACATCAGCAAGCTCTACCTATTTTGCCCTAAGCACCACCACCACAAATAGCACCCGTCGTTGCGGAAGGATATCATGGACCCGCAGCCACTCAAGGAAGGAACAATGGAGAATGTTTCAAATGTGGAATGCTTGGACACCGAGCTAGAGATTGTCATATGCCTAAGGTGCACCAACGACAAGGAGTCATCTGTTATAATTGTGATAAGCCAGGTCACGTAAGCAAGAACTGCAACGCACCTCGTCGTGGCTACCATGGGCCACCTATTCAAGGACAAGCTGTTTGTGCGCAAGTGAATGCAATTATCCTAGAAAAGCAGGCTTTGAGGAAGAAGGTCAGCAGAATGTGGAAGGTACACCTACAGTCTTAAATAGTTGTATTGGAATGTCATGTGAAATTAAGTACATTGATGTTGATTAGGGAAAAGAGGATTTGAAGACTCGATGAGTGAGGACAACATACTGTCTGAAGAGTTTCGAGCATTCGAAAGAATTTGTGCGAAGGTCTGATCATTTAACTGGTGAGAACCTCACAACCTTAGAAATTGAGATAAGGTTAGAACTGTGTGCATTCTAAGACCAAGCCAACTCTAGATTTTGAGGATGAAATCCTCTGATAAGGTGGGTAGAGATGTAGCACCCTGAATTTCCTAAGAAATTCCACGTAGGAATAATAAAAATGATGACGTCACTATTGTATAGTTACAGAAGGTCCATTAGGATTTCCTTAATTAGGAACATTTCGATAAGATCCTTAGTAATCTCCTTGACGACGACATCCTTCTCTAATCTGGAACCTATTAGAGTGGTTGTAACCTCGACGTTGTAGATTCCATTAGGATTCGTAGACGGACATAAACTTAGGCTATAACGCAACCCCGTGCTTTCATAATTCAGTACTCACTTCACATTGTGCAAGTACACTAGGACTCAGGCACACATCCCAGTGTACCTACCCGAGAGTGGGACCCACACCACCCTCATGTGGCCCTACTCAATCTACCCTTGGACACATAAACACCCATGTACGAACACATGTTGTGCACCCAACATGGGATAACCTCCCTCCCATTCCCCTCTCTATATATATGACCCCTCACCCTCTCATTTATCACTCTCAGCCCCACACAATCTGCTCATACAGATTTTATAGAGAGAGAACCCGAGAGAGATTAGGAGAGAAAGCGTAAGATTAAACACCACACACCACCACCCTCATATATACAATAGCCCCACATTATCCTCTACACTATATGCATCCCCTCCTCATATTCCTCTCCTTGTCCGCTCCCTCCTAGCACGTACACACACAGAGATACAGAGGAGGAAGAAAAAGAGACACAAAAGAGAGAGAGAAGGGAAGTTGTTTGGAGACTAGAGAGAGTGACCGAGACTCCCCCAGGTAAAACCCAGTCTTCCCATTAATCTTTAACACTTTGCATGTCACACACATATCCTCATATCACACATGCATGGACCCAAACAGAGCCTAAGGCTCTCTATCACCTCCGGTCACCATTAAAGCCCAACCTTTGGGACTTAATTTTAAAACAATGATCAAAACCCCTAAGACCTATACCAACCTGACCAAAATGAACCCAAATAAATCCCCAAACATCAGTTTTTGAAATAAGTAATGTTTTGTCGGCCATGCAGGCCACTATCCTTTTAAATGGCCAAAATAATAATCTGCTGGTAGGGCTCCAAAACGTATGAACCGATCTTCTATCTTCTCGTATGTTGTAGTGGGGCTCTAGACGATCCCATTGGCGTTGGTCTCGTCCATTTTGATGAAAAGATGAGTGAGATATGAGAGAGAGAAAGTTTTCCGACAGTTCGCGCTTTGCTGGTGCCGTAGGGGTTAGCCGGAGAAGAAAAACGAAAGGGTTATAACATTCGGGTCATGCATCAGGTCGGGTACAGATTTGGGCAGGTTGGTTTGTGAGTATAAGTGGGTCACAGGTTGGGTAGGATAAAACTCGTGGATCCCCTTTAATGGAACGGAGCCGTTTTGGTCGTCGGGTTGAAGTTCGGTTCGGGTCGGGTCATGGGTGGGTCTTGTTGTGTGTGTTAGTGGGTCAGGGTTGGGTTCAATTAAACCGTGGGTCCTTTTAATTGATACGGCGTTGTTTTGACGCCACGGTCTGGGTCACGGGTTTGGCTTGGGTATGATTCGGGCTATGATGTGTTTGTTAGTGGGTCAAGTTCGGATCAGGGTAAGTTCGGGCGTGAATAAGTGGGTAGGTTTAGATTGTGTGTGTATTTGGGTTTCCGTTCCGGTTTAGGTTCAACCCGAAAGGGTTTTTAGGTTGGGTTCCTTTGAACCTCTATATGAGTGGCCCATTTGCGTTCGGGTCGAGTTGGGTTTGACCCATTCGGTCACCCATTTGGATCCCTCTGAGTGTTGAAATGGATTACCCATTTGAGTTTGGGTCGGTTCGGGTTGACCCGACGGGTCGGAGATATATTATTATTATTACTATTATAATTTACTTAATAATAGTTTATATGGTTTTAAATATTATAAATTAGTTTTATGGCATTGTAAATAGTTTTAAATGAAGGAATATTATTATTATAGTATTACATTATACATTTATTAGTTATATGGTATTTATAAATAGTAAATGTGGCTTATTAATAGTATTGAAATAGTTATTAAACATCTATAAGCATTACTAAATTCTAGCAAATTTGGGTAATGAACCTAAGACTATTTTATTATATAGTGAAAATTATAAATTCATAATATTATAGTTTAGCATTTTTAATAATTATTAAGGAGCTAATTTACGAGTATATTAATTATTATAAATACTAAACGAGCTCCGAAAATTATGAGAAAAATACCGGTAGTGTATTTTAATACATAGTATTTATTAAAAATACTTCCAACTACTGATTTCTCAGTATAGGTATATTTATGTATTTAAGTCCCTTTTCGGGTATTTTAAAGTATTCATTATCTTCAATAATTCATAATAAATAATCTAGGACTCCAAAAATTACACGGTTAGTTCCCAAAGTCTTAGAATAATGCCTAAATCGTTCTCCTTGTGTTTCGTGACCTTTTGACTCGGTCAAAAATACAGCTTGTCTTTAGGGCCCGCATTAGCGTAGTACGCCCTAGATATTACCTCATAAAAACGCGACGGACTCCGATTTGAGTCTAGTCATTGGCGTTGGACTTAGAATGACCCGTAGATCACTACCTTGAGGTTTATATCCTCATTTGGTAAAATTACCATTTTGCCCTTGTAACTAGTTATGTTTTATTCTATTTCTTCTGGTTATTATTGTAGAACTTGACGATTAGCTGCTACTAAGGATCAATGACTCGAGGTGAGTTTCCTAACCTCACTCTAATCTTATTAAGATTAATTGAAGATACTTATAAGCTATCTGAATGATGTGTTGTATAGTAATGCGTCGTGTATGATGCTATATCCTTCCCAAAAATCTGTATCGCTGTGATTACTCGTGATATGGTAGTGTTAGTGCTTACGTGAGCATGTTAAGGGTTTTATTTATATGCTTATTGATATCAAATCCTTGTTACATGATTCATGTTTATTTGATTATGTTTCCGTTGTTGAGATTATAAATGAACTTTTTGTTATGATTGCTAATCTGAATACTTAACGCATGGCATGTTAATGAAGTAAACAAAAGAAGCAGAGATGTATACGAGTAATTGATAATGGACACTTGCATATCATGACATGAGTTAATATGCATTGCATAAAGAGCGAGATGTGATTGAATGAGAAATGTGATCGAAAAAGGGAAGTGAATTTGATTTGAGTGCCAGTTAGGCGACAGTTTGAGTGCCAGTTGGGTGACAGTTTGAGTACTAGTTGGGCGATAGTTTGAGTGCCAGTTGGGCGACAGCTAATGTGCTAGTTGGGCTACAGTCAATGTGCCAGTTGGGCGATAGTTTGAGTGCCAGTTGGGCGACAGCTAATGTGCCAGTTGGGCGACAGTTGACGTGCCAGTTGGGCGATGGTTTGAGTGCCAATTGGGTGATAGTGTGAATTTCAGTTGGTCCTTCAGTTATTATGAATATAGTGTGTTGAGCATTGAGAGTTCATACCCAACCTTTAAGCATGTTGTATGGTACGATTGTTGCGTTAATAGTGATTGGGAAAGTTTCCATCGCGAATGTATTAAGGGGTAAAACGGAATGTTGAACGTGTAGCAAAATCTTGACAGTTATATTTGGAAGTTAAGAATGAACTAAACTACAAAACGTAAGAACGCATAAAATAATGATAAACCTTCAATAACAAATTTTATGCGAATAAGGAACATTGGGTCTCGTTTCTAGTCGTGTGACTACCAATCAAAGTTGATTTTGAACTTTCGTGTCATGTTTGGATATTTCTTGCAAAGTTGGTCCATTGGTAATTCCATAGAATCGATTGGAGAATTATGTTTGTGTTCTTGATCTGAGGATCGGCATGACGTGTTCGGTCAAGTACGGATGACCTGAGGATCATCATGGCGCGTTCGATCAAGTAGTTGAATAGTTTTTCGCACCCATGGTCTGAGGATCGGCATGAAGTGTTCAATTACGTGCAGGTGACCTGAGGATCGTCAATTACGTGTTTGATCAAGCATTTGTTAATGTCCCGCATTCTTGATTTGAGGATCGTCATGACGTGTTGGGTCGTACAGGTGACTTGAGGATCGTCAGTGGCGTGTTCGATCAAGTGATTCAGTGCCAAGTGTTGTTCTTTCTCGACCTGTGGATGTGTTGTTCCCAGAATATGTGTTGTGAGTTCATTGTTCTGGTCATGGATTCAATAACCCAATGTAAAGATAGTAGTATTCTTCGTACTTTGACACACACGAGCATGTTGATGAAAGGATAATGTATTCTATGATGAAATGTGATTATATGCTTACTTGATTACATGTTTTTGTTAAGACCTCTGCTATGCTCGTGAAAGAATGCATCTTTTGATAAGAGATTAACCGTAACCTAAGACACAGAACAATAATGTGAGTTGAGAGATATTTGTATTTATTGATTATTGTGCCGTTGTGTTCTCACTCAGCTTTGTTCCAAAGCTGAGGGCACGTTACGCCCTGGGCATTCCTATGTCCAGAGCGATGCAGGTTTGTTAATAGAGAGGTGAGCTTAGGATGTGGTACTGAGGAGCTAAGAAGGATCTAGCCAAGCTGGAGCTTGAAGATAGTTATCTCCGTAGTTCTTATGTTCAAGTTTATGTAATATGTTTAGTATGGACCTCTTTTAGTAAGACTCATGTATTGTAACTTGCTCTATTTCCGCTGCTGTATTTGTATTCCGTTAAGTTTAAATTATGTTTATACTTTAACATTACCCTTATGAATGTCGTGCGGAGTTCGAAGGACAGAACGGTTAATCAACCAGTCACGTGTCTATGGACCCATAAAGTAAAATTTAATTTTCCCTATTTTTGGCTTACTCTGGGGCGTGACAATATATTTTTCCACGAATTTTGTATCGTACCTCAATCCTGAAATAAGTGAGGATAACGCTCGCGAATCTCCTCATTTTTCCATGTGGTCCCTAAGTCCTATGGTGTCACCACAGACCCGCACTATGGCTATAGTTCTCCCTCGAAGAAAGTGTTCATTAGCCTCTAAAATTTTACTAAGTTGTTCTTCATAGGAGGCATCATCTTGTAAAGGTATCTCTTTCTAATCCAAGACATGTGACATATCTGGTTTGTACTTACGAATCATTGAAACTTGAAAGATGTTATGAACATTGGATAATTGAGAAGGCAAAGCCAACCGGTAGGCAAATTCTCCAATTCGTTCAAGGATCTCAAAAGGCCCATTGAGACAGGGAGACAACTTCTTCTCTTGCCCAAAATGTAGAACTCCCTGTCGAGGATAGACTCAGAGAAAATGTGGTCTCCAACCTTGAGTACTAATGGTCTTCTATGTTTGTCCGTGTAGCTTTTCTGTCAGCTTTGAGCGGTGAGTAGAGGTTTTCGAATAATCTTAATTTTCTCGGTAGTTTCACAAACTAAATTGTGTCCTAGCATGGATGCTTCCCCAACATCTATCTAACACACCGGAGAATGAGAAGGTATACCATACAAGGCCTCAAAAGGTGCCATCTGAATACTCGCTTGATAACTATTATTGTAATCAAACTCAACTAGTGATAAGTGATCTTCTCAACTACTCTTGAAGTCCATAACATACGCTCGTAACATATCTTCCAAAATCTAAATAGTACGCTCTGATTGGCTGTCGGTATAAGGATGAAAAGCAGTACTCAAGATTAATTGCATCCCAGAGCCCTTTGGAGACCTTCCCAAAATAAGTGAAACGCAGATCTCAATCAGAGACAACAGAAACTAGAACACTATGGAGGTGAACAATCTCCCGAATATACAAGCGACTAAGAACTTCCACTGAGTCAGTTAATCGTATAGGCAACAAATGAGCAGGTTTCATTACACGATCAATAACTTCCTAAATAGCATCATGACTATGAGGTGACCTAGGGAGTGCGGTGACAAAGTCCATGGTCACATGCTCCCATTTCCACTCTGGAACAGGTAAGGGTTGCAATAAACCCAGAGGTCGACGATGTTTGGCTTTAACCTGTTGACAAGTCAAACAATGAGAAATGAAACTAGTGACATCGCGCTTCAAACCCTTCCACCAAAATTGACGACGAAGATCGTAGTACTTCTTAGTTCCTCCCAAATCAACCGCAAAAGGAGAGTGATGAAATTCCTTTAGGACAAGATCACGAACCGGCGAAGGAAAAAATAAACAGTTATGGAACTTCAATCCATGATCAGAATCAAAAGTCCTCCCCTCCAAAATCTCATCACTAGTTAGACGAGTACTCAAGGATAAGGCCTCATCATTGGACTTTCGCATACCGATAACTTGATACACAAGAGTGAGTTGTATAACCATGGCACACAAAGAGGCGTGATTTTTAGAACCGTTCAAATCTAATCGAAAGTCACTAAGATTCCCCATCATCTTCCATTCATGAATGGCTAAACTAGCCAAAGAAGATTTAGTCTTATGGCTAAAGGTATCAGCTACAATGTTAGCCTTTCCCGGACGATATTGCAAATCAAAATCATAATCCTCAAGATATTCCATCCAATGTCATTGACGGAGATTCAGATCGCGCTGAGTAAAGATATACTTAAGACTCTTATGATCAGAGAAAAATTCAAAATGTTCTCTATGCAAATAATGTCGCCAACTCATCAATGCAAAAACTATTGCGACAAGTTCTAGATCGAGAGTTGGATAATTCTGCTCGTTGTGTTTCAATTACTGTGAACCATAGGCGATAGCTTTTCCTTCCTACATAAGGATACATCCCAAACTACTCAAAGATGTGTCGCAATAAATGGCATAACCAGCACCCTTCTCAAGAATGATAAGAATGGGTGTTGAAGTCAAATGAATTTTTAGATGTTGGAAAGTTTCTTCGCGTTCCTTGCTCCGTACAAACTTCACCCCCTTGTGAGTAAGCTTTGTCAAAGGAGAGGCAACATGAGAGAAGTCTTTCACGAACCGTCGATAATAACCCGCTAGATCCAAGAAACTATGAATTCAAACACGTTTCGTGGCGATTGCCAACCTAACACGACTTCAATCTTAGACAAATCCATCAACATACCACTACTGAAAACCACATACCCTAGAAATCTAACTTTCGATAACCAAAACTCACACTGGAAAGTTTGCTAAAGAGACAATGTTCCTGTAAGGTTTGCAAAGTAATATGCAAATGCTCCTCTTGGAGTTCCTGAGTAGGTGAGTAGATGAGAATGTCTACATAAACACAATGATAAACTTGTCAAGATAGGAGTGAAAAATGCATTGCATTTAGTCCATGAATGTAGCTGGAGCATTGGTCAGCCCAAAGAGCATACCCAAGAATTTAAAGTGGCCATAACGAGACTGAAAAGCTATTTTAGAGATATCTAAATCTCTTACTCGAAGTTGATGATAATCCGATCAGAGATCGATCTTTGAAAAAAAAAGTTAACCCTCAAAGTTGGTCAAACAAATACTTGTTCTTTAAGATAACAAGATTGAGTTTACGGTTGTCATTCTATAGACGGAGTGTTCCATCCTCCTTCACAAAAAGGACCAGAGCAGCCCACAGTGATACACTAGAGTGAATGAAACCCTTGCGTTGGAGGTCTTCTAACTAGAGCTTCAACTCCTTTAATTTGTCTGCAGCCATATGATAGATAGGGATAGAAGTAGGTGAAGTACCTAGTACGAGATCAATCGAAAACTCAATAGAGCGAATCGGGGGTAAGACCAATAAGTCTTTTGGAAACACATTCAGACACTCGCAAACCATATGAGGTAACTTTACAAAGGTAACCTCACTCTCAATGGTTGCCAAACTAGCTAGAAATCCCAACGAAAACTCCTTTCTACCATGACAAGATGAAGAAGGCAAAGACAGATTTAAGTGATCACCCTTGAATAAAAGGTGTTCTCCTTCAGGATTAAAAAGAGTGACCTGTCTCTTAAAAAAATCAATTGAAGCACGGTATACCGACAACCAGAGTACATCTGATAAAATTAATGTCTTATTGTCTAGAAACTCTAAAAGTACCACTCCTATAGCAACCGCAGAAATAATTGCACTAGAACCTAGAGTCAGCATGATTTCCCCATCATTGCACCTCCTGGTTTATCTAAACCCCTGCAATGAATTATAGATATGGTTAGTCACACCAGAATCAATGAATTATAGATGTGATTCAAACATACCTTGAACTCTTGTAGCTAAGAATTCCAGACAATTTCTCTTCTAATGGCCTTTTCCTCTCCATTGAAAATACTTTCCTTTGCCTTAACCACCTGCCTTTCCCTTAGCCCTTCCTTTTCCCTTAGATTTTGCAATCTTTGGGACTGGTCCAACAATTGGACCACCAGTGCAAGCCTTCTTCTTTCCCTTCTTGCCTTTCGATGTAGATTAAGAAGAAGAAGTACTTTTCTCAGTATTCATAATGTTGCCCCAAGGCTTGATCACCCCTTCCGTTGCTTGAAGAGAACACATCAATTCGCTTATACAAAAATTAGTTTGATTCATATTATAGTTAAGTTTGGATTGAACGAATGATGGAGACAGGGAGTTGCAGATCATATCAACTTGGGTCTTTGCATCAATGTTGGAACTTAGAATCTCTAGTTCATTTAAAAAACCGATCATTTTTAAAACATGTTGTCGAACTGGAATCCCTTCCAACATCTTAGCACTCAGTAAATTTTGGATGGCAATCTTCCTAGTAGGTCTGCCATGTTCCCCAAATAATTCTTTAAGGCTGGTGATAATGGCACTAGCATAATTATTCGACTAGAACTTATGTTGCAACACACCAACCATAGAGGCTAGTATGTAGCAACAGGCAATCCCACTCGATTTCTTCCACTTGTCGAACTCGCATCTGGCAATTGCCAAATCATTTACCATGGGTGGTGTAGTGAGGACATAAGTGCGATCCTCCATAGTTAAGACAATACCAAGGTTGCATTTTCATTTAATGTAGTTGTTTCTAGTTAGTTTGTTTTCATAAGTATGGTGGCAAGTGGACTATATACAAGCCTAGACATGTTGAATAATAAAAAACAAACACGCACAACCAATATGGATATCAAAGTTTAGACATCATGAAATAACAGAATGCTTAAACTCTTATTTAATGACAAAGTGCTCGAAATATCAAAACGAAGTACTAAAGCCTCCATGTGGTGGTCATTATTCGATCTTTCGATTAATCATGATGTCTGCTATACAACTCTTGCAAAAATAGGTCATGACTCCTGAATCATTTTGATCTCTAAGTTTCTGAATAATGCCCCATATGGGATCCCTTATTCATAGCTTAGCTAGTGTGCACCATTATCTAGAATCCAATGACAACTGCCTCAAGTACTGCCTCCGTACGGTGGTCACCCTCTAACACGTCTCATTGATCCTATCTATAGGAAGTTTACATCTAGTAATCAATGAATATCGTACCCTCGATATGGAATGATCATCCATGGATAGGTGACACATAATACTCTACTCATCTTACAGTGAACCATTAATGGAAGATCGTGGGAGTTATTTATAAGTCCCTCTCCCACTGAATTTGACAATTAAGGATTTTGCTTTGAATAATTATTTCTTCACATTACCCATAAGCATCCAATCTTTACTAATGTGTTGAAAAAGTTTTTTAAATTTTATTTTAGAAAAACTTATTTTACATGTATGTAGCAAAAATATATAAAATGCCAATCACAAACAAGCATGTAAAACAAAAAAAAAAACTAAAATGAAATAATGATATTCAAAATGCCTCTATCTCCCATGGCTCCCTCATGATAGATCCATCTCTTGATTTGATTGCCTCCGGCTCCATCTTTATGGATAACGGTTTGCTGCTCCATCTTCATGGACTATCCTAGAAGTCATATTAACCTATTCATCTTTCGAGGTTTACAATTATCTTGGAAAAAAAGACAACAACTAAAAGGCTAGGGAAATCGGTGCGACTCTCCTTTTCGCAGAAATGAAGTCATAGTGCCCTTTACGTATGCCTTAATAACAGACCAAAATTAAATACACCAATCACAAAATACAAGAAATTGAAATCTTGGTGCCATGGGAGATTGCAGTCTTGTACTTGTTGCAAAAGGTTAGACATATACATTCACGCACATATTTATAACAAAATATATGTTCATTGGAATCCCTAACTGATTTATATATTTCACAAACCTTTATGAAAGTAATTAGTTCTTTAAAACAACATCTTGTGTTCTCTATCCCAGTTCAATTGGTTGAAACTTGTTCAATCGATTGATCCTCACCAATCGATTAAAACAAAATGTTCAAAATTTAATTTAAAAAATTTCTGAATGGTTTAAAACGTTAAAATAAGTAATTTTCCAAAATTTCAAAACTGTGAGAACTCAAAACAGAGAAAACCTTTTCAATCGATTGAACCCGGTTGAATCGATTGAAACTCCTATGTATCCAATACAATCACAGAATTGTTTTCCGCTACAAAACTGCAGAAATCGATCTGTGATGATGTAGTTTTAGAAAAGTACTAAAAACCAACATGCCAATAACCAAAAATACAACAATAGATTCAAATAAGCGTGGCTCTGATACCAATTGATGGATTTTAGGTTTCAAAAACTTAAAATTATATGGAACGGAAAAATTAAGGTCAAAACATTATAAGGTATACGGGATCTACTTCTTATTGAATACATATTCGCGTAGAGGTGAGATTTTACATTTTGGTCTTGAACTCAATTCAGATTGTGACTTCTCTTTCTGATTTCCAAAAACCCTTTCAAGCAGGTCTTCACCCTTATGTCTCCTTGAACACTTCCCGGAGAGGCTAGGGTTTGTGGGAACCCTACCAGAGAAGCAAGGAAGGTTTAGAGAACTTCTAAAATAGTCTGGACCTTTAGAGATAAAAAAAATTGACGAGCCTATGTTCTGTCTCGCAAGTCCTCCTATTTATAAGTTTCCAAACTGACTTTTGGTTTCAATCGATTGAGCCTGATTCAATCAATTGAACCAACCTTAGTTTCAATCAATTGAACTTGCTTCAATCATTGAACCCTCATCAATCGATTGAACATGTGCCAATCGATTGAACCTATTTCAATCAATTGGTCCATCTCTTTCTACCTGTCCAAGTATTCATATGGAACTAAGAGTGGGACCTCCTAGGTTCTTTATTGTTGACTCAGATTAGTTATTAATTTCCATGATAAAACTCTTTGATCAGCGAATTAACCATCTGATCAATCAACTTTAACTCCACTATATAACGATAGCTGCACTCTAATGCAAAAGAATATATCTGAAGCGATATCTAGACTGTATGGTTGTACTAATGTCCCTCTACCGTCAACTTTTGCAATCATATCCAGGTAGTCTGAAAAACTGTTACTATCAACCTGAATGATGATTACTTCTTCTATTCCTTAAGTTTAATTCACCTCTCATTATTACCAAACATACTGATAACTACTTAGCAACAAGACTGTAGTTCTCAGTAATCAACTTGGTGACATTCTCGAGTGAATACTTACTCTTTATTAGAGGGTAGATTCTATCTTGAATACCCAGGTGTTGATCTTTAAGACCTCACTAATTAGTAAGTCAAAGCAGTCACATCTATAGTATGTGTCCATAATCGTCTCAAAATTAAGAACACGTACCTTATACAAGTTATGAGTGACACGACTAAAAAGTTGTGCGCACTTGTGCAACACCCAAGTGTAGGTGATCATGCAAGTAATATAGTACTGGAAGTCCAGGTCGATCCCATAGGAAAGGAATAGGGAGAATGTCTACTAAGTTATAACCTAAAGAAAACGAAAGAGATGAATATACAGGTGGAGGTTCTAACTAATCCTAATTAATTAAATTAAACAAAATAATAAACTAAAGCATAAAGAAACATAATTAATTAAACGAGTAAATTAAAGATGATGGAAGCACGTGAATCCACATTGATCCTAACCATCTACCATACATATACTCATTAACGTTCTATGGAGTTCATTCCTTTTCAGTATTCTGTATTTTACTAAAGATACAGAATCAATAGCCCTTTCATGACCGGGACAACATCATCACAGTTGATTTAAAATACTTGGAAGACAGTTTAAAATAATGGTTATTACTTGCACTCTAAATGGTGTTAGCATTCAAAGTGGTTTTCAAAAGTCATTGAAGAAAATAGCCTTAACGCTTCAAGTTCTAAAAACTGTTGTGACAAACTGAGCTTATAGTGACAATTTGATGACAGATTTCTAAAATAGAAAGTCATGAATTGCTTAAAAGAATCATCTCAGGAGTTAACATGTTCGATCGATCGGACATCTTCCTTCAATCGATCGAAATGTCTTCGATCGCTTGACTATAGCTCGGGTTCGATCGATCGAAATACCTTCGATCGATCGAGCCTAGGTTTTCTATATCATACATGGCAGAGGCTAAAAATCAATATTTCATCACATATTTCCAACATTTAAACTACGAAAACAAAATAAAACTTGTGCAGAAATAGTAATTTAAAGTAATCATAGCATATAAGCTAATAACAATCAAATAACAAGGATTGAAAAGAAAAACTTGGATATAATCTGAAATAAACTTCAAATAACATGAAATCCACTTGAATCTTCAATAATCTTCCATATACTAATGAAAAAGAGGAAGAAAAAGACGAATCTAACCTAATCTACTCCTAGTCTAACCCTAAAACTACCCTAAACTGTTGTTTTCTGCATTCTGGAGCGTCCTCCCTTCGTCTGGCGTCAAAACGACTTATATATAGGGTTGCTACAGAGTTTATGCAACTTTTGAGGGAAAATAAAGCTCGATCGATCGATCTTAGTTCGATCGATCGAACTCTCAATCGATTGAAATCTGCTCAAGGGCTTGAACTCCTCTGATTTTGACAACTCTGCGTACTGATGGGAGAATGGCCATAACTTTTCACTCGGACCTCGGATTGACCTGCTGTTTACGGTCACGTGACCATAACTCAGAGATCTACATTTTGTATTTCTAGGAAAATCTTCCAAATCTAAAGTCTTCATTGTCAAAAATGGCATTTTCTCAGTTGCTTTTGTTGTTCTCTTCACCAGAATCACTTTCTTTAGCTCCAATTCATCGAATTACATCCTAATACCTATAAAACAATACAAAAACATATGGTTTAACATTAATACAATAAAAAGAATATTGTTATTAGAATGCACCTAAATGTAGGGACTTTGGGGATAAAAGTATGCATAAGATATCATGTAATACGCTATGAATATCCACTTTTCACCTCGAATCACACCCCCCAACTAGCTCATTGCTAGTCCCTAGTAATGAACCGAACTACAGCAATAATTATTTGAACTCTAAAAATTGAAAACAAAAGAAAATAAAAATCCTAACTCACTTTATCAGGAATCACGATTGCAATTAGCGTATGCAACAAGCCTTTAAACCCCTAGGTTCCCCTAGTGGACGAGTATTGTCTCGTGAGGGTTTGCAGTGAATATACCCACAAAATTCATATTTATGGTAATGGTTCCCACTTAAATATTTCCAGAAAATTTTTCCTCTCATTTAGCAATGTTGTTAAGCTCAACAATCCCATGAAACTCTCTAGTATGCCATAGCCATGCAACACACACATTACAGTTAATCTACTATCAAAGTCATTTGAATATTCCATACCTATTAATCTTCAAGTGTGTGTATAAATGGAAAACCAAAATACAAAACTTTAATTTCAAAGCTTGCACAACCTAAGACACTATCACGACCTTCATTTTGACTCAACTCTCACCGGGATTACACTCTCAAGATGAAATCACTTCGAATTAGGTGTAATAATTATCACTCATGATATGAAAGTTATAAAGAGTAAATGGAATGGAATCTAATGCTTCTCATATCTAAATTGAAAAATGGACATTTTAGTGCATAAAGTCTCATGAAATGATACTTTTCACTAGAAGAGTGAGATTCCGCAGAGAACTCTCTCATTAACTTAACTTCAAATCCAATTTACTTAAAATCATCAGGACTTTGTAAAAGAGGTGTTAGGTTAAGAAGAAAGAGGCTTATGATTTTCAATTAGGTCAACGAATGTGATTGGAATGTCTATTACAACTTTTTAAACTTTCCCTCATCTCCAATCTCTCTCTCTCTCTCTCTCTCTCTCTCTCTCTCTCTCACTCTTCTTTCTATTATTATTTTTTTTTCTTTTGTAACAACCATTGGCACTTTTTTTTTTCTTTTCATGCTTTTTTTTTTCTCTTTTTTTTCTTTATTTTTTTCATCATTTTTTTCTTTCTTTGCCAACTTTCCCTTATTCACACAACCAAACTTCTTGTCGCGTCAACACATCCCAATCACTCCTAGATGAAGAAAAGAAACTCAAACTCGTAGAGTTAGGTATGAATTTTAGGATTGTGAGGACAAGGCGATTATGATGAAGGCTCAAGAGAGTGAATTCAAGGAATAGCATAGAGGTAGGCCAATGTTGTATTTTGCGTGTATGGTCAAAAGATGGCCTAAATCATCTTCTAAGTTCATAGGATTATTCATTTAAGTAAATTGAAGAGCTCTAAATTTTGGTAAATCCTGAACATTCTCTTCTACTTATCAGACAAAATGAAGAAGAAAAATGAGACTTACAAAGAATTAATACGCTTTCAAAAAGTAAGAGTAATTTTACAAAACCCTCAAAAGCAAAAGAATGATTCAAAAACTCACTTGGGTTATTAGTCTCCAATAGAGTCTCTCAAGACACCTGAGCTATGCTTACTAATCCATTTTAGCTTTGTACAAGGTTGTCATAATGTGCTCAAAGTTGTTTGAAGATTAAAAAGTTTAAAATATACTATAACTAAGATAGTAAACAAACTACCATTGTGTATCACATAATAATAACATACAGAAAATAACACTACTGCATTATAACTAACTACATTAACTAATAGAGAAATACAAGAACCATTTTATTATCTTTAAAAAAAATAAAAATTTTAAAATTTTTGACAGTTTTTAATTTACTGAGTCTTGTGCTGCTAAGCAGGTATATGACACTAAAGCATAAAAAGAAAGAATCGAGGCATGCAATGACTCACTCCCCTCCAACTAAAACTAAACATTGTCCTCAATGTTCTAAACTAAGCACATGGACATGTAAAGTAAAGCGAGAGAAGGAAGGATGTTACCTCGAGACGTTAATAATCGAGATTTTTTTTTTCAAGTTACCTGCAAAATCATTAGTAGCAACAAGGAAAAATAGAGAATATAATAGAATTATTCTGTAAATAAATTCGGTTAATCAAGATTTTTATCATAAAGTAATAACCGAAATTTTTGAGGATCTTCCCAATGAAATAATTTAACAGTGAGAAGAATATTGGGATCCTCATAAATATACAATTCCCCCCCAACTAATGTCAGGCTCAAGGTCAAAGAAGATGATGCAAAACTTATGGCTTCCAAATATTTTGTGGACAGTCATAAGAGGTATACCACGCTTTTTATGAATTATACTAAAAAAATGTTCGTTGGTGTTGGCATTTTCTATAGCGGCCTGTATCTTAATACAAGGAGGTGGCCACGGTTTAATAAAAGGGGCAGGGTCTAAGTGATGTTCTAATGAAGCTTTACTACCCTCCTCTTGTTCTATAACAGAATCTATGGAGATGTGATCATATGAATTGGATTTCTGTTCTATGTACATTGATCATTTGGACTGGACTTGGATGAAGCTATCTATTTGGGCCTCAATATCATTATTACTCAAGAAGGTCAAGCAATCTAGAAGATTACTAGCTTCCTGTTGAAGTTTAAGATCATCTAATGTGGGCCCGGAAGTTTCTAAGTCCTCTCTCAAAGAATTTTGAAAAATAAAATTTTGCGAAGTACATGTGCTAGAATCATTACCATCCTCTTCCACAACACATTCTATTTGTTCAATATTAGGGTACACATGACTTTCACACTCGGGATGAGAGCTTTGATTAATAGAGAGGATAGGTGATGGGCAACTCGGTGACACCACCTCTTCGCCTGAAAGAGGTGAGGGTTCATGAATATCGTATAAATCTAAACAGGATTTAGATTTTTCAATTATGTCCTCCCTAGGGTCACTATCAAAGGTAGGGGTAGAGTCAACAAGGGACTCATCCTTTCCTAATTGCGTGCAGTCACCTAAACTCTCATTATCTGTAAAAACCTCATTCTCATCCGTGTAACTCTCCTCACTATATATGTCATCTATTGAGGTTCTCTAGACAAAGGAATTGTGCAACTTTATCCAGGTAGTGAAGGAGTTGATGTCTGGGGTTGTATATTGAGGAGATGATGGTTCTAGAACTTCATGCTCAATGGTTTGGTTTTGGAGTTCATGTTGGGTTATGACTTTCTCGAGTGAGTTATTGTGCTCATTCGGTATAAACCCATCATTGTCCTCCAATTCCATTCCATTATTAGGGTCTTGAAAATTTGGTTGTAGTATTGAAGGATTGGTATTGTCTTCTAAAGGTTGTCTAGCATATGCTTGTTGATATCTAGTTTCTAATTTATCGAGTGCACTATCTAGCCTTTTCATTTCACTCAGTAGCAATTTCATCATACCATTATCCTTAACTTGGTTATTCTCTTCATTATTACTGCATGAAGTTTCGCCCCATTGTTGTTGATGATAGTCCCCTTCCCATTGTGTTTGTGGACAAGACTCCCCAGAGGGAAAATCTGGGTGCGTTTGTTAATCGTGGGAACAATTACTATATCCTACATTATTATTTTGGTTATATTCCCATTGAGGTTGATAGAACTCTTCAAGTAGAGGTTCTTGATACGTTTGATAATGCGGGGGACTACCACTATCATTTCCCCATTGTGGTGGTTGGTAGCACTCAGGTTGATAATGCGCTTCATATGTGGGTGCTTGCCAATTAGTGGAATAACTATTTTGATTTTCAAGTGCGTACCTATTATTGGTGCTTGTGTTGTATGGAGGGTAATATGGATAAGACATGTTTATCCAAATTTTTAAAACAATAAAAGTTTTATTTATTTATTTTTTTGCACTTGTGAAAGAAAAAGTCCAGAGGTTTTTTTTTTTTTTTGCAAAGTAAAAATAACAACTTGGAAATAACTTAGTAAAGTCCTAACCTAGTTGCCTTCCCCGGCAACGGTGCCAAAAATTTGACACGACTAAAAAGTTGTGCGCTTTTGTGCAACACCCAAGTGTAGGTAATAATGCAAGTAATATAGTACTGGAAGTCCAGGTCAATCCCATAGGAAAGGAATAGGGAGAATGTCTACTAAGTTATAACCTAAAGAAAACGAAAGAGATGAATATACGGGTGGAGGTTCCAACGAATCCTAATTAATTAAATTAAACGAAATAATAAACTAAAGCATAAAGAAACAAAATTAATTAAATGAGTAAATTAAAGGTGATGGAAACACGTGAATCCACATTGATCCTAACCATCTACCATGCATATACTCATTAACGCTCTATGGAGTTCATTCCTTTTCAGTATTCCGTATTTTTCTAAATATATAGAACAATAGCCCTTTTATGACCAGGACTACATGGTGTTAGCATTCAAATTTCGAAGACGGTTTAAAACAATGTTTATTACTTCCACTCTAAATGGTGTTAGCATTCAAAGTGGTTTTCAAAAGTCATTGAAGAAAATAGCCTTAAGGCTTCAAGTTCTAAAAACTGTTGTGACAAACTGAGATTATAGGGACAATTTGATGACAGATTTGTAAAACAGAAAGTCATGGATTACTTAAAAATCATCTCAGGAGTTAACATGTTCGATCGATCGAATCGGTCTCGATCGATCGGACATCTTCCTTCAATTGATCGAAATGTCTTCGATCGCTTGACTATGGCTCGGGTTCGATCGATCGAAATATCTTCGATCGAGCGAGCCTAGGTTTTCTATATCATACATGGCAAAGGATAAAAATCAATATTTCATCACATATTTCCAACATTTAAAGTACAAAAACATAATAAAACTAGTGCAGATACAGTAATTTAAAGTAATCATAGCATATAAACTAATGACAATCAAATAACAAGGATTGAAAAGAAGAACCTGGACATAATCTGAAATAAACTTGAAATAAACATGAAATCGACTTGAATCTTCAATAATCTTCAATATATTAATGAAAAAGAGGAAGAAAAAGATGAATCTAACCTAATCTACTCCTAGTCTAACCCTAAAACTACCCTAAACTGTTGTTTTCTGCATTGTGGAGCGTCCTCCCTTCGTCTGGCGTCAAAACGACTTATATATAGGGTTGCTACAGAGTTTACGCAACTTTGGAGGGAAAATAAAGCTCGATCGATCGAGCAAAATGACTTATATATAGGGTTGCTACAGAGTTTATGCAACTTTTGAGGGAAAATAAAGCTCGATCGATCGAGCTTAGTTCGATCGATCGAACTCTCAATCGATTGAACTCTGCTCAAGGGCTTGAACTCCTCTAATATTGACAACTCTGCGTACTGATGGGAGAATGGCCATAACTTCTCACTCGGACCTCGGATTGACCTGCCGTTCGAGGCCACGTGACCATACCTCAAAGATCTACATTTTGTATTTCTAGGAAAATCTTAAAAATCTAAAATCTTCATTGTCAAAAATGGCGTTTTCTCAGTTGCTTCTGTTATTCTCTTCACCAGAATCATTTTCTTTAGCTCCACTTCATTGAATTACATCCTAATACCTATAAAACAATACAAAAACATATGGTTTAACATTAAAACAATAAAAAGAATATTGTTATTAGAATGAACCTAAATGTAGATACTTTGGGGATAAAAGTATGCAGAAGATATCATGTAATACGCTATGAATATGCACTTTTCACCTCGAATCACACCCCCCAACTAGCTCATTGATAGTCCCTAGCAATGAACCGAACTACATCAATGTTTATTTCAACTCTAAAAATTGAAAACAAAAGAAAATAAAAATCCTAACTCACTTTCTCAGGAATCACGATTGCAATTAGCGTAAGCAACAAGCCTTTAAACCCCTAGGTTCCCCTAGTGGACGAGTATTGTCTCGTGAGAATTTGTAGTGAATATATCCACAAAATTCATATTTATGATAATGGTTCCCACTTAAATATTTTCGAGAAAATTTTTCCTCTCATTTAGCAATGTTGTTAAGCTCAACAATCCCATGAAACTCTCTAGTATGCCATAGCCATGCAACACACACATTACAGTTAATCTACTATCAAAGTCATTAAAATATTCCATACCTATTAATCTTCAAGTGTGTGTATAAATGGAAAACCAAAATACAAAACTTTAATTTTAAAGCTTGCACAACCTAAGACACTATCACGACTTTCATTTTGACTCAAGTCTCACCGGGATTACACTCTCAAGATGAAATCACTTCGAATTAGGTGTAATAATTATCACTCATGATATGGAAGCTATAAAGAGTAAATGGAATGGAATCTAATTCTTCTCATATCTAAATTGAAAAATGGACATTTTAGTGCATAAAGTCTCATGAAATGATACTTTTCACTAGAAGAGCGAGATACCGCGGAGAACTCTGTCATTAACTTAACTTCAAATCCAATTTACTTAAAATCATCAGGACTTTGAAAAAGAGGTGTTAGGTTAAGAAGAAAGAGGCTTGTGATTTTCAATTAGGTCAACGAATGTGATTGGAATGTCTATTACAACTTTTTAAACTTCCCCACATCTCCAATCTCTCTCTCTCTCTCTCTCTCTCTCTCTCTCTCTCTCTCTCTCTCTCTCTTTCACTCTTCTTTCTATTATTATTATTTTTTTTTCTTTTGTAACAACCATTGGCAATTTTTTTTTCTTTTCATACTTATTTTTTCTCTTTGTTTTTCTTTATTTTTTTTATCATTTTTTTCTTTCTTTGGCAACTTTCCCTTATTCACACAACCAAACTTCTTGTCGCGTCAACACATCCCAATCACTCCTAGATGAAAAAAAGAAACTCAAACTCGTAGAGTTAGGTATGAATTTTAGGATTGTGAGGACAAGGCGATTATGATGAAGGCTCAAGAGAGTGAATTCAAGGAATAGCATAGAGGTAGGCCAATGTTGTATTTTGCGTGTATGGTCAAAAGATGGCCTAAATCATCTTCTAAGTTCATAGGATTATTCATTTAAGTAAATTGAAGAGCTCTAAATTTTGGTAAATCGTGAACGTTCTCTTCTACTTATCAGACAAAATGAAGAAGAAAAATGAGACTTACAAAGAATTAATACGCTTTCAAAAAGTAAGAGTAATTTTACAAAACCCTCAAAAGCAAAAGAATGATACAAAAACTCACTTGGGTTATTAGTCTCCAATAGAGTCTCTCAAGACACCTGAGCTATGCTTACTAATCCATTTTAGCTTTGTACAAGGTTGTCATAATGTGCTCAAAGTTGTTTGAAGATTAAAAAGTTTAAAATATACTATAACTAAGATAGTAAACAAACTACCATTGTGTATCACATAATAATAACATACAGAAAATAACACTACTGCATTATAACTAACTACATTAACTAATAGAGAAATACAAGAACCATTTTATTATCTTTAAAAAAAATAAAAATTTTAAAATTTTTGACAGTTTTTAATTTACTGAGTCTTGTGCTGCTAAGCAGGTATATGACACTAATGTTGGAAAAACAGGTTTAAATGGAAAGTTTAAACACGCAGCGGAAAAATCAAGTTATAAAAATTTATTGGCATGCCCGGATCTACTACCCGTCAACTCTAAGAATTATACCTTACTGTCTTGAACCCAATTCTGAAATCTCTAACTTCCAGCAGCCTCCACTAGATGGTCTTCACTCTTATGACTCCTATGGATGCTCGCAGGAAGGACTAGGGTTGGTGGGAACCCTAATTGAGAGGATAGAGAAGATTTTGGGGCTCCAAAACAGTTTCTGCAGCTTCTGACGTTCAAAACGACGAACAACCTTTTCCAGAACGCAGCTGCCCTATTTATAGATTCCCAGAACCGACCTAACCTTCGATCGATCGAAGGACTTCGATCGATCGAACGTTCGATCGATCGAACCTTTCTCGATCGATCGAACCTGCTGACTTCGATCGATCGAACTAGCTTCAATCGATCGAACCTGTCAGGACAGTTTCCTCAAGCGTCTTTCCAAGCATCCTCGCGGAGCTAAGAGTGGGACCTCCTAGGCTCTTTATTGTTGGCTCAGACCAGTTTATTAATTACCATGACCAAACTCTTTGATCAGCAAACTAACCAACTGGTCAGTTAACGTTTACTCCACTATAAAACGATAACTGAACTCCAACGCAAAAGAACATATCCGAAGTGATAACTAGACTTGTATGTTGTACTAATGTCCCTCTACCGTCAGCATTCGCAATCATATTCAGGTAGTCGGATAAACAGTTACTGTCAACCTGAATCATGATTACTTCTTATAATCCTTGAGTCCCATTCACCTCTCATGATTACCAAACATGTTGATAACTCTTATCAACAAGACTGCAGTACTCAGTAATCAACTTGGTGACATTCTCAAGGGAATGCGTACTCTAAAACAGAGGGTAGATTCTATCTTGACAATATATGTTCACAACCCTATGAACATGACATACCCAAGATACCCAGGTGTTGATCTTCTGTAGACCTCACTGATTGGTAAGTCAAAGCAGTCATATCCACAGTCTGTGTTCATAATCGTCTCAAGATTGAAAACACGTACCTTATACAAGTTATGAGTTCCTATTGACTGTTTGACAGTCTTAAGCGTCAGTAGGAAACTCAGGTCCGTCAATGCACTATAAGCACTAGCATATCAACTAAGAGCTACACTCTAGTGATTGAGATTAATCAATCCATCCAATGGTAGTTAATTATGCTACAGTGTAGACCTAATGAGGTATCCAGTCTCATCATCCACAGTGACACATTCTAAGTATCAAAGAATAGTAATTCGTATCTCACTTGTGTGCATCTCATACACACACGAATTACTTACTATAATACTTAAGGATTAACAATCATCTCATGAAAAGAACATACATAATGAAATGTAAAGCTGATATCCATATATAAAAATGTCAATGTCTCACACATAAAGTAATGGTTTGAGGGCACAAACCCAACAAACTCCCACTTGCACTCATAACCATTCAGAACAACATCTAAGACCTAGACTATCTAGATGACGATCAAAGACCTTCTGTGGCAAGGCCTTTGTAAACGGATCCGCAAGATTGTCAGCCGTGGCAACCTTGGTGACAGTCACATCTCCACGTTGAACAATATCTCTGATAAGATGATATTTCCGCTCTACGTGCTTTCTTTTTCCGTAGTTTCTTGGCTCCTTGGACTGAGCCACTGCCCCACTATTATCACAATAAAGTGTAATAGGTGACAGCGACGCTGGTACCACCTCGAGTTCCATAAGGAACTTCTTGAGCCAAACAGCTTCTTTTGCGGCTTCACAAGCAGCCACATACTCAGCTTCTGTAGTTGAGTCTACAATGCATTTCTGCTTAATGCTCCTCCAACTAACAGCACCACCTCCTAAGGTAAAGAGATGACCGGATGTCGACTTCCTCGAATCTTTATTTGACATAAAATCCGAGTCAGTGTATCCCACTGGAATTAACTCACTACCACCGTACATAAGCATGAAATCTTTAGTTCTTCTCAAGTACTTAAGAATGTGCTTAACGGCTGTCCAGTGTTCTGGACCTGGATTCGACTGATATCTACTAACCATGCCTACGGCAAAGCAGATATCTGGTCTAGTGCATAACATCGCATACATGAGACTTCCCACTGCCGAGGCATAGGGAACTCCTGTCATGCGATTCCTCTCCTCCTGTGTCTTTGGACACTGGTCCTTGGAGAACGCTAAACCATGCCTGAAAGGTAACAAACCTTTCTTTGAATTATCCATAGAAAACCTAGTTAGCACTTTCTCGATATAACCAGCTTGAGATAATCCCATTATCTTTCGCCTACGATCTCGAAAGAGCTTTATTCCAAGAATATAGCTCGCCTCCCCTAGATCCTTCATATCAAAAGTATTAGCTAGCCAAACCTTGACCGTTGATAATGCCGCTACATCATTTCCAATGAGTAGAATATCGTCAACATAAAGCACAAGAAAAGCCACTACTTTTCCTTCACTCTTCTTGTATACACAAGGTTCATCCAGATTCTGTATGAAACCAAACGACTTGACCGCTTGGTCAAATCGGATGTTCCAACTCCTAGATGCTTGCTTAAGCCCATAAATGGACTTTAGCAACTTGCATACCAAGTCACCTTTCCGACCAGCTATGAACCCTTCTGGTTGTTGCATATAGATGTCCTCCTCAAGATTGCCATTCAAGAATGCAGTCTTGACGTCCATCTGCCAGATCTCATAATCAAGGCATGCAGCAATGGATAAGAGTATTCTGATGGACTTGAGCATGGCCACCGGCGAGAAAGTTTCCTCATAGTCAATGCCCTCCCTCTGAGTATAACCTTTCGCTACAAGCCTTGCCTTAAAGGTCTCAACCTTTCCATCAGATCCTCTTTTCCTCTTGTAGACCCACTTACAGCCAATGGGTTTAATATTGGCTGGAAGTTCTACAAGATCCCAGACCTGATTGGAATCCATAGATTCCAATTCAGCCTTCATAGCTTTATCCCAATGAGCTGAATCAACATCAGCCATTGCCTCTTCGTATGTGGCAGGATCAGATTCAGATTCTATGGAGACAGCTTCAAAAAACTTCTCCTAAGAACATGTATCTATCAGGCTGGCTGATAATCCTCCCACTACGACGAGGTACTGGCGCGGAAATAGGTGAAGAAGTGGTGTTTTCTTGATTTATATCGTTATTAACTACGGGTTGGACTGAGGGCTCTCCTTCTATCTCTCTCAGATCTATCCTTCCCTTAGGTTTATGGTTCATGATATAATCATCCTCTAAGAAAACAGCATTTGTACTAACAAACACTTTCTGTTCCCTTGGATCATAAAAATACCATCCATAAGTACCCTTTGGATACCCCACAAAGTAACATACTTCCGATCTAGAATCCAATTTGCTCATCTTTCCTTTCAGCACATGTGCCGGACATCCCCATATCCGGAGATGTTGCAAAGAAGGCTTGCGCCCAATCCACATCTCTCGTGGTGTCCTGGGAACAGATTTGCTTGGTACTAGATTTAGTATATATGCAGCGATTTCCAAAGCATAACCCCAAAGGAATAATGGCAACTCAGAATAACTCATCATTGACCTAGTCATGTCTAAAAGAGTCCGATTCCTTCTCTCCGCTACACCGTTCTGCTGAGGCGTACCAGGTGCAGTCAACTGTGACAGAATCCCATTCTGTACGAGGTGATCAATAAATTCATTAGAGAGGTACTCGCCACCTCGATCAGATCGAATGGCCTTGATATGTGTGCCCAATTGCTTCTCCACTTCAGCCCTAAACTCTTTGAACTTTTCAAAGGCTTCAGACTTGTGCTGCATTAGGTACACATATCCATACCTTGAGTGGTCATCAGTAAATGTTATGAAATACTCATAGCCACCCCTTGCTCTAATATTTATTGGTCCACACACATCAGTATGAACTAATTCCAACAATGCATCGGTTCTATTTCCCTTTGTAGGAAAGGGCCTTTTGGTCATCTTACCTTCTAAACAAGACTCGCAGACTTCCATTGGTTCTAGAACCAAATCGCCTAAGATCCCTTCTTTGACTAGTCTGCCAATCCTATTTAGATTGATATGGCCAAGCCTCATATGCCAAAGCCTTGTTAGATTAGTGGAAGGCCTCTTTCTTTTAGATGGTACAGTAACCACTGAGTTATTAAGTTCCATGCAAGAGTCTTTAGAAATATTGGGAGTAATCACATACAAACCATTTGATTTAACACCAGAACATATAAAAGAACTTTTTCTTTTAATCACAACTTCAGTTCCAAAATGAAAAGAATAACCATTATTCGATAAATTAGAAACTGAAATTAAATTACGTCTCATTGAAGGGACGTAAAGTACATCTGATAAAATCAAAATTTTATTGTCTAGAAATTCTAAAACTACGACTCCTATAGCAACCGCAGAAACGGTTGCGCTAGAACCTAGAGTAAGTACGATTTCCCCATCACTGCACTTCCTGGTTGATCTGAACCCCTGCAATGAATTACAGATATGGTTAGTCGCACCAGAATCAATGCACCAAGTGTTTGAAGTATCCGTTATAAAACTTACTTCAATCACATGTGATTCAATCATACCTTGAACTCTTGTAGCTAAGAATTCTGGACAATTCCTCTTCCAGTGGCCCTTCTCACCGCATTGGAAACACTTTCCTTTGCCTTGGCCACCCACCTTCCCTTTGCCCTTACCTTTTCCCTTAGATTTTGCAATCTTAGGGACTGGTCCAACACTTGAACCACCAGTGCTAGCTTTCTTCTTCCCTTTCTTTCCTTTCGGCACAGATCGGGAAGAGGAAGCGCTTTTCTCAACGTTCAAAACGTTGACCCCAGGTTTGATCACCCCTTCCGCTGCTAAAAGTGAGCTCATCAATTCGCTCATTGAAAAATTCATTTGATTCATATTATAGTTAAGTTTAAATTGAGCGAATGAAGGCGACAGCGAATTGAGGATCATATCAACTTGGGTCTGTGCATCGATGTTGGCACCTAGGGTCTCCAGCTCGTTTAAATAACCAATCATTTTTAAAACATGTTCCTTGACTGGAGTCCCTTCCGACATCTTTGCACTCATTATCTTCTGCATGGCTACCTGTCTGGCAGGCCTGCCATGCTCCCCAAACATCTTTTTTAGGGTTGTGATAATGTCACTGGCGGAATCGTTCGATTGGAATTGATGTTGCAACACACCAGCCATTGAGGCCAGAATGTAGCAACGAGCCATTCCATTCGACTTCTTCCATTTGTCGAACTCGCGTCTGGCAGCTGCCGAAGCATTTGCCGCGGGTTCTTCAGGGCTTGGGGTGGTGAGGACATATATGTGATCCTCCGCAGTTAATACGATGTCAAGGTTACGTTTCCATTCAGTGTAGTTATTTCCAGTTAACTTGTTTTGAGTGAGTATGGTGGCAAGTGGACTAAATGCAGATCCAGACATTATGATTTACTGTAAAAATCAAAAGACAAAATAAATATGGATATCAGAATTTGACAGTTTGAAATAAAAGAATCCTTTAAAAAACTCTTATTTTAAAACAAAGTCGCCGGAATATCGAAACGAAAAATAAAGCCTCCGTGTGGTGGTCAATGTTCGATCTTTCGATTAATCATGACTTGTCCGCTATGCAACTCTTGCAAAACAAGTTATGACTCCCGAACCTATTTGATCTCTAAGTTTCTGAATAATGCCCCGTGTGGGATCCCTTATCCATAGCTTAGCTAGTGTATACCATTAACTAAGATCCAATCACAACCGTCTCAAGTAGCGCCTCCGTGTGGTGGTCACCCTCTAACACGTCTGATTGATCCTATCAAAAGAAGTTCACATCTAGTAACCAATGAGTAATGCACCCTCCGTGTGGAATGATCACCCCTGGCGAGGTGACACAGAATGCACCACTCATCTTACAGTGAACCGTTAATGGAAGATCGTGGGTGTAATTAATAAGACCCTCTCCCACTAGATTTAGTAAAAAGGATTTTGCTTTTTGAGAAAATCTGTTTCTACACACTTCCCATAAACATCTAATGTTTACTAATGTGTTGAAAACGGTTTTTGAATTTTATTTTAGAAAACTTGTTTTGCGTGCATGCAACAATGTATTATACGCCAATCACAAACCAAGCACATAAAACAAAAAACTAAAATGAAATATAGGCATTCAAACAATGCCTCTATCTCCCACGGCTCTGTCTCCATAGAACCACCTTCTTGGTTTGGTCGCCTCCAGCTCCATCCATGGACAACGGCTCCTTGCTCCATCTTAGTGGAAATTCTAATTCTATTACATTGGACCTATGCTTCTTTTGAAGCTTACAATTTATCTAGAAAAAGGGAATAGCAAGAATTGAAATAAAAGGCTAGGGAAACCGGTGCGACTTTCCTTTTCGTAGGATTGAAGTCGCAGCGCCCTTTACATATGCCTTACAACCAAAGCAAAATTTTAAAACAATACACCAATCTCAAAACATTTGAATACAAAAATTAAATGCTCTTGGTGCCATGGGAGATAGCGACTAACTTTCGCTGCAAAAGGGTTAGTCGAACACACATCCACGCAAATATATAACAAATATATATAACTATTGGAACCCCTAATTGATTCACACAGTATATAAACTCTTTACATACTGAATTAGAACTCAAAACAGCATCTAACTTCTTTGTCACTGTTCGATCGATCGAAGACCGTTCGATCGCTCGAACCTTCGATCGATTGAACACTGTTCAATCGCTTGAACAGTCTGTTTCACAGAATGATTTGAAAATTTTACAGAATATTTTAAAATTAAAGTTTTTTAATTTCAAAACTCTTAAAACTATGAAATAGAGATCCTGACAAAGAGTCTGTCTCGATCGATCGAACTCCATTCAATCGCTCGAACACCAGAAGGTTTCGATCGATCGAAACCAGTTCGATCGCTTGAGAACAGTATGTTCGATCGATCGAAGAATGTTCGATCGATCGAACCCGCCTTGCATCCTATGCAATCACAGGTTTGTATACTGCTGCGATAACACTGCAGAAACAGATCTGTGACGATGCAGTTTCGAAAACAGTTCTAAAATCAACATGCAAATCAAAATAGTGTTCCAAAAACGCATCTATAGATCCAAACGAGCGTGGCTCTGATACCAATTGTTGGAAAAACAGGTTTAAATGGAAAGTTTAAATGCGCAGCAGAAAAATCAAGTTATAAAAATTTATTGGCATGCCCGGATCTACTACCCGTCAACTCTATAGATGCGCATAAGAGGGGATAAGAATTATACCTTACTGTCTTGAACCCAATTCTGAAATCTCTGACTTTCAGCAGCCTCCACTAGATGGTCTTCACTCTTATGACTCCTATGGATGCTCGCAGGAAGGACTAGGGTTGGTGGGAACCCTAATGGAGAGGATAGAGAAGATTTTGGGGCTCCAAAACAGTTTCTGCAGCTTCTGACGTTCAAAACGACGAACAACCTTTTCCAGAACGCAGCTGCCCTATTTATAGATTCCCAAAACCGACCTAACCTTCGATCGATCGAAGGACTTCGATCGATCGAACGTTCGATCGTTCGAACCTTTCTCGATCGATCGAACCTGCTGACTTCGATCGATCGAACTAGCTTCAATCGATCGAACCTGTCAGGATAGTTTCCTCAAGCGTCTTTCCAAGCATCCTCGCGGAGCTAAGAGTGGGACCTCCTAGGCTCTTTATTGTTGGCTCAGACCAGTTTATTAATTACCATGTCCAAACTCTTTGATCAGCAAACTAACCAACTGGTCAGTTAACGTTTACTCCACTATAAAACGATAACTGAACTCCAACGCAAAAGAACATATCCGAAGTGATAACTAGACTTGTATGTTGTACTAATGTCCCTCTACCGTCAGCATTCGCAATCATATTCAGGTAGTCGGATAAACAGTTACTGTCAACCTGAATCATGATTACTTCTTATAATCCTTGAGTCCCATTCACCTCTCATGATTACCAAACATGTTGATAACTCTTATCAACAAGACTGCAGTACTCAGTAATCAACTTGGTGACATTCTCAAGGGAATGCTTACTCTAAAACAGAGGGTAGATTCTATCTTGACAATATATGTTCACAACCCTATGAACATGACATACCCAAGATACCCAGGTGTTGATCTTCTGTAGACCTCACTGATTGGTAAGTCAAAGCAGTCATATCCACAGTCTGTGTTCATAATCATCTCAAGATTGAAAACACGTACCTTATACAAGTTATGAGTTCCTATTGACTGTTTGACAGTCTTAAGCGTCAATAGGAAACTCAGGTCCGTCAATGCACTATAAGCACTAGCATATCAACTAAGAGATACACTCTAGTGATTGAGATTAATCACTCCATCCAATGGTAGTTAATTATGCTACAGTGTAGACCTAATGAGGTATCCAGTCTCATCATCCACTGTGACACATTCTAAGTATCAAAGAATAGTAATTCGTATCTCACTTGTGTGCATCTCATACACACACGAATTACTTACTATAATACTTAAGGATTAACAATCATCTCATGAAAAGAACATACATAATGAAATGTAAAGCTGATATCCATATATAAAAATGTCAATGTCTCACACATAAAGTAATGGTTTGAGGGCACAAACCCAACAACTAAAGCATAAAAAGAAAGAATCGAGGCATGCAATGACTCACTCCCCTCCAACTAAAACTAAACATTGTCCTCAATGTTCTAAACTAAGCACATGGACATGTAAAGTAAAGCGAGAGAAGGAAGGATGTTACCTCGAGACGTTAATAATCGAGATTTTTTTTTTCAAGTTACCTGCAAAATCATTAGTAGCAACAAGGAAAAATAGAGAATATAATAGAATTATTCTGTAAATAAATTCGGTTAATCAAGATTTTTATCATAAAGTAATAACCGAAATTTTTGAGGATCTTCCCAATGAAATAATTTAACAGTGAGAAGAATATTGGGATCCTCATAAATATACAATTCCCCTCCAACTAATGTCAGGCTCAAGGTCAAAGAAGATGATGCAAAACTTATGGCTTCCAAATATTTTGTGGACAGTCATAAGAGGTATACCACGCTTTTTATGAATTATACTAAAAAAATGTTCGTTGGTGTTGGCATTTTCTATAGTGGCCTGTATCTTAATACAAGGAGGTGGCCACGGTTTAATAAAAGGGGCAGGGTCTAAGTGATGTTCTAATGAAGCTTTACTACCCTCCTCTTGTTCTATAACAGAATCTATGGAGATGTGATCATATGAATTGGATTTCTGTTCTATGTACATTGATCATTTGGACGGGTCTTGGATGAAGCTATCTATTTGGGCCTCAATATCATTATTACTCAAGAAGGTCAAGCAATCTAGAAGATTACTAGCTTCCTGTTGAAGTTTAAGATCATCTAATGTGGGCCCGGAAGTTTCTAAGTCCTCTCTCAAAGAATTTTGAAAAATAAAATTTTGCGAAGTACATGTGCTAGAATCATTACCATCCTCTTCCACAGCACATTCTATTTGTTCAATATTAGGGTACACATGACTTTCACACTCGGGATGAGAGCTTTGATTAATAGAGAGGATAGGTGATGGGCAACTCGGTGACACCACCTCTTCGCCTGAAAGAGGTGAGGGTTCATGAATATCGTATAAATCTAAATAGGATTTAGATTTTTCAATTATGTCCTCCCTAGGGTCACTATCAAAGGTAGGGGTAGAGTCAACAAGGGACTCATCCTTTCCTAATTGCGTGCAGTCACCTAAACTCTCATTATCTGTAAAAACCTCATTCTCATCCGTGTAACTCTCCTCACTATATATGTCATCTATTGAGGTTCTCTAGACAAAGGAATTGTGCAACTTTATCCAGGTAGTGAAGGAGTTGATGTCTGGGGTTGTATATTGAGGAGATGATGGTTCTAGAACATCATGCTCAATGGTTTGGTTTTGGAGTTCTTGTTGGGTTATGACTTTCTCGAGTGAGTTATTGTGCTCATTCGGTATAAACCCATCATTGTCCTCCAATTCCATTCCATTATTAGGGTCTTGAAAATTTGGTTGTAGTATTGAAGGATTGGTATTGTCTTCTAAAGGTTGTCTAGCATATGCTTGTTGATATCTAGTTTCTAATTTATCGAGTGCACTATCTAGCCTTTTCATTTCACTCAGTAGCAATTTCATCATACCATTATCCTTAACTTGGTTATTCTCTTCATTATTACTGTATGAAGTTTCGCCCCATTGTTGTTGATGATAGTCCCCTTCCCATTGTGTTTGTGGACAAGACTCCCCAGAGGGAAAATCTGGGTGCGTTTGTTAATCGTGGGAACAATTACTATATCCTACATTATTATTTTGGTTATATTCCCATTGAGGTTGATAGAACTCTTCAAGTAGAGGTTCTTGATACGTTTGATAATGCGGGGGACTACCACTATCATTTCCCCATTGTGGTGGTTGGTAGCACTCAGGTTGATAATGCGCTTCATATGTGGGTGCTTGCCAATTAGTGGAATAACTATTTTGATTTTCAAGTGCGTACCTATTATTGGTGCTTGTGTTGTATGGAGGGTAATATGGATAAGACATGTTTATCCAAATTTTTAAAACAATAAAAGTTTTATTTATTTATTTTTTTGCACTTGTGAAAGAAAAAGTCCAGAGGTTTTTTTTTTTTTTGCAAAGTAAAAATAACAACTTGGAAATAACTTAGTAAAGTCCTAACCTAGTTGCCTTCCCCGGCAACGGTGCCAAAAATTTGACACGACTAAAAAGTTGTGCGCTTTTGTGCAACACCCAAGTGTAGGTAATAATGCAAGTGATATAGTACTGAAAGTCTAGGTCAATCCCATATGGAAGGAATAGGGAGAATGTCTACTAAGTTATAACCTAAAGAAAACGAAAGAGACGAATATACGGGTGGAGGTTCCAACGAATCCGAATTAATTAAATTAAACGAAATAATAGACAAAAGCATAAAGAAACATAATTAATTGAACGAGTAAATTAAAGGTGATGGAAACACGTGAATCCAAATTGATCCTAACCATCTACCATGCATAGACTCATTAACGTTCTATGGAGTTCATTTCTTTTCAGTATTCCGTATTTTTCTAAATATATAAAATCAATAGCCCTTTTATGACCAGGTCTACGTGGTGTTAGCATTTAAATTTGGAAGACGGTTTAAAACAATGGTTATTACTTGCACTCTAAATGGTGTTAGCATTCAAAGTGGTTTTCAAAAGTCTTTGAAGAAAATAGCCTTAAGGCTTCAAGTTCAAAAAACTATTGTGACAAACTGAGCTTATAGGGACAATTTGATGACAAATTTCTTAAACAGAAAGTCATGGAATACTTAAAAGAATCATCTCAGGAGTTGACATGTTCGATCGATCGAATCGCTCTCGAACGATCGGACATCATCATCCTTCAATCGATCGAAATGTCTTCGATCGCTTGACTGTGGTTCGGGTTCGATCGATTGAAATATCTTCGATCGATCAAGCCTAGGTTTTCTATATCATACATGGCAGAGGCTAAAAATAAATATTACATCACATATTTCAAACGTCTAAACTATGGAAAAATAATAAAACTAGTGCAGAAACAGTAACCTAAAGTAATCATAGCATATAAACTAATAACAATCAAATAACAAGGATTGAAATGAAAAACCTGGATATAATCTGAAATAAACTTGAAATAAATATGAAATCCACTTGAATCATCAATAATCTTCAATATATTAATGAAACAGAGGAAGAAAAAGATGAATCTAACCTAATCTACTCCTAATCTAACCCTAAAACAACCCTAAACTGTTGTTTTCTGCGTCCTGGAGTGTCCTCCCTTCATCTGGCATCAAAACGTCTTATATATAGGGTTGTTGCAGAGTTTACGCAACTTTTGAAGGAAAATAAAGCTCAATCGATTGAGCTTAGTTCGATTGATCGAACTCTCAATTGATTGAACTCTTCTAATTTTGACAGCTCTGCGCACCGATGGGAGAATGACCATAACTTTTCACTCAGACCTAGGATCGACCTCCCATTTACGGGCACGTGACCGTAACTCAAAGATCTACATTTTGTATTTCTAGGAAAATCTTCCAAATCTAAAGTCTTCATTGTCAAAAATGGCGTTTTCTCAGTTGCTTCTATTGTTCTCTTCACGAGAATCACTTTCTTTAGCTCCACTTCATCAAATTACATCCTAACACCTATAAAACAATGCAAAAACATATGATTTAGCATTAACACAATAAAAAGAATATTGTTATTAGAATGCACCTAAATGTAGGGACTTTGGGGACAAAAGTATGCATAAAAGATCATGTAATACGCTATCAATATGCACTTTTCACCTCGAATCAATGAGTTCCTATTGACAGTTGACAGTTGACAGCTTTTGGTGTCAATAGGAAAGCTTATGGTCTGTCAATGCACTATAAGCACTAGCATGTTTTACTAAGAGTCTCTTATTCTAGTGATTGAGATTCATCCCTCCATCCGATGGTATATTCATGCTATAATGTGAACCTGATGAGATATCTAGTCTCATCATCCACTATGACATACTCTAAGTGTCAAAGAATTGTAATTCATATTTCACTTGTATGCATCTCATACATACACAAATTACCTACTATTATACTTAAGGATTACAAATATTCATCTCATAAAACATACATAATGAAATATAAACTGATATCCATATATAAAATGTCAATTTATCATGCATACAATAATGGTTTAAGGGCACAATCCCAACATCCAGAGCCATGGTGATGAGTTGCATGTTTGCAGTGGTAGTTCCGTCATAAAACACGAAGAAGGCCATCATGTATAAGCAAGAACACCTCGTTTATGTTCGCGGTCAATAGTAGGATCATCTGAAGAAAAGAGCCTAATTAGACAAAGCAGCATGACACGATTCCCTCTATGATGAGTTTGCTACATTCATGAAGAGGTAGCCCGCTTAAGGTTGAAAGAAAGGAAGCATACCTAGAGAAATTAGAAGGAAGCACAGGTTCAGATTTGTGGTTAAAATCGAGCATAGTTGAAAATTCTTCGAAGGTTGGGCATAATTCTTCATAGTTGAATCTAAGCACATTGTATTTAGTGTCCCAAAAAGAGATTGCAGCCACTATGAAGTAGCGATTAGGTTTTACTTTACGAAGAGAGAAGAGGTTAGCTAATGTTCGAAGTAGACTCAATCTGGGCCATGGAATGCATCCATCCATGGAAAGAGAGCTTGCATGATTGTTTTATCCATTGAAAGAGAGTTTTTGAAATATTATGGAAGAGTTTAGGGAGTTTTCGGTGTTTAAATAAGGTCTTAGGTTGGTTTTGGGGCGAATTAGGATGTTCAAAGTCGTATATGAGTCAAAAACTTCCAAAAATCATCAAAATTTGCAAAAATGGTCCGAATGTCATAGTACCATTCCCCGAAGGCTGTGTGGCACTCCTGAGGGCCCCGTCCCTCTTTTTGAGTGCCACTATGGCCTTCGACAATTGTCTCCTATTTTTATTTATCTCTGGTTGTGTTTTCTTTGCTTTTCGGGTCTCCAATCGATCCAAATGTGTTGTCTTCCTTCTTGAAAGGTGTTCTTAAGTGGGTTAAGAAGTCATAGAGTGGATTAAGTTCATCCAATCTCAAACATAAAAGAGTTGTAAGTGTCACAGAGGGTGTATACAAACTAATACAATCTAAGGAAAAAGAGCAACCACAAACCAAATTCGATTTAAATTCATACAGTCATCCATAATAAGTGCATAATAAGATAAAGTCTATTCTCACAGATGTCTGCTACCCATCCAGCTTGATAGGATCTCCTCGGAGGTGCCAGATCTGACTCTGTATCATCATCCTACTAAATAATCGCTCTATAAGAGGTGGAGCTTCTCTTGGGCTCTGGTGCTGCTCTAGTGCTAGCACGACGAGATGATGACCCCCGTGTAAACTTGAGCCGTGCTACATGATTCTCGCTAGCCCATAAATTGACAAACTAAAAGAGATAAGAAAACCAATTTTAAGAAAAAGGGAAAAGAAGAAAGTGCATGCATACATATTTACAATTTGAAGCATATAGGCACGTAGAAATGCTTAGCTCACCAGGCTCGCTTCTCGAGCATCAAACTAGGTAATGCTTATTTGAAGAGATTGTGTTGCAACTTTAAGCTATTAAAGAAAAAGGACAAAAAAGAGAGAAGATTAGAGGTAAAGAATTCATAAACAAGGGACAAGGTAAGTAGTTATCTTGATTTCGAGCCGACGAATCCATGATCTCATGCTAGCCACCAGTAGGCTATTTTTCTCAATATATCACCTAAGCACTAAATCCACGTAAGGAAGATGAGGTCAAAAATCTTGAGGGAGTGACTTAGGAATATGAACATAAAGTTAACCGTCATTCTCATTAAGAGAAGGCACCATCCAATCGATAGGAGGAAGATGAGGGTAGGAAGACCCAAAATACTTGTCATCACGGATGGCGGCTCTGCTCCTGTGAAAATAAGCACTTGAACTCCCAACACTGCCCATGGAAGGGCCACCCTGTTAGGAATAAATCTATAAAGGAAAGAAAGTAAAGGAAAAAAAGGAAAAGAGAATAAAAGAAGTCGTTATACGATTTACATCAAGAGCTCCTGTCAGAGGGAAGTTTGGCATCAAGAGTGATATCCTGAACCCATTATAATCCTCCTCGAGTCATAAGCGATCTACTGCATCATCCTCAGCAATAGCCTTAGTGAAAGCATTACTTGTAAGGCACCTGATGTCAGCATAGAAGTAGGAGGATAGCCCAAAACGACAAAGTGGTCTCAAAAATCAGATTGTCATATAACTCATTCTCCCAGATACCATGCGAAAGCATGTGGCCTAGAGAGTAATGATCGGAGTCCTGAGAAATGCCATGATGGAAGGGTCAAATCCGAACTAAGGATCCTAATTAACTACATCTGCCGTAAAGTTCGAAAGGAAGTCACTGCATTTGCTAAAGCTGTGAGCCACAATTTTTACTGCCATGTTCTCTTCTTGCCACTACAGACCTCGTGGAAAGGTGGTTGCATAGACATTCATAGGTATAGGGGCTAGCATCCCAAACTACTCATAGCTCCAAATCTTGCAAAAGAAAGAAAAAAAAAGTGGGGACCGTTAGAAGAAAATAGTAGAAGAAAAATTTGCAGTGAAGAAGAAATAAATAAATTTGTTACCTCCCAAGCCCGCCAGAATTCGCCTACCAACAAGGAAGCCCTCTTAGAAATCTCTCCCATATGAGAATAGAGAACAGCCAAGCTGGCACCACCCCAATCCCATTTTTGGATCTCTGGGATTAAGGATAAGCATTCAAGGATCTAACATGAACCATGTCACCCGGAGTACTAAAGAGAGAGCATCTGAGAACATGCATCAAGAAGGCTCGTGTAAGTTGATCCATTGTGAATCGATTATGCCTTATGAATGCTTTGTGGAACCATGTATGAGTAACGGCTCCACTCACTACTTTGGGTGGATATAGCCCTAGAAGTTTAATAACCCGCTCTTAATCTATATTGGGATTAATGATAAGAACCTCTCCTCTGACCCAGAGACATGTGATAGCACTGAAATCCCTTGGGGTCATGGTCATTTCCCCGAAGGTTAGATAGAGAGTGTTCGTAGAATCCCACCATCGCTCGGCTAAGCTTAGAAGATGAGCTCTATCATTGGTTCCCTGGACTATTAATTTCATGAATTCTCTTAATTTGGCATTTTCAACATTAGTTTTTACGGCCGCCGGAAGCTTTTTGAGCCATGTGTATCCAGAGGTGTCATGCCCTGAAATGGCAAAAATAGAGAAAAATAAATTTCCTTTTTGGGTCCAAAGGCAGCAACTGGTGAAGTCACACGATTGTCCACACCACGCAGTACTAAGCAACAATAAGTAAAGAAGCTAACAAGGATGAAATCTAAGTTCTAGTTAACACATAACTTATTATCAAAAAGAGTTTACTAACTGTTACACATCAGAGTCATGAATCAAAATAAAACACAGCGGAAGTACAAATGTCAAGGCAACATATGCCTGATTACAAAAGGTCTAGAAAGCAGTAAAGATAATTAAACTACAGCTAGCCTAATCTTCAGTTGGCGTAGAGGAAGTCCGTCCTCTTCTGCCTGTCCTCCTTTGGGGTAGTCATCCACAGGGACATCGTCACTGGCATAGTAGTCCTTTCCTATAGGTCCTTCACCTGTATAGTCATGACTAGGGTGCGCTAGAACATGGAAATGTCCAGCGGCATAAAAGCCGACAACTTAATGAAAGCTGAGTGAATTAGATACTAACAAGGTATCAACTATTGAAGTTATAACAAATTATAAACAATAACCATTAAGATTCAATGGATAACTCCTTAAATCAAAACGGTGATCCGATTACTAACGTCTGACTCATTTTAAGATCAACAATACATCATTATAGGGGAACAGACTCAACAATAATTCACTCTTCAGTATATACCATTGCTCCGCCCACCGCTTTTCAGAACATATGTATAGTCCACCGCAGTCATGGATACCACGTCAGTCCATCCACAACTTTTAAGAGCATACATACAGTTCACCGTGCTACAGGGATATAACGCTTTAACCAATAGTACATCATTCTATAGCCACGACTTAGCGACGTCTACCAGTGATCACGGTCCACCGCAGTTTTAGACACCTTCGTCTGTCTACCACTTTTAAGAACGTATGATTAGATCATGTGGCTATCTTAGGGCAAATGGTCTGGTCCACCTCAGTCGTAGACACCTTCGTCTCTCTACTGCTTTTAAGAACATATGATCGACCAAAGCCCGCCCACGTAAGATTCCCGAATCTTAATAAACCTACTTAAGTCCAACTCTAACATCGATACATGGCAATCCTAATGTGGCCTAACTACTCCGAATGAAATGAACGTTAACTCCAAAGAATTTATAATTATTATGTTACCTAACATCACAACCATTATCCATTAATCTCGTCGTTACTACGATCCTGCATTGCATTATCTCATTATCGTGTCTGTATTATAACAATAAAGCATGCTGGAAATACTGAACAGTAATTAAACAACTAAACAGTTATAACATAAACTAAACAAGAATATCAACATTCTACAATTTCCAATCGATTGGGATAAGGGTTCAATCGATTGGTATAAAAATAGTATCATTCGATTGGTAAAAGTTTCAATCGATTGGATCATATGTCAATCGATTGCCATTAATGTCAATTGATTGGGACATTAATTGATTGGGACAAGTCCAATCGATTGGGACTTCGTCTTCTTCACAGTGAAGACTGTCCAACATATATAAATACGAAGGAACACCATTTAAACTCCATTTCTTCATTTAAATGTGCTTTAACATCAATAATGAGTTTCCAAGTGAGTTTAGAACTCACCTTAGGATTAGAGGGTGTGTTTGGTTGGGTGTTTTGAAGCTTGGAGCTTCAATGGCCACCCTCTCTCTCTGTCCTCTATCTTCTCTGCCTGTCTTTCTCTTTTCTTTTTCTCTTTTCTTCTTTCTTCTGCTTCTCCTGATCTTCCTCTTCTCCTTCAATCCATCTGGGTGGGTGTGTGAGTGTATGAATACATATATGTGTATTTATTTATATAAGTGAATATATATATTAAAACATACACAAACACTCACTCTCACTCTCTCTATATTCTGGAAATAGAAATACGCCCAAAATGGGCTGGTATATACAGAGATTGAGTGTTCACATGGCCTTTCCCCAACCAAGGCAAGAGAATCTACCTAGCTGATTCCAATTGATTAGTATAAATGTCAATCGATTGATATTAGGTATTAATGCTCCAATCGATTGATAAAAGTGTCACTCGATTAGTATTGGCAATCGATTGGTATTCTTACCAATCGATTGGTATCCAAATTATACCAAGGGTAAGGGAAATCTCATACAAGTATTAAAAGAAGCATTATAAGGTCTTATTCATATAATATATTACAAAAAATACAGGGTATTACATCATCCACCACTTATTAAAGATTTTATCCCCAAAATCCGAAGTAAGCAGGGTTAAAATAAAAACAGAAACTTCTCTCGCATCTCCGACTCCAGCTCCCATGAAGCATCACCTTCATCATGAGGCTTCCACTGAATCTTCACTAGCGGAATCTCTTTATTTTTGAGCTTCTTCACTCCTTGGTCTAGAATATGCACGGGTTCTTCGTTGAATGTCGCATTCTCGTTCACCTCAATACATTGTGCAATCCTGACAACTTCGGTGGCAACGCAAGTCGATAAGCAACTTTTCTAACACGTTCTAGAATCTCGAATAGTCCAACGAATTGTGGCGATAGCATGCCTCTCTGCTGTTCGAATCTGACGATTCCTCGAACTGGCGAAACATTGAGTAGTACATGATCTCCAGCTGCGAACTCTAGATCCTTCTGTCGCTTGTCAGCATAGCTCTTGTGTCTAGATTGTGCCGTCTTCATCTTTTTTTCGTACGATTTGGATCTTCTTGTTGGTTTCTCGAATCATCTCAGGTCCAAGTAGTTGACTATCTCCGAGTTTGGCCCAATATATAGGTGATTGACAAGGTCTTCTGTGTAAAGCTTCGAACGGTGCCATCCCTATGCTCGTGTGATAGTTGTTGTTGTAGGTGAACTCGATCAAAGGGTAAATGTGTCTCCCATGAATTCTCGAATTCAATGACACAAGCTCATAGCATATCCTCCATCACTTGATTGACTCATTCTGTCTGACTATCTATTTATGGATTAAAGGCTGAACTCAAGTTCAGTGAAGTTACCATTGCTGTCTGAAGGCTCTTCTATAATTCTACGGTGAAGTGCGAATCTCAATCTAGAACTATTGCGATAAGTACCCCGCACAGTCGTACAACTCGTTGTAGATACATCCGACTCAATCTTTCCACTGGGTACGCCATGCTATAGGTGATGAAATGCGCTGACTTGGTGAGTTGATCTACTATTACCCAAACAGCATCGTGATTTTGTTGAGACTTTTGCAATCCAACCAAAAAATCTATGGTGATATGTTCCCATTTACACTGGGGAATCGGTAGCAGCTGTATAAGTGTAGGCGGTCTTTGATGTTCTGCCTTCACTTGTTTGCAAATGAGACATTGCGACACGTACTTGGCCACTTCTCGTTTTATTCCTTCCCACCAGAAGTTCCTTTTCAAGTCCTTATACATCTTGTCTCCTCAAGGGTGGATGGTCATCCTCGGGGGTGGATGGTCATCCTCGACATGTGTGCTTCATCTAAAATATATTTTCTGAGATTACCATCAATTAGCACACAAACTCTACCCTTGCATCTCAATGCTCCGTTCGTACTGATACTCCATATCTTAGGTTCCTCTGCGGACATCTTAGCAAACCATAGCTTCAAATCCTTGTTTGACTGTTGAGCATCCAAGATGCGGCTGATGAGAGTCGGTTGTATGATAAGACTTCTAAAGTGTTGTCCTTTTTTTGATCCCACTGGTTAAAGGTTGAATCCGGCTAACATCTCCAATGCTCGCCATTCTCTAAAGAAAATCGAAGCCATCAAAAGGCAAGGCATTCAGATCAAAGCGTCAGCTACAATGTTTGCTTTACCTAGATGGTATTGCAGAGAAAAGTCATAGTCCTTGAATAATTCTATTCATCTTCATTGTCGCATGTTCAACTCCTTTTGAGTGAACAGATACCGTAAACTATTGTGATCCGAGAATAAATCAAACTTTTCTCCATACAAGTAGTGTCTCCAAATCTCTGGGCAAACACAATCACAGCTAGTTCCAGGTCATGCATTGGATAATTCTTCTCATGCAGCTTTAATTGTCTTGATTCGTACATAACAACATTTCCATCTTGCATTAACACATAACCAAGCCCTTGGTGCGATGCGTCATTGTAGATTATGAATCGTTCACCACTCTTGGGTATCGCAAGTACAGGTGCTGAGGTTAGTCTCTCTTTTAATTCTCAAAACGCATCCTCATGCTTATCAGTCCATTCATACTTTATCTCCTTCCTTGTCAAGCTAGTCAATGGTCCTGCAATCTTGGAGAATCCCTCTACGAATCTCTGATAATATCCAGCCAATCCAAGAAAACTCCTAACTTCAGTCATGTTAGTCGGTCTATTCCAGTTCAAGACTACATTGATCTTAGATGAGTCTATAGAAATTCCATCAGGTGATATCACATGTCCTATGAATTTGACTTCCTGAAGCCAGAATTCACACTTGCTAAATTTTGCATACAGACTATTGTCTCTGAGAGTCTGTAGAGCAATTTGTATATGCTTTTTGTGCTCTTCCTCTGTCTTTGAGTAAATTAGAATATCATCGATGAATACTATAATGAATTGATCCAAATAAGGTCTGAATACTCTATTCATTAGGTCCATAAATACTGTCGAGGCATTGGTCAATCCAAAGGACATCACTAAGAACTCATAGTGTCCATACCTTGTCCTAAAGGCAGTCTACGGTATTCCTTCCGGTCAAACTAGTAACTGATAATATCCTGAATGCAAATCAATCTTTGAGAATATCCTTGATCCTTGTAATTGATCAAACAGGTCGTCTATCCGGGGAAGCGAATACATATTCTTGATTGTGACGTTATTCAACTCTCTATAGTCGATGCAGAGTCGTAGCTCTCCATCCTTCTTCACGAATAGGACTTGCGCTCCCAAGGTGATGTACTTGGGCGAACGAAACCTAAGTCTTCAAGTTCCTGAACTTGCTTTTTTAATTCCAACATCTCCATCGGCGCCATCCGGTACGAGGTCTTGGAAATCGGCAATATTCTGGGTGTTAATTCAATGTAGAAGTCTATCTCTCTATTTGGCAGAAGTCATGAGATATTTCAGAATACATCTTCAAAATCTTGGATAACGGGGATCTGGTTGATAGTAAGCTCTGTGCTTGAACTCTCGATCACAGCTAAGCAGCTCGTAATGAACATATTGCTCAACGGCTGGCATTGAAATCTGATCTACAAGCAACCAAGTGTCAAAAAGACAATGGTCCAGCTAACACAATCTAGAACGGCTCCATATTTGGTAAGCCAATCCATTCCTAGGATCACATCGAACTCAGACATTGACAAAACCATCATGTCTGCTTGGAGATTTCTATCTTCTAGGGTTATGGGACAATTCTTGCATATCTTACCCAACTTAACAGCTACTCCCAAGTGCAAAACGGCATTAAGGGCTGGTTTAAGTGTTAGGGGTACAAAACCCAAATCAGGCACAATCTTAATAGCTATGAAAGAACGAGCAGCACCAGTATCAAACAAAGCTCTAACTTGATTGTGAAATAAAATGAGTGTCCCTTCCAAGTTCTGTTGTTCCTCAGCCTCGTATCTTGCATTACTAGGGATTATGGCATTCACCCAACATGTCCTTGTTGTCCTTGAGTAGGCGCTCCATAGTAGCCTCCACGAGGTGCTCGACAATCCCTGATCATGTGACCAGGCTTGTTACAATGGGAACAAACATGGTCATTGTGTCGGTTAGTCTTGGGAGTTGTGCAATACCTTGAAATATGTTCGGGCACTCCATAGTTCAAATATCCATTAGAATTCTATCGCTGGGTGCCGGGCTGTGCCTGAGTTGGTTCTTGCTGTCGATTATGCTATCGAGGAAAGTTAGCTTGGAGTTCCTTGTACCATCCCAAGTTCACTTGTTTCCTTGATAGTTGTTAATCTGGGGTTTCCATCCCTGATTGCTCCTTGATGACTGCGCTCAAAAGTTCCTCGACTGGAAGGTCCTGGGTGGAGGTCAATTCGATTGTGGTCCTTGCACAAGATAAGCATCCCTTTCCAAACTTGAAGCGAGATAGACAATCCCTTCAAACGACTGGCCCAGATGGCCTATTGTCATGTGTCGGAGGTGTGGGCTAAGTCATTGGTGGAATCTTTTGACCTTCTTGGTGGGGGTATCTATCATGTGTGGAGCAAAGCGGGAAAGTCGCTCGAATTGTGTGGTATACTCCCTGACTGTCCAGTTCCCTTGAGTCAGACTCAGGAAATTCCTCTCTTGTTGGTCTCTCGTCCTCGGGGAAATACTTCTTGAGAAAACAAGTCTTGAATGTTTCCCAGGGCATTCTCATTGCAGTGTTGATCCCAATTGTGGCTCTCTCGGCCTCCCACCAGTCTGCGGCAGAGTGAGTAAGTTGGAACGCAGCTAGACGTCTCTTGTCAAGCTTGCTACACTCTAGATCGTTGAAGATTAGCTCTAACTCTTGTACCCATTGCTCAGCTTTCCACGATTTTGCCATGCTGTCAAACTTCTTGGGTCGCAGGCCACGAAATCATTCCAATAGCTTATCGCTTGTCTGCCTCCGAGGAACAACGTGGTTGTTGCCATTGTTGTTGGTGGCATTATTGTAGGTGTCACCAATGTGTTCCATCCGTTGCATGAATGCTTCAAAGACTCCGGTTGGGTTCATATCCTCAGGAATGGGTGCTCCCCATCATGCTTGATATCTCGTGGGCCCAACTATAGTGATCCGTGTGAGGTGTACCTATCAAGGATCTAACGATTAGCTGACAATTTTCTCGGGGAAACAAACACAACAAAAACAACAAGAAGCATAGCACCAATATAAATCACAACATAATATAGGTAACGAGATGATAATAGAAATAACCAAAAGAAATGATCTACCATACATATATCCAAAAGATGTATAGCGGAGTACACAACAGATCATCTGTGTACTACCTAGTACATGATCCTATACAAGATCTAGCAAAAGAAATATAAACAAACCACCACTGGTGGCTACCTATACAAAAAGGCTATGGTCAATAGCTATCTATAAAAGCCCAAAAGCAAGTGGACAACATGTCCTAAAGTCAAAAGCAAAAGTCTAAGTCCTAAAGGTACTGGACTTAAAAGTTGTCCATATCAGATCCATAGATGGAAGCCTCATCCTCTGGGTCAACCTCAGACAACACATCGTGCTCATCCATATCATCATCATCCATCATGTCCTCATCCTCTATCACAACATCCTCAACCAGCTCGGTTCCGTCATGCTCCGTAACAACTCCCAAGTCTCCTACATCGACATCCATGTCAGTCTAGGCTACATCAAATGTAGTTGCAAGTGCCTCAGCCTGTGCCATAGCCTATGCCAACTCTGGTGCACCTATCTCAAATCCATGGGGGTGCGCAGCCATCTCTATAGCCCACTCTGCTGCCAGCTATGCTATAACTCTGCCTGGTAAGACTGGTACCACAACGTCATCACCTGCATTGTCATCTGCTATAACCTCATCCTCTATCGGATAACCTTCTGCAACTACAATGTGTACGCCAATTGGCACATCCATACCAGCTGGGCCCTCGGGGTCCTCTGGGTCTTCCTCTAGATCATGCTCAGGCTCTTCATCATCGGTGCCCTCGTCCTCCTCATCCCCCATCTCCTCATCGTCATCCCCTGGCTCATCATCGTCATCACCCTTATCCTCATCCTCTGGGTCCTCGTCTACTGGGGGTGCATCAACCATATCCTACTCTAGTGGGGTTAGAGGTGTCTGGGGTGGTGGCTCCGTCGGGGGAGGTGGAGGCGCTGCTCTAACCTTTGAAAGTAGAATCTGATAAGAGAAACAGTCTCGTAGCATCAGCAGTGAATCCTCCTCGATGAGTTTGAAGGTCTCCTTACGGTAGATCATCATATGATGTATCACCTTCGGATCCTGGGTCCCAAATCTCTGGTGTTCAATCTGCATGTCTTGTACTGTCTCAGTGAGGGCTCTCTGCCTAACCTTCCAGGCATAGTACTGTGGATCCGCCGGTGCAATACTGCCCTCATACACATAGTGTCCTCTAAACTCATCTGGAACAAATAGCAGTGGTGCCATGCTACCTGAAAAGAGGCTACCTTAAGTCAAAAATAATCTTAATACTCATCTATGAAATCTCAAGGTTCTAGGACCAGATAGTGTGGAATAACCTGTGAGCGTAAAAGGAATAAAACCTAGGCTCTGATACTAAAAATCCTATTACGCCCTGGAACGGTAAAAATATAGAAAAAAAAATTTCCTTTTTAGGTCCAAAGGCAGCGACTGGTGAAGTCACACGATTGTCCACACCACGTAGTACTAAGCAACAATAAGTAAAGAAGCTAACAAGGATGAAATGTAAGTTCTGGTAAACACATAACTTAATATCAAAAGGAGGTTACTAACTATTACACATCACAGTCTCGAATCAAAATAAAACACAACAGAAGTACAAATGTCAAGGTAACATATGCCTTATTACAAATGGTTTGGAAAGTAGTAAAGATAATTAGACTACAACTAGCCTAATCTTCAGTTAGCGTAGAGGTAGCCCTCAGCGTAGTAGTCCTCTTCTGCCTGACCTCTTTCAGGGTAGTCATCCGCAGGGACATCGTCACTGGCATAGTAGTCCTTGTATGTAGGTCCTTCACTTATATAGTTATGACCAGGGTACGCTAGAACATGGAAATGTCCAGCGGCATAAACGCCGTCAATTTAATGAAAGCTGAGTGAATTAGATACTGATAAGGTATCAACTATTGAAGTTGTAACAAATTATAAACGATAACCATTAAGATTCAGCGAGGGTAACTCCTTAAATCAAAACGGTGATCCAATTACTAACATCTTACTCATTTTAAGATTGACAATATATCATGATAGGGGAACAGATTCGACAGTAGTTCACTCTTAAGGATACACCATTACTCCGTCCACCGCTTTTAAGAACATATGCATAGTCCACCGCAGTCATGGATACCACGTCAGTCTATCCCCATCTTTTAAGAACATATGCACAGTTCACCACACTATAGGGATATAACACTTTAAGCAATGGTACATCATTCTATAGCCACGACTTGGCGATGTCTACTAGTGATCACAGTCCACCGCAGCCGTAGACACCTTCGTCTGTCTACTACTTTTAAGAACATATGATTAGATCATCTGGCTATCTTAGGGTAAATGATCCGGTCCACTGCAGTCGTAGACACCTTTGTCTCTCTACCACTATTAAGAACATGTGATCGACCAAAGCCCACCCACTGAAGATTCCTGAATCTTAACAAACCTACTTAAGTCTAACTCTAACATCAATACATGACAATCCCAATGTGGCCTGACTACTCTAAATGAAATGAACGTTAACTCTAAAAGATTATCTAACGTCACAACCATTATCCATTAATCTCGTCGTTACTACAATCCTACGTCATATTATCTCATTATCGCATCTGTATTATAATAATAAAGCATGCTAGAAATACTAAACAGCAATTAAACAACTAAATAGTTATAACATAAACTAAACAAGAATATCAACATTCTGTAACTGCCAATCGATTAAGACAAGGGTTCAATCGATTGGTATAAAAATAGTATCAATTGATTGGTAAAAAGTTTAATCGATTGGATCACATGTCAATCGATTGCCATTAATGTCAATCGATTGGGATATCAATCGATTGGGACAAGTCCAATCGATTGGGACTTCGTCTTCTTGACAGTGAAGACTATCCAACATATATAAATACGAAGAAACTCCATTTAAACTCCATTTCTTCTTTTAATCGTGCTTTAATATCAATAATGAGTTACCAAGTGAGTTTAGAACTCACCTTAGGATTAGAGGGTGTGTTTGGTTGGTGTTTTGAAGCTAGGAGCTTCAATGGCCTCTCTCTCTCTTTCCTCTGTATTCTCTGCCTATCTCTCTCTTCTTTTTCTCTTTTCTTCTTTCTTATTATTCTCCTGATCTTCTTCTTCTTCTTCTTCAATCCATCCAGGTGGGTGTGTGAGTGTATGAATACATATGTGTGTATTTATACATATGTGTGTATTTATATATTAAAAGACACACAAACACTCCCTCTCACTCTCTTTGTTTTCTGGAAACAGAAATATGCCCAAAATGGGCTGGTATATATAGAGATTGAGTGTTCACGTGGCCTTTCCCCAGCCAAAGCAAGAGAATCTGCCCAGTTGATTCCAACCGATTGGTAAAAATGTCAATCGATTGGTATTAGGTATTAATGCTCCAATCGATTGATAAAAGTGTCAATCGATTAGTATTGGCAATCGATTAGTATTCTTGCCAATTGATTGGTATCCAAATTATACCAAGGGTAAGGGAAATCTCATACAAGTATTAAAAGAAGCATTACAAGGTCTTATTCATATAATATATTACAAAAATACAGGGTATTACAATAGGTGAGACATTCGTGTCCCTTGAGCGACTTCTCTGGTTCCTAGAATGATGAAAAGAAGTGGAAGTGATGCGTTGAGCATTTTTACAAGCACTTGGTGCGCACATTTTGAGAGCACATTGAAATAAGCATGGTAGCAATTTAATTTTGCCCCATTTTTTAACAAAATATGTTGTAAAACATAGTTAGAGCATACATTCATTCATAAGCAGGCATTAAATTCATAAAGCGTTGCATTTTCATTGAAAAGAAGAAAAGAAAAAGATAAAAACAGAAGTTGAAAATAGAAGTTAAGTTGGAAGATTACCAATCCTTTCCTAGCACGGAATGAGAGATGATGATCCAGATCTCTAAGGAGTAATTCAGGAGGGAAATTGTTAGAAGATGGTTGGTAGGAGTATTTACCCTCCCATGTTTTGAGAGGGAGTGGACATTCATCCTCCTTATGGAAAGAAGAGCTTGAAGAAGACATGTTAAAATTTTATGTGCAAGCTCTTGATTTTGATTATGTTTTATGGATTTTGATTGAGGAATGATTGATTTCCAAGTGCTAAATGGAAGTTTTTGAAAATAAAAATGAAAAGAACGTGATTTAAACTCAAGATTTTAGAAAGAGAAAATGGAGGCAAGAGAACATTATTAGGAAAAGAAGTCCAAAATTCAAAATGAGGCAAGGAAGAGCTAAAAATAGATATACAGGGTTGAAGGACATAGTGGCACTCCTCTAGGGCCACATGGCCTTCAGCCCAATTTTACTACATTTTCATGTTTTTACCTCTTTTGATGCCTCGTTTGGTCCCCAGACTCAAACTTTGCTCCGTATTGATCCTTGTGATACATTTTTGAACAAGATTTTCACAATGAAAAGTCCTTGGAAATTTTAACGAAATATTATACATCGCAATTGCATAAGAATATGAATCCCCAGCAGAATAATTAGCCTCATTTGCATAGCATGGCACAAATTTCCCATATCATTGCACCATTCGCAGTAAGTAAGTTTTGAATCTTGCACGGTTCTCGTAGTTCACCTAGAATTGATCCACGAGTACCTTTTCCCTAGCAAAGCTACGTCATATTGCACTGTACTTGTAGTTCCCCTTAAATGGCTCTATAAGTTCATTCCCAGCTAAGATAGCACTTGGAGTAATAGTTTGCCTTTCAAGGCTCTACTATGCACAGCTTGGAATAGTAGTTTGCCTTTGGAGACTCTACTATGCTAAGCACCCGCATCGATATTGCAAACGCTCGTGATGGTTGCTTGAAATAATGGCTCATCACTGCGTATTCCGGGCATAGTTCGCCTTAAGTGGCTCTATGGACCCTTCTTGTCTCCACCTAGCTCACGCGATGAGCTACGGACGGAGATATCGCAATGCCCTCTAGCTGAGGCACCCTATATCGCTCTTGCAAACGCTTGTGATGTTCGCCATAAGTGGCTCATCACTGCATATTCTGGGTATAGTTCGCCTTAAGTAGCTCTATGGACCATTCTTGTCTCCACCTAGCTCGCACGAAGAGCTACGCATGGAGATGTCGCATCATCCACGCTCAGAACACCCCATTATTACATCATCCATGCTAAGGACAACATTCATGTGTGCTGGATCCCAGTTACACCGCAAACTGTAACTCAGATCCATCCCCGAGTATGTTGCATGTCAGCATTAGCTTAAGTTTTCATATCATTCATTTTGTGTTTTATTTAAATCATTGCTTGTCTGTGGTGTGCTCATTGAACTACAGTTGGTCTAATTTCCTCTAGGCAACTCTTTCGAGCGTGACCACTCGATTTTTGAGATCTTCTTTGTGTACTTCCATGTCTTTCTTTTCTCGATTTTCTTCTTGAAGTCTTCCGGACTCACTAAACGGTTGTCATGCATGCTTTGACAATCCCTTATGACATGCGTTGCTTGTAAATCTCTATCAAAGAGGGGCAAACTGTAGACACCCTATTTTGGTTCGTCCTTTCGATAGAAGGAACCCCCGCCTCAAGAACAACTCGATGACTTGAATCAGGAAATGTTGGTTATATGAAGCAGAACTTCATGAAGCACCGTGGTCCCTTAGACATGTTAGAGTAACGTTTAGGAAGACTTAGCAACATTAGAAATTCAATTTAGAAATAAAAACCCAAAATAAAATATTTTCTACGTAAAATGACCAAAATATTTCTATTAAGCCAAAATACCCTTACCCGAGCCAAAATCCTGACCTTGGGGTGGGATCCCAAGAAATCATTTTTCTAAATAGTCCTAAATTATTTTTAAACACTAGGTCAAACTTTGTTTTTGGCCAAAATAGTTCCCAAATAATTTTCATACCAAAATAACCTTAAAAGCCCATTACGAGAAGGGATTTTTAACAAAACTTTAGTATTTTCACCATAACTCTTAAACCAGGAGGAGATTGGGCCTAAAACTACTTGGAATAGATAGTAAATTCGTAGGTCACAAGCCTAATTTGGACTTAAAATGAGTGAGATGTGGCCTTTTAAAGTTGGCCCATAGTGTAATGACGGGATTAAAAGCCCAAACTGAGATTTCAATCTTTTTTTATTTTGGTAACTTTTTCAATACGAAAATTAGTATTTTTAGTTTCCAAAAAACTCTAAAAGGATTAGGATAGAATTTAAAAGTTTCCATATTCTAATTTACTTGGGCTCTACTCCACTTAGAGATAAGCTTGAAAGACTCCTAGGTACACCTCAAACACCCTAACCTTTAAAGCTTGTATTCCTGTCTCACATTGCTTAGAAACAAACTTTCCAGCCCAAATCTCAAACTATAAATAGAGGTCTTCACCTCTCCATCTAATACACCTAAAAATCCTAAGGACTAAAGAGCCCAAGGAAACCCCCATTGGAGGATTCCAAAGCACTCCTAGAAAGTTCTTAGGAATAGTAAAAGTTTTTAGAGTTAGGATTCGAGTCTTGGAGTCCACGGTGTTAGCGGAGCTCCACCGAAGAGAGATTATGAGGGAACTTCTTGGGTTAAGTTCTTCTTTTTTCTTTTTATTTCCTAATTTATTTTATTATTTTGATCTTTCTATTCATAGTTCTAGGTTAAATTTCTTGTTTTATAATACCCTGCATTTTTTTACTATATATTTATATACTTGATATTATTCCTTGGGTATATGTATGAACCTTACCTTTTTGTTAATGAATTTGGTGTCCCAGTCGATTAGAGCACTTCTCAATCAATTGCCACTTTTTGTATCCCAATCGATTGCCCCATTTTCCAACCGATTGGCCTTACCGATATAATCAATCGATTGCCTCTTTCCTAATTGATTTCCTTCTTTAATATCTGTATCCAATCGATTGCCAAAGTACAGAACTTGGCCTCCAAGTTTCCATAAGGTTTTGATGCATGAATCTCATTTCTTCTATATACATGATTCCCTTTTATCCACTTGAAGATTTATTTGATAGTCTTGGGTTGGAGAGAGATTATATACATATATATATATGCTCCTATACATATATATATACCTTATATATCTACACACACATATACTGCTGGAAGAAGAAGAAGAAGAAGAAGAAGAAGAAGAAGGAGAACAAAAGAAGAAAAGAAGGGAAAGATAGAAGAAGAAGAAGAAGAAGAGAAAAAAGAAGAGACAGAGGAGAGAGAGAGCTTGAGCTCCCAAAACCCAAACACACCTTCACACCCATAAGGTGAGTTCTAAACTCACTTGGTCCCTTTATATGAAGTTTTTACATGTTTTAAGGAAGGAAATAGGTAGCAAAAATGTCCCCGATATGTTTTAAATTCTGGACTATCATCTCAATTGAGAAGACGAAGTCCTAATCGATTGGGATATCGATTGGCCTAAGCTAACTCCAAGTAGATTGCCAAAGTTTGCAATCAATTTGTATGGAATATGATCCAATCAATTGGACTTTTTCCCAATCGATTGTTACTGTCTTCATCCTAATCGATTAGACCTCTGTCCCAATCGATTAAAAGATACAGAATATGGATATTCTCTGTTAGTTATTACATAAATTATTTCACTGTTCAGGCATCATTTCATATGTGACTAAGAGATAACATAGAGATAATGCGATATTATAGAATAATAGGATATAGAGTAATGGATTAACGTAATGACATTATATAATGTAGTAGTTATGAATCAGTTTGATCTTCTTTCATTTCAATCAAAGTAGTCAGGCCATAAGGGAATGTTATGTATCGTTAGTAGTACAACGATAAGTAAGTTTGATAAGTTCTAGGATTCTTATACGAATGAGCATTAGTCAATCATATTTCCTAAAAGACAGTGGAGTGTTCATATGTCCTTAAAGCAGTGGACCGAGATTACTGTTAGATATCATTAAGTCATGGTAATAGAATTGTCTTTGCTCGAAATGTTAAAACCCCTGACATGCGGAGGATAGTGCATATGTTCTAATTGGCGAGGATGGACTGATGTGTTATCCATGACATGTGAAGGACTGTACATATGCTATAAAAGGTGACGGACAAAACATTTGTGCATCCAGGAGTATTACTATCAAGTCTGTTCATCAATCAATTGGTTAGGATAAGTTCTTGTATAACAAGACATTGGAATGAGTTAACTAAAGGATCGAATAAAGAGAAGATACTATTTAGTAGAAGTTAACTTATGCCTTCCATAACTTGTTATTACTTCATATAGTTGGTACCTCGTTAGTTTCTACTCACTCAGCTTTCAGCAAGCTGATGACCTTTTATGCCTAGACATTCCTTGTCCAACCTACCCTGTCTGTAATACTGCAGGTGATGAAGCCTATAACAATGATGGCTAAACCAGGAGGGTGGTTACACAGAGGAAGGTGGCCCCACCAATACTGAATATGCTAAGGGGGACTACTAGCTGATGACTACGTTTACACCAGCTGAAGTTGAAGACTAAGATGGCAGTTTCTATATCTGTCTTTTGAACACTATCTTTTGTTTTTTAATAAGGCACATGTTGCCTTCAGACTTTCAATATTATGTTTTAACTCTTATGTAATAATCGTAGTAACTTATTATCATATTTATATAAGATGCAATTTCTATTAATATCACTTTACTGCTTAAAACTGTATGGTGTGGACAATTATGACATTCACCAGTCATGGCCTAGGGACCCAAAAAGGAATTTTACTTTCTCTATTTTTGCTATTCCATGGCATGTCAGGATTTTTGGTATCAAAGCTCTAAGTTGATACTTTTGCTTACTAATTATCCCACACCATCTAGTCCTAGAACTTTGAGATCCCTCTGGACACGCGGGATCGCTCATCCACTACTTTGTTTTGAAATTGATTTGAAAAGAGAGAAAATTGGTCTGTTGAAAACAGATACAGAGTCGCCACTTGGTCTTTAAGGAACCAAGAAACCTAATTTTGACTCACCCAAATGGATAAAGGGCACCGGCCCTTCATAACCAAAGAACTTGGCTCGGGGTTTTGGTACGAGAGAGGAAAGAGCCTTTGTCACGACTAAAACACCCTCAACTCGCCCCGTCTCTCGACGGGTCTCAATTAGCATCCAAATAATCATCTTATACTATGTTTAGTTCGACAAATAATACTATGATAGTATATTACATCACATAGGAAAATTTGAAAATGGAAGATCTAAAGATAAGATATCATTCATAAGATCTAAGCCAAATATCACACAATGCAAAGTGAAAGATCACACAAATAAATCTAGGAAAAATCGTCTAATCATGTATCAAATAATCAAGACTTCCTAATCTAAAGGGGGACATGAATTGTTATTGAAACAAATAAACAAAGAAATAAAAATATGCTTTGCAAGCTAGTATGATGCATGTTAATCTTTGAGAAAAGCAGACCTCTCAATCCCCGGGATGGATGAGAAAGGATGATTAGATCGGGGAAGCATGAACGTGTGATTAAGTTCATTCCTTATAATCTTCTTAGATTAGGAGCCATGAAGGCACCAAATCTTGCATGGATGCAATGTATGTATCTAGAATGTGCCAAGGTTGTAGTGTGCTTTGTGTTCATGGATTCCTAGAATAACTTAGAAGTCTATAATGTGTATGAATGAATGAATGAAATCATCATCGGATATGTACAAATGTAGTATGAACTACTTCCTAAGATATGAACTAATTTGAAAGGTATATAAGCATCAAATCAAAGAATGAAAGTTAAAATGTGCTTGCTGTGAATAGTGGACAGAACAATAACTAGAGCTTTGGAAAATTGAAAAGAGGGGTTAGGAATGTTTTCAATGCATGATTTTTTATAGAAATGTTCCTTATTGTGTCTAGAACACAACCCAAAAATCTAATCTTTAATAACTACTACAGATTGAGAGAAATCACATAAACAACAAAGGTCACTCAGAAACAGAGTCCGTACTGTCGACTGAAATCTTAGAACATCTTAGAAAATGAAAACGAATGATCTAGAGGCCCATTTTATACAGAACGTTTTCTAAGACATTGAAGTTTGAGGGAAAAATAAGTTAGGACCACCCTGTTTGCAAAGGTTTTCTGAAAAAGAGGTTGGAAGTGGACCTAGCTGCTGTGACAGCAAAAACAGAATGTCTGGAAGGAATGTTTGGATCCAAATGGACCATTTCCAAGTACTTTCAAGTCAAACCAAAAAATCATGGGTGTTCTCCAATGGGTTAAGAAGACTTTCCAAGTGGCCTTGCATCCATATGTTGAGTATTGAGTTCTAGGAAAATCTTTGAACTCTGATTATTCACTGTTTTGACTCACTGTTTTGAAAGTTTTGGGAAAAACTAGAGTTTTCTTTCTTGAGATTAAAATGAGGGGTTTTAAGAGGGGTTTTGAAGTAGATGTTTTGATAGCATATTTTAAATACTCAATGAAGATTATAGCCACATAAAATTTCAACATCAAACTCATCATCAAGAACCTCCAAGATTGTTGGAAAGATTTATTTTTATTAGAACATAACTTCAATACACTTCAAGAATACCTTGGAGGTATTGAAGTTATGATCATCATCTATCAAACATGTTTTTGAGGTCAAGAGCTACTATCCATAAGGATTCACTCACCTCAAACTTCATGTCATCATCTAGATGATGATGAACTAGTAAGTAAATAAAGAAAATCAAAAAGAAATGAGGCAAGAAGAGATGAACATAATATGAACAAGTAAGTAAATAACAATCAATAGATGATAATCAATGTGATTTTGGACTTGTAGCTTGGTGTTTCACTCATAGATTTTGACATTTGGACATGGAAGTAGCTTCCTAACTCAAGAATGCTCAAGATTGGTGATTGGGGGTGTTTGGGATGTGAAGTATAAGAGAGGTAATGGAAGAACACAAGATTAAAACTCACTTTCTATAGCAAAATAGTAGGAGGAAGCTCCTTTTCTCTCTTCTAAACCTATCTCTATTTCTCTTCTTCTCTACAACTTTTCAAGCTTTTGCACTTGGCCCCCCCAAAATGAAGAGCAATGGGGGGGTTTATATAGGCCAATTTGGGGTGGTTTTGGGATTTTAGAAATGTTCCCATTGGTCCCAAACATCTGTGAACATAAAACTACGTCGTTTTAGTTTTCAATTAATCAAATTGGACCCCAAAAAAATTACAAAAATGGACTCTACGAGGGTTGAGTGCCGCGGCGGCACTCGGCCTGTGCCGCGGCGGCAGTGGGCCAGTGCCGCGGCGGCACTGCTCCTCAGACGCCCAGAAATTTACGTTTAGGCCCCCAGAGGTTCCGGTATTCGGGAAAAGGCCCTATTTTGTCCGAAATTCAAAGAAAATGCATACGAACTCCAAATTGAGGTTGTGATATACCATTGGAAAGGTAATGCAGTCTACTTTACATAAAAAAAATAAGTCGGGAATAGGTCACTTTGAAAAGTTTTACACTATTTGCGATAAAAGCCGATTTGACTACCTTTTTCACCTTCGAAAATTCATAATAAACTTGTTTTAAATCCAAAAATTATGTGCGATATACCATTGGAAAGCTATTGACCTCTAGTATCTATGAAAAATATTTGAAAATTGTTATGGTGCCCCGGTTCTAAAGTCAAATTCTGGTCAAGCTGGTCAAACTTGGGTTTCCCGGGAAGTTCTGGGCACCTCTGGGAGCTCCCAGGAGCTGACGTTTTCGCTCGATTTTATTTTAAAACTCATTTTAATACTTTTCACATGATTTAGAATGATTCCGAAGAATTTGGACGTTTTTGGTCAAACTTGGTCAAACCTTGGTCAAACCTTGGTCAAACTTGGTCAAACCGGTCAACGAGAACTTTTCGGAAACTTTCGAGGGTCTCTGGGAGCTGACGATTTCATCTGATTTCACTACAAAACTCATTTTTTTACTTTTCTTACAACATAGCATGTTTTTAGAATTTCGGGACCAAATCTGGGAGTTCTCGGGCTTTCAGGGGCATTTTGGTCATTCTGAGCATTCTGAGAGATAGAGCTGACTTCGAGGAGTCCTTTTGAGTCTTTTACAATCATTGTGAACCACCAAGCTATGGGTCTCCTAAATATGATAGCCGACAAAATGGGGTGTCTACAGTTTGCCCCTCTTTGGCAGGAACTTGCGAGGCAACGCATGTCGCAAGCGAGTGCCAAAGTTTTGAAGAGACAGGACTTTTTGGAGGCTATAGATTTAGGTTAAAATGCGTTGCAAAAGATGCAATGATGCTGAGGCTAGTGCTGGTCGCGCTCTGTGTGAGCTGCCTACGTATCCCAAGGGGAATCAGACCAGGACATAGTTCAGGGCACAAAGGAACAAATCACACATGCACAACAAGACATGCGGGTGCTATGCTATGAGGATGATATGCAATGCATGGATGTGATATGAATTGTGACATGAGTCCTATCATGTCTAGTGTTATGATCCTAGTATGAGCAGGTGCTGTGGGGTGTGCCACTCCGAGTGGGCTGGTGTTGTGCTAGTGTTTGTGACTGTGATGTGGTGGATGACTAGGATAAGGACATCAAGGTTTAGAAGACTCTGGGTCTAGAGGCAAACTTCTAGAATTTGGGAAGTGTGCTTTACAAGAGGATGTAATCGAACGTGGGGTCCCAGAGGACTATAATCGAAGATGCCGTTTAACCGACGGATACGAATGCCCTGGGAATTAAGAGACGGACACAGAAGTCAAGTGATGGACATGAAATCCTGAGATGTCAAGTGATGATCATGGAAGCCCCATTGATAGAAGCCTAAGATGGCATATTTTGAATGAGCGCGATTGGTAAAAAGATGATGAGTCGATAATGGACTATTGTGACTATCGTGATTGAACTGACGGTGTATGAATCGATACGTCCGCTGGGGATTAAACTGAATTTCCTGGGAATGAAGCGACTCTTTCTGGGATCTCTCTTCAACTCCTTCTCTTGATCGGGATTAAAATTCGAATTCATCAATGTCACGCCCCGGCGTAGCAAAATAAGGAAAAATTTTCATTTCCGTTTTGGACCCGTAGGTCATGACAGTTGATGGATCGCTTATCCTGTATTTAGCTTAACATGTACCAGAAAACAGAGTATATAAAGCAACAGGGAAGATTATATTAAACATATAACAACTTCAAATATTACATAGGCTTAAGTTTAAATATCCTTAAGGCACAGACCGCCTTAATCAAATAAAAACATTATCCATATCCTTTATTACATTTTTATTTAATTAGAAAGTAACGCTGCAGGCTCCTCTAGCTGGCATAATCATATTGCCCTGCATAACCATTTCCTGAACATTTTGGATGTCCAGGACAAAATAAAGTCATCAGCTAATGAAAGCCGAGTGAGTATAACGAACACACAAGCAATGTATATAAAAGTACATTAACAGTTATTATAAATGTTTGGTACCTTAGAGTACGATTAATCCATTATTCAGTCATTGCATAATAATAATTAGTAACAGTTGAGTAATGAATATTTAAGACCATGCATAAACAATAAAACCATCTCATCTCACTGACTCTTTTATCTCGATCACAATCTCTTGACTCATTCGGTTCACCTAGAACCATCCGGCACAATGCCGTTAGTTTAGAAGGTCTGTCGATATGTCAGCCGTATTTAAGTTGGTCTCGACATACCTAGACATTCAAGGTTATAATAACCTGTGGAATCCTTTAATTAATCTACCGTATCTGAAGCGGCCTGGAATAATTTAAAGCTACCACCAGACTGACCTACCGTATCAAAAGCGGCCTGGGCTCAGCCCTCTTAATTAATCTACCGTATCAAAAGTGGTCTGGAATAATTAAGGCTATCACAAGACTCTGATTGACCTACCGTATCAAAAGCGGCCTGGGTTCAATCCTTCTTAATGAACCTACCGTATCTCAAGCGGCCTGGGATAATTAAGGTTACTCGTCCCGAGACACTCTCACAACATATATGCTGACCAACAACCCCCTTTCCATACATGCCATCTCGACTTATGCAAATGAGTAATTTATTCTCTTCTTGTTTATATAGAGGTATCAGAGCGGGTGTACGACTTGTTCTTTCTTTACATATTTTCTCATAAAGGTATCAGAGCGATATGACTTAAATCTTTCTTTTCACATTTGCTTTGTAGACTGTATCAGAGTGGTTTCTTCTTATCATTATTTATCGATTAAATCAACTTATCTAATTCTCGCTTTCAAAATCTATTTTCCTTTCCTTATTAACAAGGTACAATGTATTTAAAATCATTTAGTTAACATCCACGATCTAAATTATCAAGTCACATATGAGACAATAGGAAATTTCATCAAAGAATGCTTTAATACGCTTTTTCAGCTACCAGTACACAAGTGGGTCCACTTTGAAGCGATGTCCTCAAAAATGAGTTATAATTTTTATGGATGAATTACATATCAAATGAAAGGTCTCTGAGTCTAGTTTCCAACGCTTCGAACGGTGCACGTTTTCGAGTTTTCTAGAGAGAGTTATGGCCGTTTTAGTAAAAGTCGTCAGTGCTGAAACATGTCAATCGATTGACAAAGGTGTCAATCGATTGGATGACATGTCAATCGATTGAATATGTTTCCAATCGATTGGTATCAGCAGTTTCTCCCCTATTAGGAGTTTGAAGTCTGTTTTTGACCCATTTCTCAATTCTGCTTCAACCAAGACATGTAATATATGGATTTCTTTGTTTTTCCGCAAGGATTATGAATACGTAGTCGGTTTTAACTAATTTCAATCGTAGCTCTCGGATTTCTCGTAAAACCGAGAGGTGACAAAACTTTAAATCAACGGTACGTCGCGATACGGATGAAGTAAGCCGTAGTATTCGAACCGCAGCTTATTGGGACTAAGATCTTTCATTTCCAATTTACAGAATTGAATTTCGTTGAGTTTTACGGTACCGCTAATTTTGGACCTCCATGGCTATATATACATATATAGGCGTATATACTTACTTTCAATACCCCCGACTTGTTCGTAATGACAAATACTACATTATGAGTGGGTTCGAGAGACTCACAGGTTGCTAGATAAGGCGGCGCGACTTGCCGAAGAAAGACGGAAATTCCGAAATAACCCCGAGCTTAACAATGGCTATGGCTATGGCCTCTTGAAGCTCACTGAGATACTTTTCCTTCTTCTAATGTGATTCTTCTGCAAATTCCAGCAGTGTATGTGTGTGCTTGTGATTGTGATTTTGAGAGGGAGATTCAATGGAGAAGGAAGTTATGGAGGTGGGTGTGTGTGTAGTGTTTTGTGTTGAAATGTGAACACATTACATAGGCAGCAAATTAGTTTGCAAGTTGTAGTTGCAATACTGAAACGTGATGATGAGAAGGATATAATCCAGGCAGTAGATAAGATTTACTGATTGATTGAAATCAGTCTCGCCAAATAATTCATCTGGTTCATTAATCAGTTTGATCAGTTAGTTCAGTTAGGTTGGTCCGTGTAGTCTAGGAAAATACCCCAAATAAATATTAGGGACCAAAAATGTAATCAACGTGATTAATATTTTATTAATAGTTTTAATCCCAAATTATAGGGTAACTTAGGGGCACAGTCTTAAGCAAAATTAATACAATTAAAATTACTAAAAGGGTCACAAAATTAAAGTCATGTAATTATAGTAAATCAACATAAGTATTTTTTTTTTTTCATTAATGGAATTAATACTACAATTAAAAATAACACATAACAGCAAAGTAAAATGGCATTGTATTAATAACTAATAACATGAGTATTATTTAATAATTAGAATAGTACCCCAACTAAAAATTGACAATTAGTAAATAAATAAAAACTAACATCTCTTATTTATTATTGGGGGCGCGAAAATACAGATTGCTACATTACTCCCCCCTTAATAGAGATTTCGTCCCGAAATCTAAGTTGGCTAGTCTTGAAACAACTCCGGGTATTTAGTTCTCATTTTTTATTCCAATTCCCAAGATGCTTCATTCTCGTCGTGATACTTCCACTGAACTTTCACTAGAGGAATATCTTTGTTCCGCAGCTTCTTCATACTGTGATCCAGAATACGTACAGGTCTCTCTCTGTAGGTGACATTCTCATGGATCTCAATGTCATTGAAATCAATTGCGTGTGAAGGATCTCCCTTGTATTCCCTCAACATACTGATATGGAAGACATTGTGCACTCCAGACATCTTGGGTGGCAACGCGAGTCGATAGGCTACTTTCCCAACACGTTCCAATATCTCAAATGGTCCAATGAAACGAGGTGACAACTTACCTCTCTTTTGACCAAATCGAACTACTCCACAAATTGGTGAAACTTTCAAAAGTACGTGATCTCCAACAGTGAACTCTTTATCCTTTCTATGCTTATCGGCGTAGCTCTTCTGTCTACTCTGTGCAGTACGCACCATCTCTTTCACAACTGCTATCTTCTCATTGGTTTCCCTAACCAAGTCTGGCCCTAACAGTTCTTTATCTCCAATCTCTGCCCAACAAAGCGGGGATCGACATGGTCGTCCATACAATGCTTCGAATGGAGCCATTCCTATTCTTGAATGGTAACTGTTGTTATAAGCAAATTCGATTAATGGAAGATGTGTTTCCCATGAACTTTCAAAATCTATAACACATGCCCTGAGCATATCCTCCATAACCTGATTGGTGCGTTCGATCTGTCCATCGGTCTGTGGATGAAAAGCAATACTCAAACTTAATGAAGTTCCCAAAGCTTCTTGAAGACTTTCCCAGAATCCTGAAGTAAACCGTGAATCGCGATCTGATACGATAGACACCGGTACTCCGTGCAGTCGTACAACTTGCTGAATGTACATTCTACTCATCTTCTCCACTGAATAAGTTATGCTATAAGCGATGAAATGAGCGGACTTCGTCAAACGATCCACAATCACCCAAATAGCATCGTGGTGTTGTTGTGTTCGGGACAATCCAACTACAAAATCCATTGTGATGTGTTCCCACTTCCAACCTGGAACAGGTAGGGGTTGTAAAAGTCCTAAGGGTCTTTGATGTTCGGCTTTTACTTATTGACAAGTCAAACACTTAGACACAAACTCGGCTACATCCCTTTTCATTCCTTCCTACCAGAAATTTCTCTTTAGATCCTTATACATTTTAGTTCCTCCTGGGTGAACTGTCAATCTTGATCTGTGAGCTTCTTCAAGAATATCCTTCCTTAGACCATCCGTGTTGGTCACACATAATCTACCTCTGCACCGGAGTGCCCCATTGGTCCCAATTTTCCATTCTTCTGGGTCCTTTGTCGACATTTTCTGAAACCATAGTTGAAGATCGGCGTCTTTTTGTTGAGCTTCCAAAATATGATTTATAAGTGTCGGTTGCACTATAAGACATCCAAAGTGTTGTCCTTCACCCTCTGTAGAAACCTGAACATCGAATTCAACTATAGTTTCCAAGGCTTTCCATTCTCTAACCATAAGAGATGCAACTATACCTCGAGGTTTCCGACTTAAGGCATCTGTGACTACATTAGCTTTACCAGGGTGGTACTCTAATGTAAAGTCATAGTCCTTAATCAATTCCATCCATCGATGTTGCCTCATGTTCAGCTCCTTCTGAGTAAACAAATACTTCAGACTCTTGTGATCGGAGAACAAATCAAACTTCTCTCCATATAGATAGTGCCTCCAGATCTTGAGAGCAAATACTACTGCTGCCAATTCTAGGTCGTGAGTTGGGTAGTTTAGTTCATTTGGCTTCAACTGCCTTGAACCGTATGTAATAACCTTGCCGTCTTGCATAAGTACACATCCCAATCCTTGATACGAAGCATCACTGAAAATAGAGAACTTCTCGCCATCTCTTGGTATTGCTAATACTGGTGCTGTGGTGAGCCTTGCTTTCAATTCCTGAAAAGCCTATTCTCGCTTATCATTCCATTCGAACTTCACATCCTTCTTAGTCAAACCAGTTAGAGGAGCTGCTATCTTTGAAAATCCTTCTACGAATCTCCGATAATAACCTGCTAGTCCAAGAAAACTTCTGACTTCTGTAGGATTGGTTGGTCGAGTCCAATTTGAAACAGCATCAGTCTTTGATGAATCTACGGCGATTCCTTGTTGTGAGAACACATGCCCTAGAAATTTTACCTCTTGTAGCCAAAACTCACACTTACTAAACTTCGCATATAAGTGATGACTCTGAAGTGTCTGCATTGCGATTCGCAAGTGTTGCTCATGTTCTTCCTTGGTCTTTGAATAGATCAAGATGTCATCAATGAAGACAATGATGAATTGATCCAAGTAAGGCCTGAACACTCTGTTCATCAGATCCATGAACACTGTCGGGGCATTAGTTAATCCAAACAACATTACTAAAAACTCATAGTGATCGTACCTTTTTCTGAAAACCGTCTTTGGTACATCCTCGGGCCGTACGAGTAACTGATGGTATCCTGATCGTAGATCTATCTTGGAAAAGATCGTAGCACCTTACAATTGATCAAATAGATCATCTATTCGCGGCAGAGGATACTTGTTCTTGATGGTGACTTTGTTTAACTCTCTGTAGTCGATGCACAGTCGAAGTGATTCGTCCTTCTTCTTTACGAATAACACTGGTGCACCCCAGGGTGATGTACTTGGATGTATAAATCCCAGATCTTCAAGTTCTTGAAATTGTTTCTTTAGTTCCAGCATTTCTGTAGGGGCCATTCTGTAAGGTGCTTTGGATATTGGGATAGTTCCAGGCACTAGATCAATGCAGAAATCAATCTCTCTCTTAGGTGGCAACCCAGAGATATCCTGAAAAACATCCTCAAAGTCCCTGACTATGGGTATCGATGAGATAACCACTTTCGTACTGACAGCCTTGATGTTAGCTAAACAGTTGGTGAGAAACGTATCACTCATAGGGTTACACTAAAATTCAAAAGGTTGGCCTCCAGGTACCGAAAAAGTAATACTCTTCTTAACACAATCCAACTTAGCATGATATTTAGTGAGCCAGTCAATTCCTAATATTACATCAAATTCCTTCATTGATAGGATAACCAAGTTAGCTGGAAGATTCCGATTCTCTAGGTGTACAGGGCAATTCTTGCATACATGTTTTAGTGCGACAGTAGCCCCTAACGGTGAGACAGCATTCAATACTACGTCTAACCTCTGAGGTAATATACGTACATTTGGAAGAATTTTGGCAGCAATAAAAGAGTCTGTGGCACCCGTGTCAAATAAGACTTTAACACGATGATTATAAAGTGTTAAAGTACCTTCCATGACTTGCTGCTCTGGCTGTTCTTCATATTGGGTTCCTCCATACCCAGCTTCATCGTGACCACCTTCTTCATATCCTGCGGCATCAGGAATGATTGCGTTCAGTTGGGCTTGTCCCTGCTGACCATAGCTTCCTCCTTTGGGGGCACGACAACGTTGACTGATGTGTCCAGTCTTGCCACAGTTATAGCACACCACATCCTGACGACCATTGCGCCTTGGTGCCTTACAGTCTCGAGATATGTGACCGGGTATACCACAATTAAAACAATTATTGGTACTCCCTCCTGCACCCAATTTTGGCTGAGTCTGATATGGAGCTGGACGAGGTTTCCAGTTTCCATCAAAAGTCCTCTTCTGACCTTGATTTCGATATGGTTGTCTGTTCCCAAAATTGCCCTTCTGCGGTGGGCGAAAGTCAAACTGCTTACGGTTTGATCGCATGTCTTCTTCCAGCTCAGTGGCCAGTCCCACAAGAGATTCGAATGTCTTGTCCAAGTGCCCGATAGTCATACGACGAATAGGCGGTGCTAACCCTTGATTATATTTTCAGATTCTCTTTTCCTTTGTATCCACCATGTGTGGAGCAAATCGGGATAGCCTCTCAAATTGAGTCGTGTACTCTTGCACAGACTTGTTTCCTTGGATCAGGTCCATGAATTCCCTTTCGCGCTTGTGCCTCTCGATTGCCGGGAAATACTTCTCCAAGAATTTCTTCCTGAAAGTAACCCATGTCATAGCTTTAACAGCATCTTCTCCCATGGTGGCTTTGACAGCTTCCCACCAGTCTGCAGCAGCATATGTCAATTGGAATGTTGCCAGTCTCTTCTTCTCCTGATCAGTACAATCCATAGTTTCAAAGATATGATCCATCTGCCTCAGCCATTGTTCGGCTTTCCATGGTTCAGCAGTGCCAGCAAATTTTTCTGGTCGCAAGGCACGGAACCTCTCCAATCGTTTATCCCCCGTTTGACGGACTGGGACTTCATTCCTCTGGTTGTTGCCGTTCCTATTGTTGGCGGCATTTAGGTCTCCAATTCGTTCGATCCTCCGAACAAATGCCTCAAATATGCCAGTCGGATCGACCGCTGGTGGTGCTCCTTCAATTGCATTGCGGTTCCTGGGACTCCTTCTTGCCATAGTTACAACTTAAATCCTGATAGTACAATAAGGTTAGCAATTAAGCAATTATGAGAAAGAATACAAGTATCAATACGAGGTTTAAAAAATATTCTATATATATCTTTTGTAAGCAGTTACACATATCATGTCAAGTTAATGCTTCTATCTAGCCAAAAGATGAGATTTTCGGGACTAACAGTCCGATGTACAAAATGTGGGAGTCATTGCCTCGTATGCATTCTAATGTTAACTTATAATATCCGATAAGACAAAAAGTGGGACTACTTAGTCCAATATTTACAACATGCTTGCAAACATAAAGCTAAACACGCCTACTGGGGGGCCATGAGGCCTACGGCACCAAACTCCGGAACGATGCATCGGGTGATCAGTACTACTCTCAGCATCAGACACTGGAGGTGGAGCACCATCCATGTCCATGGGGTCTACGGGTAGCACTGGGGGTGGCTCAGGTGCCTCAACGTCATGAAGCTCGAGCTCAAATCCATCTAGGACTACCTCGACTCCTCCCAACTCCATAGGGACAGCCATAGCAGCCTCGGGTATAGCTGCCGCTGGAGCTACAACTGGTAGTGGAGCAGGCTGAAGTGCCAGGTGTAACTGTACCATCTCTATCTCTACAGGTAGATAGAGGTCAGGGGTAAGAATCCTCCTAATCCTTTCCTCAGCAATCAATCTATCCGTCTGGGCCTGATAGAAGGCCTCTAACTGCACTCGTTGGAGGTCCACCATCCCCTCGGTGTGAATGGCTCTCCAAATACTATTTTCCACGCTAACATTAGCCTGGAACTGAATTAGGGTAAGATAGATCTCTAAGTCGTGCGGCGTTATCCCGTCTGGGCCAATCACATGTCCGCCAAAATCATCGGGTACAAGATATGGGTCCATGCTGATAACCTGAAAAAAGAAAACTATCTTATATCAGGGCTAATCTTAATACATCTAGATGTCGGATCCTAAGTACGGAGGACACTCGACTATGCCTATCCTTTTGCTATCACAACCTGTGTCTAGGCTTAAGCCTAATTATACAACCAAGGCTCTGATACCAAAAATCCTGTCACGCCCCGGCGTAGCAAAATAAGGAAAATTTTTCATTTCCGTTTTGGACCCGTAGGTCATGACAGTTGATGGATCGCTTGTCCTGTACTTAGCTTAACATGTACCAGAAAACAGAGTATATAAAGCAACAGGGAAGATTATATTAAACATATAACAACTTCAAATATTACATAGGCTTAAGTTTAAATATCCTTAAGGCACAGACCGCCTTAATCAAATAAAAACATTATGCATATCCATTATTACATTTTTATTTAATTAGAAAGTAACGCTGCAGGCTCCTCTAGCTGGCATAATCATATTGCCCTGCATAACCATTTCCTGAACATTTTGGATGTCCAGGACAAAATAAAGTCATCAGCTAATGAAAGCCGAGTGAGTATAACGAACACACAAGCAATGTATATAAAAGTACATTAACAGTTATTATAAATGTTTGGTACCTTAGAGTACGATTAATCCATTATTCAGTCATTGCATAATAATAATTAGTAACAGTTGAGTAATGAATATTTAAGACCATGCATGAACAATAAAACCATCTCATCTCACTGACTCTTTTATCTCGATCACAATCTCTTGACTCATTCGGTTCACCTAGAACCATCCGGCACAATGCCGTTAGTTTAAAAGGTCTGTCGATATGTCAGCCGTATTTAAGTTGGTCTCAACATGCCTAGACATTCAAGGTTATAATAACCTGTGGAATCCTTTAATTAATCTACCGTATCTGAAGCGGCCTGGAATAATTTAAAGCTACCACCAGACTGACCTACCGTATCAAAAGCGGCCTGGGCTCAGCCCTCTTAATTAATCTACCGTATCGAAAGCGGCCTGGAATAATTAAGGCTATCACAAGACTCTGATTGACCTACCGTATCAAAAGCGGCCTGGGTTCAATCCTTCTTAATTAACCTACCGTATCTCAAGCGACCTGGGATAATTAAGGTTACTCGTCCCGAGACACTCTCACAACATATATGCTGACCAACAACCCCCTTTCCATACATGCCATCTCGACTTATGCAAATGAGTAATTTATTCACTTCTTGTTTCTATAGAGGTATCAGAGCGGGTGTACGACTTGTTCTTTCTTTACATATTTTCTCATAAAGGTATCAGAGCGATATGACTTAAATCTTTCTTTTCACATTTGCTTTGTAGACTGTATCAGAGTGGTTTCTTCTTATCATTATTTATCGATTAAATCAACTTATCTAATTCTCGCTTTCAAAATCTATTTTTCTTTCCTTATTAACAAGGTACAATGTATTTAAAATCATTTAGTTAACATACACAATCTAAATTATCAAGTCACATATGAGACAATAGGAAATTTCATCAAAGAATGCTTTAATACGCTTTTTCAGCTACCAGTACACAAGTGGGTCCACTTTGAAGCGATGTCCTCAAAAATGAGTTATAATTTTTATGGATGAATTACATATCAAATGAAAGGTCTCTGAGTCTAGTTTCCAACGCTTCGAACGGTGCGCGTTTTCGAGTTTTCTAGAGGGAGTTATGGCCGTTTTTGTAAAAGTCGTCAGTGCTGAAACATGTCAATCGATTGACAAAGGTGTCAATCGATTGGATGACATGTCAATCGATTGAATATGTTTCCAATCGATTGGTATCAGCAGTTTCTCCCCTGTTAGGAGTTTGAAGTCTGTTTTTGACCCATTTCTCAATTCTGCTTCAACCAAGACATGTAATATATGGATTTCTTTGTTTTTCCGCAAGGATTATGAATACGTAGTCGGTTTTAACTAATTTCAATCGTAGCTCTCGGATTTCACGTAAAACCGAGAGGTGACAAAACTTTAAATCAACGGTACGTCGCGATACGAATGAATTAAGCCGTAGTATTCGAACCGCAGCTTATTGGGACTAAGATCTTTCATTTCCAATTTACAGAATTGAATTTCGTTGAGTTTTACGGTACCGCTAATTTTGGACCTCCATGGGTATATATACATATATAGGCGTATATACTTACTTTCGATACCCCCGACTTGTTCGTAATGACAAATACTACATTATGAGTGGGTTCGAGAGACTCACAGGTTGCTAGATAAGGCGGCGCGACTTGCCGAAGAAAGACGGAAATTCCGAAATAACCCCGAGCTTAACAATGGCTATGGCTATGGCCTCTTGAAACTCACTGAGATACTTTTCCTTCTTCTAATGTGATTCTTCTGCAAATTCCAGCAGTGTATGTGTGTGCTTGTGATTGTGATTTTGAGAGGGAGATTCAATGGAGAAGGAAGTTATGGAGGTGGGTGTGTGTGTAGTGTTTTGTGTTGAAATGTGAACACATTACATAGGCAGCAAATTAGTTTGCAAGTTGTAGTTGCAATAATGAAACGTGATGATGAGAAGGATATAATCCAGGCAGTAGATAAGATTTACTGATTGATTGAAATCAGTCTCGCCAAATAATTCATCTGGTTCATTAATCAGTTTGATCAGTTAGTTCAGTTAGGTTGGTCCGTGTAGTCTAGGGACCAAAAAATACTAGGGACCAAAAATGTAATCAACGTGATTAATATTTTATTAATAGTTTTAATCCCAAATTATAGGATAACTTAGGGGCACAGTCTTAAGCAAAATTAATACAATTAAAATTACTAAAAGGGTCACAAAATTAAAGTCATGTAATTATAGTAAATCAACATAAGTATTTTTTTTTTCATTAATGGAATTAATACTACAATTAAAAATAACACATAACAGCAAAGTAAAATGGCATTGTATTAATAACTAATAACATGAGTATTATTTAATAATTAGAATAGTACCCCAACTAAAAATTGACAATTAGTAAATAAATAAAAACTAACATCTCTTTTTTTTTTTTTTTAAAGTGGAGATGAAACTCACTAAAATGTTTTGCTACCATCAAGGACCAAGTCCGCACTGGACAGGTTTGTATGGCTCTTGATTGGACTGGGCTCAAGGCTTTAAAATGGTGGAAAAGGGTGTTGGGAAAGCCCCAAATCAGTTCTAAATATGTCTTTTCGAGATTTGAGCAAAAGCATCTTTGAATTCTTAAAGTAAGACTATTCAATTCTCGGCTCTTTATCGGTGTCAGCGCAAAATTGACTTTGACCTTTCAGGATTTTTTATTTTGGTTTGAGTAAAAAAATTTACCCCTTTTTTTTAGCACAGCAATATCCATGGTAATTTGAAAAGTGACACTTCAGTTCAGCGATTCATGCATCTATGACTAGGCACATCAGATTAGGCAAAGTGAGACTTCATTCCATCAGTAGAGAAGGATTACAGACTCATTAACAACTCGGTGACAGACAGACTCGACCACAAGACTAAACTTGAAATAGACAAAGCATACAACAGACTCGACTAGACTCGACTTGATCTCAAATGGAATGTCACAGTGATTCACTTATTCTTTTTATTTATTTTTTTTAAAGAGCATCTTCATTTGGTTTTCTAGCAAGAGTCCCAAACACCATCACTTCACCGGCACAGGTTCAGCATTCATGGTCCTCAGCGAAGGGGATCATTTAAACGGATAGGTCAAGGGTTGGTTGAGACCGAGGTGGTGGATTGGATTGGGGTGGGCGCATCATCTAAGAGATCCTGAATTGAGTGACGGAGCCTCTTACATTTGTCGGTCTCATGGCCTTGGTCTTGGTGGTAATCACAATACTTGGATTCATTATACCCAGGAGGTGGGTGATTAGGAGGCTTACTGGGCTCCAAAGGTACAAGGTGGCCCTTTTGAACAAGGTGTTGAGAGTGGAGGATAAGCTCATGTCAAGTGGTGTGAAGACTCTTTGGTTTCCTTTCTTGTGCCGCTTATTACAGTCATTTTGGCTTGATGATGGGCTTAAGGCATTGACATCTAGGCTCTCTTGATCTTCACCAAAGGTGTGGGGTCTCTTCTCCTTTTTCAGTGACCCAGCTCCATTGATCTTGCCTTCACAGATATCATCCTCGATTCTAGTTCCAACCTCAAACAACTCTTCAAATGTTGAGATGGACTGGTAGAATAGTTTTTCATGGTATACTGGTTACAGGTTCTTGACCAGCATACGTACTTGCTCTTTCTCAACAGGCCTGTGGATCATTTGGGCTACTTTATTCCTCCATCTGCTCAAGAATGCAGTGAAGGACTCATTAAAATTCTGCCTGGTAGTTTCCAGATCTCGGATGGTGACATCAAGCTCTTGGTTGTAGGAGTAGTGATCAATGAAAGTTCTAGCCACATCTTCCCAAACTCGAGTCTTGGAAGTTTCAAGGGTTAGGAACCAGGATAGTGCGACTTTCTGGAGGGTTTGAGGGAACAACATAGCTATGTGCTCATGGGTGCAGCCCATTGACTGGAAAATGCTCATACAAAACTTCACGTGGCTCTTCGAATTTCTAGTTCCATCAAAACGATCGATTTCAGGCATCTTGAAGTTCTCGGGTAGCCTCACTTTATTGGGCTCAAACAATCCTTCTAGATCTAACATGTAATCGTCGACTCCCTTACTCTTCCTTAGTATGTTCTCAAGCTTATCGACCTTGTCCATTTTCTCTTGGAGCTTTTTCTCATATACAGGCGGCGGGACTCCTTGAAACCATTCTTCTTCCCTATTGTTCTCGGGAGGTGGTCCAAATCCAGACAGTGGTGGTGGCATGAACCCTTGTGGTGGTGGGAACCTAGGTAGGTACTGTGGTTGCTGTTGTCGGAACTCTTCCATAATTTTCAGAACTTGAGTCAGCTGAACTGACTGTTGATTGATTAATTTAGTGACCTTGGCTTCTAAAGTTTCCTGATTCATGTTGAATTTTCTCGGCGGACTGATTCTAACCAAATGACTGTTCGAACTTCTGACCCGGGATGGGGATCTCAGTAGCTGACTTTTGGGAATCTATAATGACCTAAAGATTCGAGAGAAGTGTATCAGATTCTGATAGTGATGACTGGAGAGACAATGACAGTGAGGTTAAGGAAGATAGACTGACTTATGTACAGACTGACTGAGATAGTGTGCGCAGACTGATGAGAATGGTGCATGCACATGAGACAAGCATGTGGATGCAAGCCCTAATCTATATGATGCCCCTACTTCTAACAGATAACAGTTAAACAAATAAGGTCCTAGCCATACAGAGTGTGCTAACCTTACTGTCCAGTATGATCACCAAGGGATAACAGGGATTTCTGGGATACTTCGGGAATTTTGGATAGAGTTTCTGGGAGAAACAGGGATTTGAAAGATTTGGAGAAATTTCTAGAAGTCATTTGAGTTTCTAGTAGAAATAGGGATTTCTGGTTGATTTGGACTGAGCTTCTAGGATAAACTGGTATTTTGGGTATTTGTGAGATATATGGATAGAGTTTCTAGGAGAAACAAGTATATCTGGGCATTTCTGGGTGATTTGGGCAGAGTTTTTGGGAGAAACAAGTACTATGGGTATTTCTAGGAAATTTGGATAGGCTGGGAGATTTAGACAGAGTTTTTGAGAAAAACTGGTTAATATGGTTATATCTCGGATATCTAGATAGAGTTTCTGGGAAAAATTTGTTAATATGGGTGTATCTGAGATATCTGGACAGAGTTTCTAGGTGAAACTGGATAATATGGTTATATCTCGGATATATGGATAGAGTTTCTAGGAGAAACTGGACAATATGGTTATATCTGGGATATCTGGACAGAGTTTCTGGGAGAAACAGGTTATGATGGTGATCATACTGTCTAGCTAGTTTTCATACTCCTATGTCCTGGGACCAACAAACAAGGTTTGCGGTGTATATCTTTGTGAACATGGAGCAGACATCCTTGTCTTGGTGCCTAGGCAGGTCAACTCAATGTGATCACATGTGAGTGATTGCCTTGGGGATCATAAGAAAGAAGTTCTGCCTCATGCCACATAAGCGTCTACACCGCGCAGGTAATCCCGTCAGGGCATACAACAGTTATATCACATTGTCTTATCTGAAAAGATAAATCAACAGCCCTATGAAAGGTTCTACAGGAATCTATATGCAAAGGCTGGGTTTAGTCAAAAAGGGTCCGTTGACGAGAGTTCCAATATACCGTCAGAGAGACAGTACGGAAGTGTTTACTCTTTTAGATATACCTTGGAAGGTACAGTATCCACGGTGACTTGTGCCCTGGCACAGCAAGACCTGAACAATGTCAGCGCCGCGTTTCAGACACAGTCGAGAGGGTAAAATGCAGAGTGCAATGCGGTGAACCATACACAGTAAAAAGATGATTTTAAGGATGCTCCTGATGAGTCAAACCTCTGTATTATTTTGTTTTGAAAATAAATTCCCCAGTGGAGTCGCCAGATTGTGGACACGTGGGATTGGTCATCCACTACTTTGTTTTGAAATTGATTTGAAAAGAGAGAAAATTGGTCTGTTGAAAACAGATACAGAGTCGCCACTTGGTCTTTAAGGAACCAAGAAACCTAATTTTGACTCACCCAAATGGATAAAGGGCACCGGCCCTTCATAACCAAAGAACTTGGCTCGGGGTTTTGGTACGAGAGAGGAAGGAGCCTTTGTCACGACTAAAACACCCTCAACTCGCCCCGTCTCTCGACGGGCCTCAATTAGCATCCAAATAATCATCTTATACTATGTTTGGTTCGAAAAATAATACTATGATAGTATATTACATCACATAAGAAAATTTGAAAATGGAAGATTTAAAGATAAGATATCATTCATAAGATCTAAGCCAAATATCACACAATGCAAAGTGAAAGATCACACAAATAAATCTAGATGATGATGAACTAGTAAGTAAATAAAGAAAATCAAAAAGAAATGAGGTAAGAAGAGATGAACATAATATGAACAAGTAAGTAAATAACAATCAATAGATGATAATCAATGTGATTTTGGACTTGTAGCTTGGTGTTTCACTCATAGATTTTGACATTTGGACATGGAAGTAGCTTCCTAACTCAAGAATGCTCAAGAATGGTGATTGGGGGTGTTTGGGATGTGAAGTATAAGAGAGGTAATAGAAGAACACAAGATTAAAACTCACTTTCTATAGCAAAATAGTAGGAGGAAGCTCCTTTTCTCTCTTCTAAACCTATCTCTATTTCTCTTCTTCTCTACAATTTTTCAAGCTTTTGCACTTGGCCCCCCCAAAATGAAGAGCAATGGGGGGGTTTATATAGGCCAATTTGGGGTGGTTTTGGGATTTTAGAAGTGTTCCCATTGGTCCCAAACATCTGTGAACATAAAACTACGTCGTTTTAGTTTTCAATTAATCAAATTGGACCCCCAAAAAATTTACAAAAATGGACTCTGCGAGGGTTGAGTGCCACGGCGGCACTGGGCCTGTGCCACGGCGGCAGTGGGCCAGTGCCGCGGCGGCACTGCTCCTCAGATGCCTAGAAATTTACGTTTAGGCCCCCAGGGGTTCCGGTATTCGCGAAAAGGCCATATTTTGTCCAAAATTCACAGAAAATGCATACGAACTCCAAATTGAGGTTGTGATATACCATTGGACAGGTAATGGAGTCTACTTTGCATAAAAATAAGTCGGGAATAGGTCACTTTGAAAAGTTTTACGGTATTTGCGATAAAAGCCGATTTGACTGCCTTTTTCGCCTTCAAAAATTCATAATAAACTTGTTTTAAATCCGAAAATTATGTGCGATATACCATTGGAAAGCTATTGACCTCTAGTATTTATGAAAAATATTTGAAAATTGTTATGGTGCCCTGGTTCTAAATTCAAATTCTGGTCAAGCTGGTCAAACCTGGGATTCCCGGGAAGTTCTGGGAACCTCTGGGAGCTCCCAGGAGCTGACGTTTTCGCTCGATTTTCTTTTAAAACTCATTTTAATACATTCCACATGATTTAGAATGATTCTGAAGAATTTGGAAGTTTTTGGTCAAACTTTGTCAAACTTTGGTCAAACCGGTCAACGGGGACATTCCGGGAACTTCCGGGGGTCTCTGGGAGCTGACGATTTCATCTGATTTCACTTAAAAACTCATTTTTTTTACTTTTCTTATAACATAGCATGTTTCTAGAATTTCGGGACCAAATCTGGGAGTTTTTGGGCTTTTAGGGGCATTTTGGTCATTCTGAGCATTCTGAGAGATAGAGCTGACTTCCAGGAGTCCTTTTGAGTCTTTTACGATCATTGTGAACCACCCAGTTATGGGTCTCCTAAATCTGATAGCCGACAAAATGAGGTGTCTACAATCCCTAAGACATAAGTATTAAGATTGGTTCATCATTCTGACGTTAGATACTTTCTATATAGGTTAGCATGGATCCTGACTTGCATAAGTATGTGGACGATACCTATGGAGGACACGTGATCTATGGGGATACTGTGGAGTTAGCTGACCTAAGGTTGTACCATGAGCAGATCTGCTGTACAACTAGTCAATATCTAGAGGAGGATATTTGGAGAGCACTTTATCTTGACGGGCGGACTCACCCGAAGGAGATGTGCATGGATGCCCACCATTATGCGAGGACTGGAGAGGTGATATATCATAAGATGGCTTGCTTAGTCCAGAGCAAGCTAGAGATGGATGCTATTGAGTTACGAGCTATTCTAGGGGGACCTTGCTTTTTACTAGCACAGGCAGTAGCAGTAGCAGTAGCTATAGCAGCAGCATTAGTGGTACCAGTGCCAGAGCCTGCAAAGCTAGAGTTGATGGGGGATGATGAGGATCTCGCTGAGGATATAGAGCCAAAGGATGAGGATCATGACGAGGATGTGGATGGTAACAGAGAGGAGTTTGAGGATGACCCAAAGGAGCTAGAGTATGAGCCAGAGGAAGACCCAGCGGATCAAGACCCAATTGATGTGGATGTTATAGTTGGAGATGACTGCTATAGCATAGATGGCAGCTGTATGGGTCGCAGAGATGGCTGCACAGCCCAACGTATTTATTATAGGGCAAGTTGAGTTAGCATATTATAGTAGCCGAGGGATTTGCTGCTGTAATCGTTGACGCAGTTGAGCCAGTGATGGACGATGTGGATGAGGGTAATGATGACATAATGGATGATGGACAGTGTGTATATTTTTGTATAGGATTTATACTTGGACCTTACTAGGCTCTTAATTCTTCAAGTAGGAGCAAAAATCCTTGAGGAGAGTGACACTGATTATGAAATACAAGTAAGTGGATGTTTGAGACGATCTTTGTGATGATAAGCATGTCTATTTGTCTTTAATTCGCATGTTTAGAGTACTTTTGTTAGCTCGTGTATTAGTTGTGATATCGCACAGTGTTATGAATACTTGAGCATGTTGAGTTGTATATATGGGTTAAAGGGAAACCTGTGCTTGCCATCTTGTGACTAGGTGCCAAAATGGCTGTGAGGTCGCACGTCTGAATGAGAGAGGCCTGGGTCTCGGTTAATCACGCAGGCTAATGGAGTAGTTGTGGACTAACGTGAAAGAGTGGCCGATACTCGCATTTCTGGAGACCATAGTTGTGTGTAAAAGATGAGATTGGGCATGTTTGTTATTCATGTTTATAATTGTTGTCATTCACCAGCATATAGCTGATATAGTGTAGTGGTTATTGAATAACCATTATAGGTGATAAATGCAAGACATCGAAGGAATAAAGGAAATGGCACTGGCGAGGCAACGTGGGTTTTGGGGACATTGTCATAGTTAACGTAGCTAACTCTATCTTTTGTACTAAAAACTTATAATATGGTTCAAATCAGCTTTGTATTTAGGTTGGTAATGTTAATAACTTAGCTTGCTCGTTTACGTAAAGTTTTGAAAATTAAAAATGGTTGATTGATCTCTAGGCAAAACTCTACAGCAACGAAGGATTGTGCTAGGGGTCATTCTACTAGTCGAGTGGGGCTGTTCGACCGGTCAAAATGCCCTCTGTGTGACTTTTAATTCTACCACTTTGGGTGTTTTGTTTTACTTTTGATTAAGCATGAGGGTACCTTTGGGACCCCTTTGAACCATAAAGTGATACTTTTGAAAAGAACTTCGTTTGGGTGCATTTGGAAATGCATTTATAAGATCTCTTTGAAAATGTTAGAAATGTGTTGAGTTCATGAGTCAAAACATTTACTAAAGGTTTTTATGGAACTTTAATGACATGGGACATGCCTTGGTGGCATGCCACATGTCCTAGAATCGTATGTGCGGTTCCAAGGCGTGATAGATTGTCCCGTTTTGCTCAACATAGGCTTGACATATCTCAGAAGAAGGTGAAGAGATTTCATCAGGGACTGAACCCTCATCTCCTCCATATGATGATTGGACAGCTCAACTAATCATTTGAAGGACTTGTACGATTCGCTATGAGTCTGGAAAGGATGCCTATCCAATTCAGCAATAATAGATGAACTGACACCTTCCACTAAGGAACATTCAGTCAAGGAATTTCCAAAACCCACCACTGAGGAATACCCAAAGTTGGAGACCTCAGGGTAATTTCCAGGGAAATACACAAACCTGGGATGAAGCCAGGAAACCCTAGCCAATTTATCCTCAACTTCAGTAGTTTCAACAGCGGGGACCACCACCTCAGGCACTTCTTGCTATCCTATGATTGGGCGATGAAGGATGTTTTAACTGTGGAGTACCCGGACATATTACAAAGAATTGCAACGTTCCCAAGACCCACCATCGCAATGATAACTTCTACCACAACTGCAACAAGTCGGGCCAATTGAGTAAGGATTATCATGCACCTCACAGAGGATACCATGGGACACCAGTCCAAGGACTACAAGGACCCCCATATTAGGTTTGAATGAATGGTATCATCCCAGAAGAGGCATGCTTTGATTATGAGGAATAACAAAATCTGGAATGTACACTTGTACTTTTTCATAGTCAAGTTAGAGCTTTGTTTGATAGTGGTGCTGCACATTTTTTTTTTATGTTAAGATTGTGCGTCAGTTGTGTTTAGGACCCCAGGCACTTGAGCTGACACATAATGATGTGTAACCATTGAGAGTGACAGTTACGTTGGGCAAGGTGTGCAAAGATTGTCCCTTAACCCAGGGAGATAGGAATCTTTTGGCAGACCTTGTAGTTCTGTCAATGTTTAAGTTTGACATTATCCTAGGAATGGATTGGCTTACCAAGTAGAGTGCCAACTTGGATTACACAATGAGGACTATCATGTTTATGGTAAATGATGTCCCACGATCGAATTTTAGTATTAGCCGATGATCGACATGTTCCTTACAAGTTGTTTAGCTATGATCGGAAGTATGAGTACTGAACGTACTATAGACCAGATCCCTACCGTATGAGATTTTGAAGATGTATTCCAGGATATTTCAAGACTTCCACCGAAGAAGGAGAAGGAAAAAGAGTTTTGTGTGAAATTAGTACCTAGAACATTGCCAATCTCCAAGACTCTATATCGGGTGGTGCCAAGTGAGATGTTGGAATTAAAGAAGTAAGTTCTGAGACTTGAAGATTTGGGATTTGTTCGCTTAAGTACGTCACTTTGGGAGCACCTGTACAGCTCGTAAAGAAGAAAGATAGGCGCTTTAACTCTATATTGACTACAGAGAATAGAACAAGGTTATAATCAAGAATAGATGTCTACTTCCTCGAATAGACGACCAAGTTGACCAACTGCAAGTATCAAAGATCTTTTCAAAATTTGATTTATGCTCAGGATATCATCAGTTATTGGTTCAACTAGAGGATGTGTCCAAAACTGCTTTCAGGACGAGATATGGGCATTATGAAATTCTAGTTATGTCTTTTGAATTAACCAATGCCCAAGCAGTATTCATGGACCTAATGAATAGAGTGTTCAGACCCTATCTGGATTAATTCATTATAGTATTCATTGACGACATCCTGATCTACTCAAAGATGGAGGAAGAACACAACAAACATCTACAAATTGCACTACAAACACTCCGAGACAATCGGTTGTATGTGAAGTTCATCAAGTATGAATTTTGGTTATAGGAAGCCAATTTTATAGGATATGTAATATCAGGATGGTATCTCGATAGACTCATCTAAGGTCGATGCAGTCTTGAGCTGGGATAGACCGACTAATGTGACAGAAGTTAGAAGTTTTCTTGGTCTGGCTAGATATTATCATAGATTCGTGGAAGGATTCTCCAAGATTGTAGGACCATTGGTGAACTTGACAAGAAAGGAGATGAAGTATGAATGGATGGATAAGCATGAGGGTACATTCCTAGTGTTAAAGGAAAGATTGACTTCCTCACCAGTACTCGCGATACCTAGGAGTAGAGAAAGGTATGTCATCTACAGTGATACATCGCACCAAGGATTTGGTTGTGTGCTTGTGCAGGATGGGAATTTTATTGCGTATGGATCCAGACAGTTAAAGGCATATGAAAAGAATTATCTTACGCACGACATGGAGTTGGCTGCAATAGTGTTTGCTCTAAAGATCTGGAAACACTATCTATACAGGGAGAAGTACGATCTATTCTCAAATCATAAGACTTTGAGGTACCTGTTCTCTCAAAAGGAATTGAACATGCGTCAATGTAGATGGATGAAGTTAGTCAAGGATTATGACTTTTCATTGCAATACCATCCGAGTAAAGCAAATGTTGTAGCTGATGCTTTGAGTTATCAACCTCAACTAGTAATTGTTGTAATATTGATTTGACAATGGCAAGCATTGGAAGCCTTTGGTGAGTTTGATCTTCATCCAGTGTAATCGAGAAAAGGATAGCATCTTGGATGCCTTTTTATATAACCGACTCTTTGAGGCTCGGCAGTGAACTAAGGATTTGAAGCTATGGTTCACTAAGATGTCGGCAAGGGAACTGGAGGTTTGGAGTATTGGTTCAGACGGAGCCTTACGGTATAAAGGTAGACTTTGTGTCCCTAGTGATGATAATCTCACAAAAGACGTATTAGGTGAAGCACACAAGTCATGAATGACTGTACAACCTAGAGGTACGAAGTTGTACAAAGATCTGAAGAGAAATTTTTGGTGGGATGGTATAAAGAGAGAAGTAGCTGAGTTAATGTCTAAATGTCTTACTTGTAAGCAAATGAAGGTAGAACATCAGAAACCACCTATACTTCTATAACTGCCACCGATTCCCAAATTGAAATGGCAACATATAACCATGGATTTCATGGTAAGATTGCTGAGGTCACAGCAAAATCACAATGCTATTTGGATAATAGTGGATCAACTTACAAAAACGGCACATTTTATCGCCTATAGCATGATATATCCAGTAGAATGTTTGAGCTGGATGTATCTACACTAAGTTATGGGACTACACAGCGTACATGTTTTGATCATGTTAGATCGAGATTCATGTTTCATGGTAGAATTTTGGAAGAGTCTTTAGACAGCAATGGGAACTAAACTGAACTTGAGTTCGGCCTTTCATTCACAAACTGATGGTTAGAAGAAATGAGTCAATCAAATGATGGAAGACATACTACTAGCTTGTGTCATAGATTTCAAGAATTCTTGGGAGACGTACCTACCGCTGATCGAGTTTGCCCGCAACAACAGCTGTCATACGTTCATAAGAATGGCACCGTTCGAAGCTTTATATGGAAGACCTTGCCGATCACCACTATGTTGGGCCGAAGTCAGATATACTTAACTTCTTGGGCCAAAAATGGTACGAGAAACTATTGAGAAGATTCAAGTTGTACGTGAGAAGATGAAGATGGCACAGACCAGACACAAGAGTTATGCTAATAAACACCGTAAAGACTTGGAGTTCGTAGTTAGAGATCACGTACTACTCAAAGTTTCACCCGTTCAAGGCATCGTTAGATTCGGTCAGAAGAGATGTAAGTTATCGCCGCGATTCATAAAACTATTCGAGATTCTAGAGCGCATTGGAAAGGTTGCCTATAGACTAGCATTGCCACCAAAGATGTCAGGAGTGCTCAACGTTTTCCGCATCAGTATGCTGAGTATGTTGGGAAGAACTACTATGCTATAGATTCCATCTACGCTAGCTGAAGACTGGGATAGATTGTAGTTTTTATTCTGGTCTATCTAACTTTATCACAATGTTTTTGTAATAAGGCATATGTTGCCTTCAGACTTTCAATGTTATGTTGTAACTCTGATGTAATAATTTAGGGATCTTGTAATATGATGAGTGACACGAAATTCTTTTGTGTGCACTTACGTGCAATACCCAAGTGTAGGTAGAAGTGCAAGTAGTACTGGAGAAGACCAGGTCGATCCCACTGAGAAGGTTATCAACTAGTTACTTAGATTAATCACTAAAAGAAAATAAAAATTCAATGTTTGAAAAGGGTGTAGAACACGAAGTTCCACAAACTACCACTACTAAAGAAAGCATCCAAATTAAACTAGTGATTAACTAATTGACTAGAGTGATATTTAAAAACTATTTTTCTTTATGGAAGGGGAACGTTGGGGTCACACGAATCCGCAGTGACCTAGCCATCTACCATGCAGTAACATTAAAGCACTATAGAGTACGTCTCTCTGTAGTATTCCGTATTTTCTAAAGATGAAGATTCAATAGTCCTTTCATGATCGGGACTATATCATTACAGTTGATTTAAAAATACATGAAGGCGGTTTAAAATAATAGTTAAGACTCGCACTCTGAGTGGTGTTAGCATTCAAAGTGGTTTGCAAAAGTTATTGAAGAAAAATGCCTTAAGGCTTAAAATTAGAAAATTGTTTTAACAAACTGAGCATATGGGGAAAGTTTGATAACAAATCTCAAAAACAGAAAGTCTAGGAATACTGCAAAGGACCATCTCAAGATTCTGAAGGTTCAATCGATCGATGCGCTTTCGATCGATCGAACATCATCACTCTTAATCCATCGAAATGTCTTCGATCACTTGACTGTATCTCTGGTTTGATCGATCGAACTAAACTCGATTGATCGAACGCAGGTTTTATTCTGTTGCATGGCAGAGGCTTGAGATCGCTGTTTAATCATGATCTCCCAACTTTTGGACTACTCAGACATTGTCTGGAGTACTGTAGATTTGTTTTTAACGTAAAAGTTCATTAAGGGAATGTTTGTTTACGATTTTAACATAAAACTTATGGAAATTATGGATTAATACTAAACTAACAGGCAACACTATGAGTACTACTAATTATACTATGAAAAACTACTAGTACACTATAAACAATCAATGATACGAAACCTGAATGGAAGGAACACTTGTACTGAAACTAAAAATCACCAAGCAACCAATGTAAAATCTGAGATTAACCTACAAAACAAGCAAACTCTCTATCTCCCTCTATGTAAACTGTGAAACTAAAGTTGGCCGTCCTTATAGACGTGCTTACAACGAGTATATATAGAAGAAACCAAAGCTAGGGTTACAAAAAGACGTCTCTGTTGTGTGCGCATAGATTCTGATAAAAGTCATGTTCGATCTATCAAACTATATTCGATCGCTTTAACTTTCAATATATTCGAGCACTTAAACTGGCTTAGATTGACAAAAAGCTTGATCGCTTGAAACTCCTTCAATCGCTCGAACTTCATTTTTCATCTTTGAATTGCATTGCTTGTAATCAAGCTTTCCTTTTATCCTGTTATTCATTTTTGCACACACCATAACAAGATATCTGCACAAAACAACAGCTAATACACAAACTTATCATAGATTTATCACATTGTATAAAAACTGGCATTGTAACACAACTCACAGATATGTTAGGTAATAGTTAACTAAATCAGTATATTTCCTTCTTTTGGCGCGGTTATATTTTACAAATATCCCCGCTTATCACAACCCCTAACTAGCATATTGCTAGTCCCTATGGATAAAGCGGTAATAAAGCAAGCGAACTTATACTACAATGGCTAAAGGAAATTAAAATGAACTAAAGCAATCTAACCTAGTAGAAAGAGATACTTCCTAACTCACTTTCTAAGGAATCACCGTTGCATTTAGCAAATACAATAAGCCGTTAAACCCCTAGGTTCCCCCTAGTGGACGAGTGTTGTCTCGTGAGGGTTTATAGTGAATTTACCCATAAAATTCTCTATTTTAAGTTTAAAAAGATAAAGAACAACTTTAAAACATTCCCTTCTATTTGATTGCTAATTCAGTTCTACAAAGACATATTAGTCGCAAACACACCATGAAAGAAAATCACATGCTCCTCATGCCACCAAGATAGATATAACATATGTATCGCATTCATGTATCAGTGTGTGTGTGTGACGTTAATGGCTATGCATCAAACCTCATTTAGAGTTATTTGGACTATTGTACCTCTAGAACTCATAGTTTCAACTCAAATCTCACATTGGTTTACACCCACAAAAGAACGCCTCTTAGAAACTTGCTTAATAATGATCGCACATGTATGAAAGCTTTGATAAGAGTGATATTCTGGTTACTAATGCTTTCATACTTGACTCTATGAAAAATGAACATTTAGAGTGTATAGTCTCACGAATAGAATACTACTTACTAGAGGAGCGAAATACCGTGGATAACCCAATTTATACATTCATGTTCAAATTAATTCGTTAAGCATCATTAAGACTTTAATTTTTTTGATTTTTATATGGTAGCTGAAGATGATGAGAGAGAGAATATACGTCTTCGTATGTGATGAATATCTCCTCATTTTATTCCTTTCACATCTCCAACCGACTTTTCTTCTTTGCATATGCTTCTTTTCTTTTCTTTTCTTTTCTTTTCTTTTTTTTAATGTATTTATACATTCCCTCTTCACATTCAAGCGTGTCTTTTCTTCTTTATTTTATTATTAATTTTTTTTAGCACTTCCCACAGCTACTCTTCTCCAACCACATACTATGACAATTTATTCATATTAGGGGTCCATAAGGGTCAAGGTATAAGATTAGGAGTTTGTATTATCGTGATGGACTTGGAAATATTGAATCAGTGTGGGGTTAGAAACGAAACAGCTTCTTGGATAAGGGTAAAGGGATATGTATAGATTAGGGAATGGGTAACGATGGCTTAAATCATTTTCTTAATTCCTTAGTTTTAGCATTTCAGTGTTCATTGAGTTTAGTTAGTAGATCCTGAACGTTCTCCTCTAATAGGCAGTCAAAATGAAAAGAGACTATTTCAACGAACTTTATAAGTATAATCAAGATAAACGCTTCGAGTTTATGTGACAATTCCTCAGAATGAAGATTGGATCAAAAACTCACTAAGGGTAATTAGTTTCCACTATTCATTCTTTTAGCACAACAGTCGTATTAACTCATTTTTAGGTTTTTTGCAAAGCTATTGAATAGTGCATAAGGATGTTGGATACATGAAAGGTGTACACATGCAATCACCCTAGTGATACTAGAAAAATGCATAAAGTTAATTCATAAAAGGATGAGACTAATATGAATGCATCATTGCTTCATAAAAACCAATCAAGAGCGAAGTTCAAGTTATTCCATCAATTAGGTTCAGAATGTTCAAAAAATTTCAAATTTTTACCAATTACCGAGATTGTATGCTAATGAAGATTTTCAAAGTTTGAAGGTGCTAAGTATGGAAAAATGCAGGTGAATACTTTTCTATTCCCTACCCCCGACTGAAAACAACGATGTCCTCAGAAGTTGATTTTCAATAAAAGATAGATGGGTATCACCTAATCAACACAGATCAATGACAGCAAGCATAGCAACTTGTAAATAAACTATACAATCTCCAAATAACTAAGATTAGTAGATATGGGAATACAAAATATGATCCTTGTATAGCACCATCACCAAGCACTGGAAATATAAAACAATAATAATATAGAACTGTGATCACAATGTCCAACTATCCCAAAAAGAGTACTAAAAGAGTAGAGAGAGAAAACAAAAATAAAGTAAATACAGCAAAACTCCCTTACTCTCAACTAGCAGAAACTACTAATCATCAGCTATGTTAGATAGAATCTCTATGGGCGTAGTCGGAGCATCAGTACCTCAACCCTCAGCAACAACAGGAGCCGTCGCCGGGTCACTCATAGTCATGTCCTAGGGAATAGTCGCTGAAGGAACTGACACAACAGGAGGTGGTGGAGCTGGTATCTCGGAGATAATTGGCAATTCCATGGATGTGGATGGAACAAAAGGAGCAGCAGATGTCGGTGGATCGGTGGATGATGAAGGAACGGAGGTGGGTAGAGGTGGCAGAGTAGATGATGAAGGGTCAGTAGTGGGTGGTGTGTAGGTGTATCTAAGGACTGAGCAACCCCCAACTGTACCAATAGTGTGTCAGGCTGTGTAACCAAATGATCGATTTTACCCTCGAGGCGAATACGGGCCTTTCTCTCCTCCAGAAATAGCGTATGAATGGTTTGGGGAGACACGGAAGACGACTCTCCCTGGACTAGAGCCTGAGACTGCTGTCTGAGCTCGAACTGCTCAATCTCAATGCGAGGATCAACCTCATCATCCGAATCATGCTCCTCAGCCTCAGAAGGCGTCCCAAAAGCAGCTCCCTCAGTATTAGTGCCTCTTTCTCTCCTCTTCTTGGCTCCCACTTTCTCCTTTCCTTTCCCTTTTCTATTCATCTTATGCGCGTCGGACTGACGAGTCGTCGCCTCACCAAACCCACTCACGGCACCTCTAATCTCGTCTATAGGCAGAGGGAGCAATCCAGCCTACTCGATAACCTGATGGATAGGCCAAGCACCCATCAAATGGTGCTTGGCGGCTATATACCGCATCGGCTGGATGATAAAGTCAATGTAGAGACGAGGCAAACAAATGCGCTGACCTGTCCTAATGGCATAGAGGACATAAGCGTACCATGGCGCTAACTTCTCATGGTATGAAGTCATCAGAATACAGTTGCAAAGCACCAGGTGAAGGAGATGGTAATCCACAGTGAGAAACTGATCCTAGATAAGGGAAATGCCATTCCAGATCTAAATTGCTCGGTCTGTAATGTCAAGTATAATAATGGTGGGAGGAGTCTCTGGGGCTCCTGGTAATCGAGGGTAGAAGCAGTTGGTCACCTCGGATACTCCCAAAGCGGCTGCAACGGTGACAGTACTAAAGATGACCTCGCGCCCTCGAAAGAACGATCTATATGTAAACGATGTGGCCAGGTCCTTAATCATCGTCGCACATGCCTCTCGCACCCAAGTG